>OY987335.1:56730081-57330081 GCA_963920685.1 Polydrusus tereticollis
ACGTATTCCTCTCTCTTTCTTGCTAGGTGTTTTTGCTGATTATAAGAATGTAATTATGGGAAAACAAAAAATTAAGCTTGTACGTGCTCGACATGATGATAACTGCTATAGAAATGTTACTGCTAATGGCGATAAAAAGGCTGCCATAACTTTAAAGTCTATCGGGTTGAAAGTTAGGCACATATATCCGAGCGACGCAATAAAATTGAGACTTTTAGATGACATTGCTAAAAATAAACCGATTTTTATCCCTTTTCGAAATTGGGAAATACACGAATTACCTGCATTAAAAACAACTAAGAAAGATATTTGAACCGTTAAAACAATGTCTGAACGTGCTCGATATGTCATTGTATTTTTTATGAACGATCGTAAGGACAATTTTAAGTCCGACTGTACATATTTAGATAATTTGAATATCACCGATGTTAAATTGTTTCTAAATTCCGAAGTGTATCCATATGAATCGTTAAACCTAAACTTTAACAATAGACAGTTTACGGAAGCTTACAGGATGTACACGGAATTTCAAAAATCATATCTAGGCAAGCCGACCAGTGAACCACTAATGGATTTTGCGGCGTTTGCCAAAAGGGCTCTTTTCGTAATTGATTGCTCTAAACAAAACGAGAGCATCAAGAGTGCAACAGTTGATGTCAAGTTACAGTTTCAAAGTTCTGAAAACTTTTCGAATGATGCGCGTGCCTTCTGTATCATTGTTCACGATCGTATTGTCGAGTATCAAGCTTTAACTGGTCAAGTAAGAGACCTTGTGTAATCAGTTTGATTTGAGCCTTCAGACAATGAAGTTCGTTGTAGTCGATATTCAAGGATTTAACATACCTGAATTTTGCGCCAAAGAATTGGCTATTTACGATGGGAATAGTATGAAAAGTTACTTTTTTAAACCAGTTATACCATTCTACACCTTAAGTAAGGCTTGCAAGAAACAAGTCAAATATCTATTTGGAAATCACCATGGTGTCCTTTATAATTATGGTGATACCGATTACAAGGAGCTACATAATATCATCTCCAACAATCTGATAGACGCAGACATCATTTATGTTAAAGGACGTGTCAAAGAGGAATGAGGAATTTTTAGTTAAAACATTTTTAGAATTAAACTGCGGGGTACCATATATTATAAACTTAGAAGACAACATTGATGTACCAAAATTAGGGAAGGGAGATGTTGATGGTTGTAAATATCATATTTTAGATATTATTGTTTGTAGTGTTAGAAATGCCAAAGAGTTGTATCGATATATTTATAGTCTTTTACCTTAATAAATATTAAAATTTTTCAACAACCCAACTTTTATTTATTTCCCACGTAGCTCAAACGGTTTTGTTTACAACAAATTCATTCAACAGGGTCCGTTGAACAGGTCAACAGGGTCCGTTCAACAGAGTCTGTTTAACAGAGTCCATTCAACAGAGTCCGTTTACAACGGATCTATTTAGAGTCAGGCTCTGTTTCGAAACTATCAGTTGCTCTCGAACCTATGACGAAGGTAGTTGAAGAGAAGATCCAAGATCATTTAAGTAATATTCGTACGCTAAAGAAACGTATAAAGCTTTACGAAGACCGAAAATCTTTGGTTAAGTTACTGTCAAGACTTAATATTTAAGATGAGTATTCAAATCAGATATGAAGTTGGAGATGAAGTTACAGGAACATTTTCTACTGCAGACGAGCGAGTTATCGTTGAGATTGCTGAAGGAGAGCTATATTTTTCCAATTATGATTTTGAGGAGTTTTTAACTAACTACAGCGGTGTTCATGAATACTGGCCTGAAACTACAATTTGCGTTTCCATAAATACCTTGGCAGCCGATGTTTAACATTTGAAGAAAATGAACAATACTTGTTTTGCTGGGATGAAAGTCTTGTAGATTTATTCTCTAAACACAATGAGAATTTATATAAGATAAATTGTGTTTGCTATTAAAAATTAATATACTTGAGTCTTATTTTTGGAAGAAATGAAACTATGATTTAAAAAACATGGCAGGTTTATTAAAAACGTAACAAGAACAGCTAAAATCAATAAATATATTAAAGTATAACTAGTCTTTTATTTAGTATAAAACAACATTACCCAACAAAAAACCCAAAGCACCTAACCTAAAATAAATACCTTAGTCTAAAATAAATATCTTAACCTAAAATAAATATCTTAACCTAACAACCCCCTAGCTACCAAAGAATGTCGAGGCATAAAAAGCTGTACACATAATCAGTCTTTTCTCTCCTGCGAATCCTCATCATACAATCCCAAATCTCGATGGCCCCAAGCAAGCGTGTACTCGGAATCCGGTATAAGGAAGCGTTAGTCGTCCGCGTGTGACAACGCCACCTTATTTTTAAGTTCGACATACATATTGTGTAATTGAGAACGGAAAGTCGACATTTCACGATATATTTTAGTACCCTCTACGTCAAACGCTTGTTTATAGTCTGTAAGCGTAAGCTCTTTTTTGGTGACGTAGTCGAGTACCCCTTTGGCCTTTTTGGTCAACTCGCCGTCTACATTTACACAATATGCCTTCGCACCGGTTCCATAGAATTCCCAAACAATTTTTCCTGCATACTCATCCTTCATACGGCCCAAGATGGATGTGTTTACAGGAACATTGTGTGGGTTATCCTTTGGGTAGTTGGACGTATCAAATCTGTCTAAATTTTCCTTTATATCATCGTAAAAATTGTCAGTTGTAATTTGCAAGATTAACGAGTCAGTATCGGTGTAGAGCAAGACAGCCTTATCTCCGTATTTGGGTTTAATATAACGTACAAAAAGTCATACATAATTGTCTTGGAGATTTCCAAAATGGCAAACCCCGCGTAAATAGGCTTATTGTATACGACTTTCTGTTTCTGCATCTGTACAGCAACCAGATTCTCAGAAAATATTGTTCGATTTTTGAAATGCGGTTTCATAGTTAACGCTTCTGCTCCCAGTCTCTTACCAATATTTTCCCAGTGGGTAACAAGTCTAACATCTACCCTTTTCTCCACGGTCTCCATCGTTTTGCCAAACACGGCATTATTCATAAGTTTAAAAAAGTCTTTTTCAAACTTATTTTGAGCTTTGTTTCGTAATGCCGTGTTCATGTCTATATATTTTTTTAGCCAGGGTGATTGATCAAAAGAAAGGACGCGGTGAATTTTGGTTAATTTGAGGCCGTGATTTAGTGATTGTCGCAAATTTTGATAATGAATAACGTATTTTTCTTTTTCATTAAAATTTGGGATTAATTTGGAAGTTTTTGAATTTGTCTTTGGTGGCTCGATGGATTCTGGGCAAAAGGGTAGCTCGTTGTGTAGATAATGTAAATTATTAGGATATTCTAAATCCACTTCCAAAATCTATCCGGCATTTGAATCGTTTGCAATGTTCATGTAATCCAAATTTTGAATTTCAACCTCGTCCAATCACTTAAAAATACCAGTTGGTAAATATTGAGACATGGCCGCTCCATATAAATTGGTAGCGTCCAAGTACATGATGTAAGAGGTAGGTTTAGAAGCGTCATAATGTGGGATAAATTTGTTGTTCGCAATACCTTTCCTAACACTACACTGACTGACTCCACCGCGAATACCGCGTTTCAGAAGATGTATCATATCAATGTCTGTAAGCAGGGTAATCTGGGTTTTTCCAGAGAGCGCAGCCGCGTTCAAGTTTCAGAATTAAAAATAAATACATACCACTTTCTTTCTCTGCAAACTCGCTGGTCTTCTTATCCAAAATTGCAGCAAACTGTGCAAACAGCTTCTCCAAATCTGTGTTCCCGCTCACAATCCGAAACTTTGAATTGAACGACTTGACTTCCATTGCTTCTTAGGACTGCAGGAGGAAGCGGCCGAATAGTTCCATGCCAACCTTAATGTTCGAGTGAAGGTTGACATTACTTTCCGCCAACGCTACTCTTTTATTTTTAAAATTTTCTAAAAATCTCTTTACGTTGGTGGAATCCGCAGTAGCATCCAAACGATAGGTAGCTAAACGGCCTTTGAATGAGGTCTTTATCAACTGTACACCCTCCTCCTGCACTACGCAACACTTTTCCCGGTGCTGAAGGGTCCTAACGTGTCCACCCCAGCCACTGACGGGAATCTCCCGTTTACAGGATTTGCAATGTTGCGTAGCCGCTAAAAATATTTAACACTGTTTATTTATTCTAATATTTACCAAAATAATAAACTTACCGTCTTGGAAGTCAAGTCTAGCTCGCTTCGCCATGGTTGCATGCGGAGTATCTGTTTGTCTTTTGAGGGCTCGGTGTTCCTCGCGCTGATGCCGTTGGAATAACCCCTCAGACTTAAAACTATCTCCGCATGTGTCGCAGTTTTTGGTTGCTGCGCGACAATCCCCATGACGCTTCAAATTATCCTTTCGGGTAAATGAGCGGGAACAGTATTCACATGCAAAATTTTTTTTCTAAAAATATAGGAAATTTCCATAAATCGTTTTGAATTTCTAAAAGTGTGTAGCCTAACATTATATCTAAATATCGCGTTTATTCACCGACTAAACGTGCGCTACAAATAAATATTTCTATAACATTCACAATACAAAGTATCAAATAATTATTTCTAAGCACTTTCGTACTTACCAAGAATTGTAAATACTTCACACACTACTTATTTTTTAACTATGTTGTTCGTCAACTACTGCTTAAACACCGCTCGGTTCTCGTATTTATGTAGGCCGGTGACGTGAGCAGGATATGCATTTACGTAAATAATGTGCATTCTAGTTACGTATTTTCCGACTACAATATTTTAATTGCGAGGTGATAAATAACACACGCGTCAAGGTTATTTTGTTTCGCAAAATTTTCCGTGGAATAAAAATATGTTGTGAATCGTATAATATATATAATTAAAATTATCTGCTTGTTATATTATAATAAACTTGCTGATGACACTCCGAGCTTGAAGGATATAATAAAATTTGAAATACAGGGGGGATCTTTAAAATACTTTTGTGATTTATAGGTAATTATGTTTTTTTAAGCCGAGATACGAGTTGTTAATTGGTAATAAATTTAACTAAATAAAATACCGCGTCTAAAAAGATTCTTATAGTTTAAATAATTGATTTTCCGTAGGGGTTGTTGGGGTATCATTCTAGTATTTAAATCAATAGTAGCTCTTCATGCCATTTAGACATAAGCTATGCTAACTTTGGTCCTATTTAATCAATCAACCCCGTTCTTTTTGTAGACGACTTATGAAGCTATCCTAAACACGTAGCATGTATTTGCAACCTTTCACCCCCTGTCGTTAGGGCATTAGCTATACTAACTTTGGCCCTATTGGCTCGATCAGCCCCGTTCTTTTTTTAAACAACTTATGACGTCACCCTAAACACGTAGCATGTATTTTCAACCTTTCACCCCCTGCCGTTAGGGCATTAGCTATACTAACTTTGGCCCTACTGGCCCGATCAACCCCGTTCCTTTTGTAAACAACTTATGACGTTACCCTAAACACGCGACATACATCAGCTGTCAATTTTGACATTTGACAGGCGACATTTGACAGGTGACAGTTCTTAATTGACAGGTGACAGGTACCATTTTCGAGTCATGCGCAAGAACCCATTTGCCAATTGCACAAAACAAATAACAACGAATCTTAATTTCTATTTGTTAAATTAATAATCCTTACTTTTTATTTGCCACGACTAGACATGCAATAGGATATCTTAATCATTCTAGTGGCACCCAACTGCCTTTTCCCAATAGTTATATAATATATAATAAACTAAAGTGCATAAAATATGTTAAAGAAAATACTAAAACATTTTGCCATTTTAAGTGGCGGTAGTTTGTTGGAAGGGGTAAAAATAAAACCTTTTGTTTAAAGCCAATCACTATAATAATCAATAATAATTCACTTTACTTGTTAGAGCTTGATAATACAAATTTAATACATTTTTTTAAAAAAACATGTACTGTTTCTCGTTGTTTAAATTTAATTATATGTCGGATAACATTTTCATTAAGATACAACCAGCAAAAAGATTGGGGTTTTCAGCTTAGAAAGTCTATTTATTAAAGGGCTGAGACACTTAAAAACAAAATCGATAAATAGTTTTAGAATCTGATTGCCAAATGCAATTCAATAGTCTTGTTATTTATGAAAGTTACCATTTAAAAAAATTCAAAATGGCGTCGTCTCTGTCACTTTTTGACATCTGTCGGATTTGACTATAGCGCAGATCGCTTGCTCACGGGAAATTATGTCACTGTGAAAACAATTAAGATGTTCAGCTTAGAAGGTCTATTTATTAAAGGGGTGAGACACTTAAAAGACAAAATCGATGGAGGCAAATTAGGAACCCCCGTATTTCCGAAACGGCTGAAAATAAATATCAACAACTATATAGTTTTAGAACCGGATCGCCAAATGCAATTCAATCGTCTAGTTATTTATGAGGGCTGCCATTCAAACAAATTTAAAATGGCGTCGTATCTGTCACTTTTTGACATCTGTCGGATTTGACTATAGCGTAGATCGCTTGCTCACGGGAAATTATGTCACTGTGAAAAAAATTAGGGTGTTTAGCTCAGAAGGTCTATTTATTAAAGGGGTAAGATACTTAAAAGACAAAATCGATGGAGGCAAATTAGGAACCCCCGTATTTCCGAAACGGCTGAAAATAAGTATCAACGGCTTTATACTTTTAGAATCGGATCGCCAAATGCATTTCAATTGTGTGGCTATTCATGAGGGTTGCCATTTAAAAAATTCAAAATGGCGTCGTCCCTGTCACTTTTTGACATCTGTCGGATTTGACTATAGCGCAGATCGCTTGCTCACGGGAAATTATGTCACTGTAAAAAAAATTAAGGTGTTCAGCTTAGAAGGTTTATTTATTAAACTTAAAAGTCAAAATCGATGGAGGCAAATTAGGAACCCCCGTATTTTCGAAACGGCTGAAAATAAGTGTCAATAACTATATAGTTTTAGAATCGGATCGCCAAATGCAATTCAATCGTGTGGTTATTTATGGGGGTTGCCATTCAAGAAAATTCAAAATGGCGCCTCATCTGTCAAATTTGTAAATGTATATATTTTTTGAGAATAAATTCGGCTTTCTTATCGAAAATCATTGAGAAATATGTAATTTGTTTTTTATGATAGTCAGCAGGAAAATCGCCAATCGGGTGAGACACTTAAAAAAATGTCCCTGTACATTGACCAGATCGAAAACCGAACTGTTCTGGCGGTAAAATGTTATTGTCAAATACGAAATCGTTAATACGGTGAGTTACTCAACAACCTTATCGAGACAAGATAATGGGCTGATGGGCCTGTAGCTGACTACCAAAGTTTGTTCTTGCTTAAGTTTTGGAATAAGAACTAACTTAGCTGTTTCCAAACCTGGGGAAAACGGCCCATTTCGATACTAGCCTGTGCAATGTTTACTATATTCGCTATCACATTATCGGGCAAGTTTTTTAGCGCTTTCACCTTTACACCGTCGAAGCCCGGAGCCTTCTTAGGTCTAATGAATTTAATGACTTTCTTAACTACTTCTACGTAAATAAATATTCTGTATATGGGGTGCCCGATAAACTTGTAAATCTGTATCGTTCTGGAGATCCGTGTGTCCCTCTCTGGATCCGTCGTTGGGTTGTCATTGAACTGTTCGTGAAGGCTGTCAGAGACTAGAATGTTATTTAGATAGTTTCTAAGCGAGGACATTGTCTTTTTCCGCCCTTTGTCAGTGATTTGATAAAAGGTAAGTGAATACAATATGCCCACCCTAAGCGATTTTTTTTTAACAAGATAATGTTAAATAAAATGAAACGGCAATTATTCCATGATAAAGTTCAACAAGTTTAGAACCGACAAAAAAACAATTGTCTCGGAAAATTAATTTGAAATACCTTTTACCTAATTTTTAAAAAAATGTGTAAATGGGTATATTGCCAACACGCCGTGTCGGTAATATGGCCATGTATTAAAAAGTCGAACATTATTGAAAAAAAGTTATCTACTACAAGTGAAATATTTATTTCCTACATTACATAAGAAACATAATAACAATTATTATTGCTAAGTATTATTCGCATAATAGGCAAATAAAAATATCTTTCATTTCCTTTGTTAAACCCACGACACAATCCTCGTGAATATATTTTTGGCAGACAATGCACACACGCATATCCGAAATTTCATTCATCTGATACACGGCACAATACCAATCTTGCCCATCAGCTTTTTCTGTGGTATTTTTCTTTGTCGTAGCTTTACATGTTGTAGCTTTAGATGTTGTAGATTTAGATGTTGTAGCTTTAGATGTTGTAGCTTAAGGTGTTGACGTAGCTTTAGGTATTGTAGCTTCAGGTGTTGACGTTATAGCTTTAGGTGTTGTTGTAGCTTTAGGTGTTGTTGTAGCTTTAGGTGTTGAAGCTTTAGGCTTTGACATAGCTTTAGCTGTTGTTCCTAGCTCGTTTTTGTCATAAACTACTTTTTTTACTATAAAAGCTCGACTGTTTATGGCCGTCTGCCTAATATTTCTTACTGATTTGACAATTTTTTCCGAGGTCTCTAGCATTTCTGCTATTGATTTGTTACGAAGTTCTTTCGATGTGCACAAATCATCGTCTGAATCAGAGGAATCCAGGAATAGAGGCGTGGTTTCTTCTTCTGAACTGTCATCATCAGAAGAGCTACTTGGAGTTTTTGGTCTTTTTCGGATATTTGATGGCCCTGCTTTAAGAAATGCTGCTTTGGTGGGTGCGACGATGGATTCTTTTGGTTCTTCTCTTATTTTGGTAACTTCAGTAGGGGCAAATGTCAATTCCAGTATCGCATCAGAATTAAAAGGAAAAATACCGGTTGCCCCAAAGCCTGCTTTTATATTTGCTGGTGTTACGCTTTTATCCCACACAACACTAAAAACTTTACCAATTCGCTGCTTTGTGATGTTTCGATCTTTAAATCTTGTCCAATATTGGAGGACCTGATCATCCCAATGGTATTTGAAAGTACGAAATACCGATTTATCTATTGGTTGCAATTCGTGGGTTGTATTGCTCGGTAAGCAAAAAAGTACAACATTATGTATTTCTGCTACATCAACGATCATATGGTCCAGATTCCATTTGGCACCATCAAAAACTAAAAGACATTTCCCCGGGGGTTTATATTTACCCAAATGCTCAATCCAGGTGCAAAATGTTGTAACGTTTATGCTACCTTTAGAGGTCATAAGCACGAGTGATCCTAATGGTAATGTGTCCTTCCATTCCGGTTTCAATATTTTTCCTTTAAATATAATTTTTAGTGGAATGGAATTACCACAAGCACTTATATTAGGTATTGACAAATTACCTTTTAGCATGTGGGTAATAGTGGAATTTCCATCAGAAAAAAGTGCAGAAGTAATACCCAATGATTGGGTCATCAATGGAAACATGCCCCAGGCCAAGAAAGAAAAAATTAAGCACATGATACTGAAATGTGCGCAACCAGATGAAGCTTGGCCCAAGTGCTTGGCAAAGGAACAATATATGGTAAGTTTTGTTTATTAATAATAATTATAATAATGTTACCAAAGTGATTTTATCTAGCTGCAAAGAAATTCAAAGTATGAAACGGCGTAGTTATGAGTTATACGATTTTTATTTACTTGGAAACTTATCCAGATGCAGCCAATGCCGTGGCAAAAGCCGAATATACGAGTGACATCTCTGATACGGAAAAGAGGAGAATTAAAAACCAAGCCGAATCATAAGCAGTGGTATAGCAGCAGTGAAGGTACAACAGAAGATGAAATGGACAACTTGGCCAAACAACTTTCTTTATATAATGGTAAATTAATTATTTTCCAAACATCTTCCTTTATATAATGGTAAATTAATTATTCTCCAAACTACTTCTATGTAATTTATCCTAAAATTATAAAGATGTTTTTTTTTTATGTTTTAAGTAATGTTACAAGCAAGAAGCCACACATCAAGATTACATACAACAAAAGGCAAAGTAGGTGACTCAGACCAATCGGCAGTTGGAGGCACCTTAATCATTTATTTTAGGGATTATTCACTGTTTACATTTTGTTGAGAATACACTGTTCGTATTGAAGTCGTATTTATTAAATTGTTATAAAGTTGAAGTTATTAATTGTTTATATTAGTAAAAGTAAAAAAATTTGTTTTTTTTAGCATCTGGTAACAAATTGGTCAAATGTTCAAGTAAGGGGAAAAATGAACTAGAAGCACATGATGGTAGGTATACTTTATGTTATATACCTTAATATTTACAATTATCAATTCGAAAAACATTTTTTGTTTAGGGAAAATTTGTATTTAATGCACTAAATGTTAATGTTTACAATAGCATTATTATTATATTCAATAAAACTTACAAATTAATGTAGGAGCTTATAGATTTACAAAATATTAAAAAGTCTGTAAATTTTTATTCCTCTGGTTCACGCGGTTAATTTAATTTATATTTTTGGTACATTATAATACATTCATATTTTTTAGTGCTGGTTGATAATGGATTATCCCAAGAAAATATGGAAATGCTCTCCAGTGGTATGTGCACCTTGTATTTTACAAATTTTAATAAAGTATTGCAAACCTACCTTGATTATTTAAAAACTAATCTTTTTATAATTGTTTTTAGGGTATAATAAAAATAGCAGCAATAACTTTAAGCTACCTGGTAAAAAATTGGCCACATGTTCGAGTAAGAAAAATGAGTCTGAATCACATGATGGTAAGCATATTATATATTATTATTATTATAGCATAAAAGCATTTTTTATTTGTGAAAAATGTATCCTTAACATGCTAATTTTTATTGTTTAAAAATACTCTTATTATTATTTCTTTCAATAAATGCTAGAAATGATAGCTTATAAGATTTACTAAATATTAAACACTTCTTAAATTTTTATTAGGATGAGTAGTATATAGAAGGGGAAGTGAGGAGGTAAAATGAGTAAATCTACTTTAAACCGCCAAGAATACGTTGGGAAAATGAGGAGTAAATGTGCTTCAGACCATAACAAAACAGAGACGGCGGAGAAGAAGAAGGAGGAGGAGGAAGAGTAAAAAAATCACAACCACCACCATTCAAAGAACAAGGATGGAAATTTCCACAATATAAAAGATGTTACAAATCTTTCAGGTTAGTTTAGAATTATGACTGATTCTGTACGAGATGGGTTATTTGAAACTCTTAAAAAAATTGAAAATGATTTTTGTGATCTAGTTAATGAATGTGTAGAAAATGCCATGCAGAGTAATCCAGAGTTCTGTCATATGTATAATGCTGATGCTGATTATTTTAGACGTGGTGTGGAAATTATACAGAACTACTATGAAACAGAAGATATGCTCAAGCTTGTTGAAGATTGTAGGACAGATAGTTTTATTGAAGAGTTGTTCGAGATATGGAGCATGTTTCTCAGTGTAAAAAAGCTTCCAAGGCATGCTTGAACTTTTTAAAGACAAAGAATTTAATAAAATTAGTTATAGAACTTAAGAGGTTAGGTTTATATGAAGATATTAATGTAATAAAAACGAAATATGATGAAATAAGACAATAAATAAAATTTGATTTTATATTCATTCATAAAAAAATTATCATACACATAAAATACATTATAAAGAGCACACATAGCTGGTGTCTTAGTATGAAAAAAACATTTTGGTGTTGATAAATGTAGAAGTGGTTTTTCATTTAATTCTACTATTGGTTTGGTACAATACTTCTTAATATAGTCAACCTTTTCACCTCCTTTAATAAAAACAAATGTTGCATCTCTTGTTAGCTCTTCAATAATGGTGGAAAAATAATCGTTTATATATCCAACATTCCAGTTTATGCAATGATAGTTTTTCATCAACCACAAAGCTTGCTTGTGTAAATCTGGTAAAAGTAAACGTAACGGAAATGGTTGCTTAAACACATAGTGGCCAATTCTATTCCCATCATATGTAGCCAACTCCTTAGGAATAAACTTGTTACGCTCATCCTTAAATCCCTGCACATCAGTAGTATATTATTGGGGAAAGAGGAGTGAAAGAGGAGTAAAATAAAGCACGGGGAACACACAGAGGTCCTCCAAATAAGACGGGGCAAAAACCTCCTCCTCCTCCGAAACTATAGCAAATATCACCTTTACTGAACATAAGCCTATGTACTACAGAATCCACCTTTGAAAGCAACATATTATACTTTAAAGCAAAGTTAGCCTTAGAATATATAACAGCGTCTAGAGACGAACATTGTATTTTAATCTTTCTTAAATCTTACTTGCCCGCTGAATTAATTTGCAATTATAATGAACCATTGTTCGTTAGGCCATTTTTGCAAACCTATTGTTTGTAAATTTCTTCACGAGACAACAAAGGATCATTAATAAAGATGCATTTCATGTGTAACATTGTAGCAGAAGAATTTATTCGAAATTTGCAATTATAATGAATTCATGCGTAACATTGTAGCAGAAGAATTTATTCGAGACATATAGGGAATTTATTCGAGGCATATAGAGAATTTCAAGATCATTAAGGGCCAGACATCGCAAAAACATATTATATTTACATTACATCTTACAATTCATTCCAGTTCTCGAACTTTTGCCATCCACCATATTCTTATAGGTTGAAGCAGCTTTTGGCTCCGCCCTGGGAAGCTGGTACCATACACACACCCTAATTGTTTAGAGACTCGAGTTTGCGAATTCATTTCTAAATTGTATCTGAACAAGAGCAGCAAAAATGAATAACCAAGTTAATGAAGAGCAAGACCAACCACGAGTACCTAGAGAGTGGAACGGGCGCCGAATTCGACTTGTAAATAATCGCATTCAAATAGCGGTTGGCGCCCGGAATGTGAATGAACATCGCCGCCAATTTCAAGCTGGATGGCGGCATGTTCCAGAGGATATGGTGCAAGACAACACCATTAGCACAACTGTTCCGCATCCTGACGACCCACCGCAACAACAAAGGGAAAACCCAGGGGCGGAACAGAATGTAGGTCCTGAGCAGGACTGTACCATATCCTCCACAGAGTGAAGCTCATCATAGAACAACTAAGTGTTTGTGTGTTATGTGCATTTAAATCTATGTGATTTTGTTCGTGAGACCAATTTGTGCATTTAAATCTATGTGATTTTGTTCGTGAGACCAATTTGTGCATGTTTATTCAGATCTAGTAAGTAATAACTTTAAAGAATTCTTGTCCTTGCACTCGATATACGTACCTTTGATCTATTAATGTCCAATTGTGCAAACAAGATATAAGTTAGGGTTAAAAACAAATGTATATAAGCTAGCTTAAAATGTTGTACAATTATGAATTAAGTTTAAAAGTGAAAATTTAAAATATATTTAAATAATCTCAGAAATATTATGAGGAATTTCTAAAATTAAACTTATGCCCAAGTTTCTATATACAGTGCGTCCATAAAGTCTTGCACAAATTCATTTAAAATTCAGGTATTTACTTTTTAAAAACGCTCGGACACGTCAATTAGTACTTTTGTTTGCGCATTTTTTAACGTAAAATGTTTTTATACAGGGTGTCGCACGTATGAGGTATGAGGTCATCAATAAATGTGTTTAAAATAAATTTTCAAACGTCAATATTTCGGAAACCGTGATTTCCAGAGGTGTTAAGTGTTCATCATAGAATTCAAAATTGATATAATATACAGGGTGTTCCATTAAAAAAAATCCTTGATGACCTCATACCTCATACGTGCGACACCCTGTATAAAAACATTTTACGTTAAAAAATGCGCAAACAAAAATACTAATTGACGTGTCCGAGCGTTTTTAAAAAAAGTAAGCCCCTGAATTTTAAATGAATTTGTGCAAGACTTTATGGACGCAGTGTAGAACGCCGAATGAATTTAATTAGTGCTTTTAGATCTCAACTCAAACTTAAGCATGAATTGTACAACCAAACATTAGTAGTAAACTGATTTTATAGTTTTAAGATTATTTTTATGCATTAAAACTAGTGACACATTATATTTCGAATTGCATATCATTTATAATAGACATCGAATATGGATTATCACCAATTATTAATCGCCAATTATTGTCTGCGACAGTAGCGCTGTTGGTGTTAGATTTATATTTATACCTAAAAAAGAGCAATAGCTAACATACAGTTTAATTTTTATACATTTAGGTTATTCGTTATATCTAATAATTGTCTATATTCTGAGAATAACTTGACTTAGTATGTAAGCCATGTAATAAATAATTTCTTTGTTATTTTAGCACATAGATATTATTATTATTATTTAAATTTATTTGTAAAGTACATTTCAGTGTTATTAACACTAACTAATTTATAGGAATAAACTGTTTTTTTTTATTATATTTCAGTTTCCTTTCCTTAAACACATTTTTGCACCTAGATAGTATTAATTGTTTAAATTTGTATAAAGTATATTTCAGTGTTATTAAAGAAAATTTATGTCACTAACATTCTTTATAGGAATAAACTGTTTTTTTCCCCCTTATATTTGAGTTTCCTTATTGTTTCTATACACAAATGAAGGTTACTTTTTAATTTGTATATATGTAAATTGTATAATAAAAAATATTTAATTTAGATTTGTGGTTTAATTTACAAATAAAAGTTATTGGCAAGCCTTACCTATAATAAAATCTTAAAACTAGAGTAGTGAAGATTCATTCTACATTTTTTTTTATGCTAGCAACAGCAAGACAAAAGTAAGGGTGTTTCGACACCTAGTTTATAGAATAGTAATTATTTATACTGCAGTAGTAACACGTCAGATTATATTTTATTAAAAATGTCACAGCTTAAGTTGAAGCTTATAAGCAGAAATATTAATATACAAATTTTTAATTTAAAAAAACTATCTATATATTTTGCAGTTGCTCAAAACTATACAATAGTGTCACATTGTACACAGTTACTTAAATACATACCAAATGAAGTCAATTAAAACAAAAAAATATCATTTTATGTGTTTATTTGAAACGAAGTAGAGGACTTACACCGAAGGCTTGTGCTCCCCCACTCCTCTTAAAAATTATATTTGGTAAGTTTATTTATTTTAGAGTTAACAAGTAAAATTATATAAAATACACCACAAAAGTGTCACATTGTGAAAAACAAAAAACTACACATTAATTTAAAATACTATACTATGACTTATATTATTTAAATGGTACAAATACTAATTAAAGTTAGGTAGACAATTCAATTAAGACATAAATATTGTAAACAAAAATATTCTTAGGGGATTATGGGAATGTTAGTATCCCAATCAGCTTCAATGTGTTCATTACCATTATTACACTGTAAACATATTTCTGGTAAAACAAGCTGATACAACGACCTAGAACACATTGAGCAATGTAGATCAAGGTTGGAATTTCCCATTTTCCGTTTAATATGTGTATTTACATGCGTGTGTGTTGACATAGAATCTAAGAAGTATTGGTGAATGTAATAACAAAAATGACACAACGTATTTACCCTTGATGTTCGCACAATAATGTAACTTTGACTAACACAAAACACTTTTTCCAAGTAATTAGTTTGTTGTGGTGAACTAACCATAGCCATATTAATGCTAGCTGTATCGTCTTCAACGTCAAGCTCTATATGTTCGTCTCCTGACTCAACTTCAACTATCGCAACATTATTCACATCTTCTCTTTGCATGTGGTGAAATGATGCTTCAAAATTGTCTTCACTGAACTCGGAATAGTCAAATTGTGGCGCTATTAACTCGATATCCATCGGTACATTTTCCATTTTAACACACTTTACTTTAATATTCTCTAACTTTGACTCAGCAAACTCAAATTTTCGACAACAGTTGCTAAACTGTATGCTTTTATCTTACTTTGGTGGGTAGAGATCGAAGAACTGGGCAGGGACAGAAGAGCAGGGCAGGGACAGAAGAGCAGGGCGTTACAGAGACTAGTCACACCCAACCAAGACCACTCTTGTTTCTATAAAAGCCATCCTACCAACATTTCCCTATGATTTCTAATTTTTGTTGAGTCGTCTTTGTGAATAGTAGTAAGTGTGAGAACAAATACGTTAGTGGCAAAAACTCTAGTGTGCAACCAACTTATCGAAAACTGAATCTCAAACTAAGTGAATATAAAAATTTACTAAAATGGAGCAAAATAGTGAACAAAATTTAAGTTCTATCAGAAATATTTTAGAAGAATACTTAGTTTTTCCAAAAAGTGATACTGACAATACTGACCTCACAAAAATAACATTTTCTGAAGCCTTTGGTGAAATACCAACAGATCCAATCGACTTTAATTTAATTGACACAAACTTATTGCAAGATTATTCTCCCATAAGCGAGACAAATTTGGACAACATGAACATAGACTCACTTTTTACAGATGACGAACCAGACAATAGCGACACGGTTTCCCCTCAAGACAATAATTTGCCTATAATTAACGATTATTTGGGAATATATTCAAATAATCTCATAATTTCCCCAATAAATAGTCCAACTCAAAATTTATCAACATACGAAGATATTTCAAGTGACGATGACTCATATGTTCCAAAAACACCACCACAGCCATCAGCTGAACCTAAATTTAACAAAAGTAAGTCTAATAATATTTCATTAAAAAGTTTGGCAAAATTAAAATCACTTCGTTTTTACTTGGATTACATCGAAAGTTCGGCAGCAAACCGACAACAGCAAAATTTTATGCGCCTAAACCAGCTTTTCGATGAGTTTGTTAATTCATTTTAACTTTCCCCCCTCTTCACATCATACTATGTATTTAACCTATGCTAGTTTTAATTTTATTTCATTGCATCGTTTACTAGAAGGTAGTGAAAATGACCATTGAGTGTCCATTTTGTGAGAAAACATTTTCAAGGAGAGATAATTTAAAGCGTCATGTGAAAACTGTTTGTAAAAAGGCTGAAGAAAAACCTCAAATTAAAACCACTGTTCGAAACCACACAACAAATCCAAAGTTTGGTAAGTTTCTATAGAATTTTTTAAATCAATCTACTAAAATATTTGAGGGTGTTGTAATTTTATGATGTGACATTTAACTTCAAGTAGTAATTTATAAAATTATTTTCTAGATCGCAAATATTGTCAAAAATGTAGGAAATTTATCATAAAGAAGTTATGGTCTTATCACATGAGAACAAATTCACACAAATCAAATTCTAGTGAAAGCACATTAGAAAACCAAGTAGAAAAAATTAAATCAGCTTTTCAAGAAAGAATCATTTCCTACAAGATTACCCCCACCACCCATTATTTAAACATTAAAGATTTTTTTATGGAACTGTCACTAAAAATTAAAAAAATTATGGAGAATGAGATTCGAAGACACACATGCATTAAATTAAATATGGAATTATTTGGTCTATACATGAATCCAAGAGATGAAACTAAGCATATAAAATCATTCAATACCCCATACAGAGTGTTGTGCGATAGCTCAGATATAACAGTCGAATTGGATGAAATTATTAAAATAATTGATGGAAAGTCGAGCGAGTTTGCGGAAAAAGATTCAGGTAAACCATTTTTAATACTATAAAAGAAAGTATAACACTCCAATAGCATTTTTAGAATTAAGAGTATATCAATTTTTATTTTTTTAGGTTGGATGTTAATCCAATTATTGCATGTGGAAGTAAACATTAATAAATTCAACCCCTTAAGAGCCACATCATATATACCATTGCCAAAAGAATTCAAAATGAACATGGGCGTAGTCAATATTCAAAATAATGATGAATACTGCTTTGCGTGGGCAATTGTAGCCTCACTCTTTCCATCAACCGGAGCAAACTTCAAGACAACATCATATCCACACTACTCAACAATTTTAAATTTGACAGGTATTAACTTTCCTATAACTATTAAAGATATCCCAAAATTTGAAAAACAAAATAATATTTCAGTAAATGTTTATACATTAGAAAAAGTTCAAACAGCTTTTAAAAAACAGTATGAAATAATTGGTCCATTACATTATACGAAAACTAAACTATATCATCACGTCAATTTACTGCTAATTGGTGACGACTTAGGAAATTTTCATTATTGTTATATTTCAGATTTATCGAAACTGCTCGATAAACAATTATCTAGACATAAAGGAAAAAAATTTCTTTGTGATGGTTGTTTGCAACATTTTGGTTCGGAAGAATTATTAGTTAGACACAACACTTATGATTGTGATTTTGTTAGAATAACCTTACCATCAAGGGAATTAAAAATGGACAAATTTGGCAATAACATTCCAGAAAATATTCTCAAGTTTGAAAACATTCAAAAACAAATGGAAGCTCCATTTGTAATATATGCAGATTTTGAATGCATTCTAAAACCAATCAATAATGACGATAAAATTAATTTAAATCCTAGTGGCTCTTACACAATAAAAAAAGTTGAACATATTCCACACTCGTTTGCATACTACATTAAGTGCTCATTTGATGATAGTGTATCGAAATATGAATTCTTTAGAGGTTCTAAATGTGAGCAAACTTTCATAAATTTTCTGGAAAGAGATGTTCATATATTATATAATAAATATTTAAAAACAATTACCCCAATGCAAGAATTAAATAGTATGGAAAAATTATCTTACAATTATGCCAATGATTGTCATATTTGTGAAAAACCAATTTTGAACAATCATATTAAAGTTGCAGACCATTGTCACATTACTGGCAAGTATAGGGGTCCAGCTCATTCTGTATGCAATTTAAATTATAAACAACCAAATTTTATTCCAATTGTATTTCATAACTTAAGAAATTATGATTCACACCTATTTATAAAAAATTTATGTCAGAACAAAGAACAACTCTCAGTAATCGCACAAAACAAGGAAAAATATATCTCCTTTGAAAAGTGTATAGAAGTTGACACATATTTTGATAAAAAAACAAACTCATCAAAAAAGAAGTATATTAGACTTAGGTTTATAGATTCTTTTCAATTCTTACCATATTCTTTAGGAAAATTATCTGATACACTTAGTGATTGTCAATGTAGCGAAATTAGGAAATATTTTACAGATGATGAACAATTTAAATATATTCGTCAAAAGGGTGTATTTCCTTACGACTACATTGATGATTTTTCTAAATTAGATGTCTATAACCTACCAGAAAAAGAACAATTTTACAATAACTTAACAGATGAACATATTAGTGTTGAAGAATATGAGCGGGCAAAACGTGTTTGGAATATTTTTCATTGTGCTACAATAGGTGATTATTCAGACATCTATCTTAAATCTGATGTATTACTATTGGCTGATATATTTCAAAATTTTAGAAAAACATGTTTGAACAAGTATAAACTGGAAGTTGTCAATTATTATAGCTATCCAGGATTTAGCCTTGACGCATGTTTACGCATGACTAATGTAGAGCTAGAATTGTTAACCGATCCAGATATGTTGCATTTTTTTAAAAATAATATAAGGGGTGGAGTTAGTACTTGTATAAGTAGAAAGTCTGTAGCAAATAACAAATTCCTATCAGGCTATGATAATTCAAAACCAACTAAATATATTATGTACCTTGATGCCACCAACCTATACGGATATGCAATGTCCCAATATCTACCACAAAGCAATTTTGCTTGGCTTACAGAACAAGAAATTGAAAGTTTAAATATAATGAGCATTTCTGACACATCCGAAAGAGGTTATGTGTTGGAGGTTGATCTAGAATACCCTCAGAATTTACACGAATCTCATAACGAATATCCATTTTGTCCTGAAAATCTAAAACCTCAAGACTCGAAAAGTTTTAAGTTAATTCCAAATTTAAACAATAAAGAAAAATATATAATTCATTATACATCTTTAAAACAATGCATAAATTATGGTATGAAACTAACCAAAGTGCATAGAGTAATTCACTTCACTCAATCTCCATGGTTAAAAAAATATATTGACTTTAACACTAAACTAAGAAACGAATCTAAAAATGAATTTGAAAGAAGCACATATAAATTGGCAAATAATAGCATATATGGTAAAACCATGGAAAATATTGATACTAGGACAGATGTTAGGTTGGTGACTACTTGGGCTAAAAATAAAAATAGAGATGGTGCTGAAAATCTTATAGCGAAACCATACTTTAAAGATCACACCATATTTTCGGAACATTTAGTTGCTATTCAAATGCAAAAAGTACTAGTTAAATATAATAAACCCATTTATGTTGGATTTTCTATTTTAGATATATCTAAAAATGTTATGTATGATTTTTTTTATGGTGTTTTGAAACAACTCTATAAAGGTAAAGTTAAATTACTATATACTGATACTGACTCCCTCATTTTAGAAATTGAAACTGACAATGTATATGAAGACATAAAAAATAATATTCATATGTATGACACATCAAATTATAAAGATATTAATATTCATAATATGCCTATAACTAAGTCTGTTGTTGGTAAATTTAAAGATGAATATGCTGGTGAACCAATTGAATGCTTTTATGGTACTGGGGCGAAAGCTTATTGTATTAAGACCGAAACTTGTCTACTTAAAAAGGCTAAAGGAATTAAAAAGAGCAGTATTAATAAGCAGCTAAATCTTATACATTATAAAGATGTTGTAGAAAAAAATTCGAAAACTTTTTGCTCAATGTACATGTTTAGATCTCGCTCACACAATATATATACAGAAATAGTAAACAAATTAGCGCTAACTTCATCTGACGATAAAAGATTTAAAATACCAAATAGTTTTGATACTTTAGCGTGGGGACACCAGGATATTCCATTTTATTTGTGGTTTATGGAACATGAAAGTGATGTGAATATTACCCCTTCCACTTAAGGTTGTAGCATAAATATGAAAATCTGTAGTAAATTTTATCATTTGTAAAGAATATTTACTCAAATATATCATGTGTTTAGAATCGTTTGATAGAGAAATTGAGAACTGTTCATTTAAGAAGTATCAAACCAGATTAACTTCATTTAAAAAATGGACAGGAAAGCTATCTCCAGATATGTTGGCAAGTTCTGGTTTTTATTATACATCCATTGAAGATGTTTGCAAATGTTTTTACTGTGGTGTTGAAGTATTTGAGTGGACTAGTTATGATTGTCCTATTATTGAACATTATAGATTGTCCAAAAACTGTGAATTTGCCGAATGTTTGTGGTACAACAAATATAAAAGTAGTGTACAACTTGTTAATTGTGATGATCCTCCAGGCATTCTTAAAGTTGATAAATATCTGACGACAATTGGTGTATTTTTTATTGTGTTGGCCATTATTAAGACTGTATTTTAAATAATTTATTTGCAAGTATTTAAATTGATGTTGATTAGTATAATTGTTAGTCATTAAAAATTGTAGGGTTGCCACACATCTAGTAAATATACTCAAAATTATACTTCTGTTTTCGTTAATAAATTCATATCGAGTGTATAATTGTGTTTTAATCATGATCTTAACCCATTATATTCTGTTATATTACATTACCAACAGTATGTTATATGTCTATGAACCACATAGCGTAATTCGTGCTATGGTGTGCTTTGCGAATAATTCAGATATAGATCAAAATTGTAAGTATATGATGTATGAACGAATTAATAACAATAGCACATCAACTTTCTCACATTTATTAAGAAAAGGTGAAATTGACAGTGAATATTTTAAAATATTATATTACTATCCTAACCGAACTATTTTGGATACTAATTGGATAAGAAATAGTAATAAAATAGTGGAAAATCAATTATTTAATAGGAGTAGATATGAAAATATCACTAAAACTAAATATGAACAAACTTCACATTGTAAGGTTTTTGGTATTTTAAATTTGTTATTATCTACACTTATATTTACCACCTTAACAATAATATCAATTTTGTTTTATAAATGCTATAATTAGAATGTATGAAAACTACTCCTCCTCAATTTAGTTAAACTTGCATGTTTACGATTTTCCATTTTGGGTGGGGGGGAGTTATATAAAATGTGTGTGTAACCTTAGCAGTTTTAGTTCTGTAAGATGTCAAGCATTAAAACCATGTCATATATTAGTGGTGATTCCAAGAATAACTTAACAAAAATTACTAAAGAAAAGCTTTTAAATAGTAAGTTCTACAGTTTAAATAATTCAGTTTCGAAATATGTGTGTGTTGGAATTAGCTTACATGATTTTTCTCCAAAAATTTATATTGGTAGTCAACAAGGATTTAACATTATTCTATGTGAAGATGATTGGAAAAATTTTCTAAAGTATCAAGGAGTTATAGTCAACTATTTTTATTCATCAAATAGTTGTCCATTTCCACTCAAATTTGGTGATATTACAATAAATTTCGAACAACTTAATCAATGTTGTGTTATTAAAATTCAAAAAGGTGTTGGAGATTATCTATATCTAGCTAAAGATACTATAGATAAATTGTTTGAAATACAAGAATTAATTGAATATAGGTTGCAAATCCTTATAAAACAAGAATTTGAGAAATATATCAATGTGTTTCAAACTGGCCTGAATGGTTCCACAGACTTGTTAACGAGTGTCTATGATGGATTAAATCATAGACAACTTTCTAATAGTGAAAATGTGAGTACGATGTTGGAAATGCTTATGATGTACCCAAACAGCTTGGAGATGAAATTAAGAAAAACAGCACCAAAAAGAAAATACTATGAAGAAATCGGTGAATTTTAATGAAGCTAAAAACAAAATGTATTTACTAATTGTTTGGAACTATGCTTCTAGACATGCACGAAAAGGTGATTATCAAAGCTGCTACCTGGACAAACTTCGTTTTGAGGAAAGGATTAAACGATGTGAAAATACAATCAGTGCAATATTAGATATAAATCATAGAAATATAATTTATAATCAAAGGTTTAAAAATAAAAATGTGTTAAAATAGTTTTGTTGCTTTATTTTTAATATGCATAATACTATATGAGTATTGTTTGTTGGAATATTATATTATTACAATACATCCTTTTTTAAAATCCATGAATTGTGAGATTTGTCAAATCCTAACCATTTAACTTGTACCATATTTCCTTTCTTTCTTAATATTTTTTCAACTAAGTAGACATTGGGGTGCTTCACTTTCTGCAACTCCTCTTGGTAAAAACCACCTTCAATATTTTCATTTTTATCATCTTTTAGAAGATATGTTGTTGGATTTGTAAGTTTCACTTTTCTTATTTGAAAAATTTTAGTCGACCAATTGGGTGTATAGCCTTTTGCGAACAACTCCCTTTGCTTCGAAATGCGAACAAAGTCATTAACCTTAAACTTTCTACGATCCAAGTCGACTATTTTTTTAAAAGTGAAAGAATTTTGTAATATTGTTTTTTCATTTCCTGGGTTAACATCAACCGGTTTATAACCAGTAGTGCTATGAGTGGTATTATTATATTTTTCAACAATACTTGGCAACGCTGTATACCATTTATAACTACCTTGATTACTAAAATATTTCCACATAATATTTTTAAGAGTTCGATTAACGCGTTCAACTATACTTGCTTTCAGGTTGGAAAAAGTGCTGTAATGATTGATTTTAAACTCGTTCATAAGCTGTTGAAAATCTTTATTGTAAAACTCCTTGCCTAAATCAGTTTGTAAATTTGTGGGTTTACTGGTTTGGTCTAATATTGTTTTCAAAGCTCGAGTAACCTCTTTTCCTTGCTTACTTTTAAGGGGTTGAGCCCAGACGTATTTTGAAAATGTGTTTATTACTATCAAAATATATCTATATCCCCTGTTTAATTTAGCATAGGGAAGCATTTCTACCAAATCAGCCTGCCACAAGTCGTTCAAGCCCCTAATAACCACTCTTCTCCTTTTGTAATTTCTCCTAGCAGGTTTATGTAATTCGTCGACAACTGTTTCCTTAGCGATAGACATTACGATTAATCAAATGATTTAACAAAATAATTATCCCAATAGCTTTTATACGTATCATCCCATTCTTTAAGCTTTTCACTTAAAATTACTGTATCTTCTTTAAAATATTCGACAATTTTATCAATATTTTTGCTTACATCATCAAGATTATCTTTAATTTTAGTGTTTAGATATTTTAGTGATGTAGGATTAAGTATTGTGTCTAGTTCACCCATCCCTTCATCTACCTTATTTATTTCTTCATGTAATTTCTTAACAATGCTTTGCAAGACAGAATTAATACTAATTACAATCCGCCTTTCTGATAAAGGCAGCTCATAAATTTGTCGACCATTAAGAAAACTATCCACTATTTCTGCTTTAGTTGTATTTAAATTTTCAACATTTGCTCTAAAGGCTTTAATTTTTTCCTTTGCATTGAAAAATACTACTTCTTTAATTTTTGTGTTCATTATTTCGTTTATTTTTTCAATATCCGCTTTCAAGGTTATATTTTCACTTGTATTATTTAATATTCTCTTGTTGATATTTTTTATAGTTTCCTTGCCGGAATTTTCTTCCTGTGTATATTTTTGCTCTAATGTTAGTACTTGGTCTTCACAAAATTTTAACTTTTTCGTCACATTGCTAATATTTTCAACATTTTCAAGTGATCGTTTATTTTGTATCATTAATTCTTTTTTAAAATTTAAAGTTTCCAAGTGATTTTGTTGCAATTCATATTTAAAGTGTTCAACTACTTTATTTTCAATAAAGTTTAAATTTTTTGAAATATTATTTGTTACTTCATTTTCAACTTTTTTGACAAGATCTTTAATATCTACACTATTTATTTTGTATCGACTTGAAATGTGGCAACCAAATTTGTCGATAGTCATTTTGTAAATGTTCTGAAACAAGTGTTACATTCTCTTATATGATAATGTTTGATTCTCGCAGTTCTTCTATAATGGAGATAACTTCATTATTATGACCTGTGTGACCGGCATTCATGGAGGCCACCAATAAACGAAGTCTGTCAACAAGCTCGTTAACATTATCCCAATATACATAATCTGTATTATTTTTATTAACTTTTAAAGTTAAACCAGATCCTTGGGTAGTTGAAGTTGTTCTTTGAACTCTATATGGAGCCTTACGTCGTGTGAATGCTGAAATTAAGTTTAAGGCTGAAGGGTTTAAGCCTCTTGTTTTTGTTATTCCCTTCTTCTGTAAATATGGTCCTATTATTGTAATATATTTACGTGAACCATTTCCTTGAACTTGTTCATCGGGACTGTTGTTCCTACGATATGCATTAGTTCTTGCTAGAATATCCATATAATTATCCAAGTCTTTAGCACTATAACCTTTTGGATCCTTTTTAAATAGCAGTTCGTATAAACCGGGAGTGCCCAAATAAGTAATCTCTTTTACTTTAATATCTTTCCCATTAATCTCAACAGGTTGCTGTGTTAGTCCCAAGAAAAATTTTTCAGTTTCCAAATCATGAACTACACCATAATGGTGATCAAACGTATGATCTAAATCTTTGACACCTTCATCAATGTATTTACGAGGTAATTCGTGAAAGTCGTTTAGCCATTGTTGATATGCAGGCATACCAACATAAGTCTGGACTGTTTGTCTAGTTTGTTCCAATAGATCTGAAAGATTCCCTATTGTTGAATCTGATGATGATGATGATGATGATGTGGGTGATGTTTCGGCTATAACGCTCGTTTCTTGTATGGTTGGGATATGACTTACTGATGCGAGACTAGTATCAAAAAATGATGGTATTTCTGTCGGGAGAAGTGGAGTTTTCCCAGTTTTTCTTATGTTTTTTGTTCTTTGGGGGGTTGAAGTTTTATAAAATCTTGTAAATGACGGATCCTCTTCTTTTATGGCAGCGGGTTCAATTTTACCAATGGTAGAAATTAATTCTTGCAAAGGTTGTGTTATTGGCTTATAAGTTTCTTCCAGTTTCGAATGAGACTCAAATTCAGCATTTTTTAAAGCTTGATATTTTTTCTTAACTGCACTCCTTGATTTAACAAGTTGTTTTGCTAATTGTTCATTCATGACAGATTATTTTAAAATAGCTGTTTTCATCTAATGATGTTGTTTTTATAAGTAAATGTATGAATCAAATCCTTTTCGATATCTGCCAGAATTTATAGTGGAATCTTTATCTATTACCAAGAATCCAAATTTATCTTGCCAACACAGTAAACACATTTCTTTAAACTGATTAAACGTCATATCAACATTAACATGATCATCATAAACATGTTTTAAATTTGTATTGTCTTGTTGAAAAATAACAATTAAATTTGCATTGTCGCGAATAAGCTGTTTAGGAATAGAAGAATATGTTTGACACAAATAAAAGCAATCGGTGTTTCTATGTCTTCCAAAACAAAAGTAGTCCTTTACGATAGTCTGATTACAACAAACTATGTCGTCAAAAATCATTATAGCGTTTGGCATCACTTCTTGAGGTGAAATTATATTTTCTTCGTCTTCTGATTCATAATAACCAATTTCTTTTATTGACTTAAAAAGCGTCCTTAAATATTCATACTTGGGTTGATATAAAGACTTTGAATAAACGTACACATTTTCAAATCGTAAACCATTAGGATCTTCAATCAAACTTACAATAATATTAGTTTTACCACAACCCGATGGACCAATAATTAAACTTCTTTTGCTATTTCCTTCAAACAATTGACCATGTTTTCTAAATGTATTTGTTGATGTATCATGATCCTTAATTATTATAGAGTATGGTTGTTTTTCAACTCTCATAATAATATTTAAGTTGGCTGTCAAAGTAAAACTGGTCATTTTGTGTTAAGATTTTAGCTATATAATGATTCAATCACACACCAAACGTGTTACTTACAAATCGAGCGACAAGAAAATAGGGTGTGGCATCCTAAACACTCTTATCAATAAATTACCATTTGAATTGCATCTTCCTGGTTACAATTTTTGTGGGCCTGGCACAAAGTTGGAAAAAAGATTAGTGAGAGGTGATAAGGGAATAAATTTATTAGATGAGGCTTGTAAAGAGCACGACATTGCATATTCTCAATCAAACGATATAAAAAGCAGACACGCTGCCGATAAACTATTGGGTGAAAAAGCATTCGAGAGGTTTAGAGCTAAACACTCTAGTTTTGGAGAAAAAGCTGCTGCGCTAGGAATTAGTGGTGCTATGAAAATTAAGCGAAAGTTTGGCATGGGGTTGAGAAAAAAAAAGACACGCAAGGGTCGTGGACTTTCATTGTCTCAAGCCATTTCACAAGCTAGAAAAGGAATAAAAGGAAAACCATTTAAAAGTTTAACTGAGAGTATTAAAACAGCTGTTAAGTCTATAAGAAAGAAAGGTGTATTTTCACCGATAAAGAAAAGAGTAATACCTATTCCAAAGAGTGGTGGATTCTTACCACTGATACCATTATTTGCCGGTTTGTCGGCTTTAGGTGCTCTGGGAGGTGGAGCGGCGGGCATTGCAAAAGCTGTAAATGATGCTAAAGCTGCTAAACAAAAATTAGAAGAAGATAAAAGACACAATCAAACGATGGAATCTATAGCAGTGGGAAAAAAAGGAAGTGGTCTCTATTTAAAACCATATAAGACAGGGTGTGGCTTATATTTAAAACCATATTCAAAAAACTGTTAAAACATATACCTCTTAGAACCCTCACTAATTATGATCTAATTAAATATGTTAAATTGCTACAAATTCCCAATTTTAGAGGTATATTCATGAGGGATAGGCTACCTAAAAAAATTAAGAAAACTGAATGTGGTATTATTAATCTAGATAAGCATAATGGGGATGGAACACATTGGACGGCATATATAAAAAAAGAAAATGAAATAACATACTTCGACAGTTATGGTAATCTGCGACCTCCAGCTGAATTAATTTCATATTTTCTAAGCGATAATAATAGAAATGTTATAGCTTACAATTATACAAATTATCAAACTTTTAACACAACAAACTGTGGTCAATTATGTATAAGATTTCTTTATAATAATACATGAAATACAATAAATTTTTATTCTTTATCGAAATATTATCGTGACATGTCGTATAGTTTTGTAGTTAGCGGCAATTCTGCCATTTTGACAGTAGAATTTCACCCGCCCATATATTTAGATGAAAATATAGATCATGTTATTGGACTTGTAAATTTTGAAACATTTAATGCAATTCCCAATATTGATGAAAGCAATAATCGTTTCTTTTATGGTGAAACTGGAAAATTTATAACAATCCCACCTGGAAGTTATGAGATTGATAATATCAACAAGGTTTTACAAGAAAAATTAGAAGAAAAAGATATTTCGTTTTATCTTCAAGCTAATAATAATACATTGCGTTCAGTAATGAAATGCTCTGAAAATATTATTATTAGAGATGGATCTATAGGTGCATTGCTGGGATTTCAAAATCAAATACTGGATTCGGGACTCATTCATATTTCTGAACGACCGGCAGAAATAATAAAAGTGAACTCAATAAATATTGACTGTAGTATTGCTGAAGGCTCATACTTAAATGGTAATCCTGTTCACATAATACATCAGTTTTTTCCGAGTGTGGCTCCCGGATATAAAATTATAGAATCACCCCAAAACGTTATATATTTTCCAGTGACTGCTAAGGTAATAGATAAAATAACCATTAAAATATTGGATCAAAAAGGGAATCTTGTTAATTTTAGAGAAGAGACCATCACGTTAAGACTACATTTAAAAAATTTAGATGCGCGATGGTGATTATTTATAACAAAAAATACTTCAGCGAAAAGCTTAATAAGAATACGAATAATCATAACTTATTTAGTAATAAACCAAACCCCCAAAGGCTAACACCTTCAAATCGTCAATTTCTTTTAAGTTTGGGTTTTAAAATTAAAAATGGAATTTTTAAACGTTAAAGAAAATGTTTTTGTCGATGATTCAATATTAAGTTGGGAAGTATTTTCCTTTGACCCCTTTAATCCTACCAAACTTGGACCAAATGATGAAATTAGAATTGCTTTGCAACAAACAGGAAAATATCCATTACCTTGTAAGAGTGAAATTTATTTAGAAATGCAAGTTACTAAAGATGATGGTACACCCTTAAGAAACACCCAATTAGTCAACAATGCACCAGCTTTCTTATTTAAAGAAATGCGCTATATTTTAAATGGAGTAACTATTGATTCTGTTAGAGATATCGGTATCACTTCTACACTTAAGGGGTATACCTCTTTCAATCAAAACGAGAGTGCAAAATTGGAAAATGCTGGATGGTATCCAAAATCAAAAGTGGGAGAGAAAATTATGACCGATGATAAAGGAAATGTATCTTTATGTATTCCATTAAAGATGTATTCTGGATTTTTTGAAGATTATAATAAAATTATTTTAAATTCACAACAAGAGCTTATTCTAATTAGAAGTAATGATGCTATCGATTCATTATTGTGCACTAGCGATGAAGCTGAAACATCAAAAATTGTAATATCGAGAATTTGCTGGCGAGTTCCTCATCTTACAGTAGCCATCCCACAAGAATTAGCGTTAACGAAACTTATTGAAAAGAATAGTGACATTCTAATTACTTTTCGAAGTTGGGAATTAGTGGAGTATCCTGAGTTATTAGAAACCACCAGACATAACTGGCCTGTAAAAACTTCTACAAAGGTTGAGACACCTCGTCATGTTTTAATTGCTTTTCAGAAGAATCGACGTGCTAATCTAAAATCGGATATGAGTAAATTTGATCATTGTGAATTAAGAAATATAAATGTATTTTTAAACTCTGAAAGATATCCTTACAATGATCTACAACTTGATTTCAAAAACAATAAGTTTGCTACATTGTATGAAATGTTTTCAAATTTTCGTCAGGTCTATTATAACTCACCAATAGAGCCAATTTTTACTCCAGCAGAATTTAAAAACAATGCACCTCTTACATACATTAATTGTTCACATCAAAGAGACTTGTTGCAAACGGGTCCTGTAACAATGAGGATTGAATTTGAAACAAAAGAAAAAATTGCTGCTAAAACAGCAGCCTATTGTCTCATAATACATGATAAAATTTTTAGCTATAATCCACTCACAAAAATTGTTAAACAACTATAATCCCCTCTCTTATATACTAAGCTTATTTAAGTTTCTTAACTAGTACTTGTGTAGTCATAAGCATGTCTTCGCCTAACATGCAACACATTGAAATTTTTATTCAAAAATTACAGATTTTAAAAAATCAAATTCAAGAATATACATCTAAAAAATTTATCTTAAAGAAATTTTCTTCTTTGAAAATATGCGATTAGTTTTGGATGTGCAAGGATTTAAAGATGAGCATAACAAGTTTATTCCAAAAGAGTTGGCAGCATATGATGGAAATAGAATTAGTCACTATGTGTTTAAACAGCCATTTCCATTAAGTTTACTCTCACCCGATTTACACAGGCAAGCTGTGTGGTTGATGAAAAATTTTCATTGCATAAACTGGAATGTTGGATATACCCCTCTTCATTATTTTTCTACTATTATCGAGGAGTTGACCAAAGATGTAGAGTTCGTTTATGTTAAAGGAAGCGAAAAAGTTGACTATATTAAGAAATACTGTACCAAGCCAATAGTGGAAATAAATGAACAACCAATTCTACATTTATCAACACCTAAATGTTTTTTTCATTCTAAGTCACCAGCTATGTGTGCACTTTATAATGTATTTTATATGTATAATAATTTTTTCATGAATGAATAAAAAATCAAATTGTATTTATTGTTTTATTTCATCATATTTCGTTTTTATAATATTTATATCTTCATATAATTTTAACTTCTTAAGTTCTATCACTAATTTTATTAAGTTCTTTGTCTTTAAAAAGTTTAAGCAAGCCTTGGCAGCTTTTTTACAAAGGGCAACGTGCTCCATATAATCTATGTACCATGGAAAATTTTGTGCTTCAGCATCATCATCATCACCCACTAGAGCATAATAACGCGAACAAGCTTCTGACATAATAAAGTTTTCATACATTTCAGTAACTATTGTCTCCATGTTTAATATTTTCACTTCACTAATTACACATAATGAAATAACGGACTGGGACCCATCTCAGCAAGTCTCGCCTCTTCCACAACACTTAATATTAGTTTATATGCAGCCGTATCATTTGGTGACACAAATTCTTTAAACTCGAACAACTCTTCAATAAAACCATATGTCCTACAATCTTCAACGAGCTTGAGCATATCTTCTGTTTCATAGTAGTTCTGTATCATTTCCACACCACGTCTAAAATAATCAGCATCACTTTCGTACATATGACAGGATTCTGGATTGCACTGCATTGCATTTTCTACACATTCATTAACTAGATCATAAAAATCTTGTTCAATTTTTTTAAGGGTTTCAAATAACCTCTCACGCATAGGATCTGTCATTATTCTAAACTAACCTTAAAGATTTCTAATATCTTTTATACATCTTTACCACTGTCTAGTGGGAATTTCTGTCCTTGTTAATTGAGTATAGTTGCTGTGTGTTCTTCCAGTATGTTAAAATGTGGTATTTGCTATAATTTTAAAATGAGGCGGAGGAGGAGGATTTTGCCCCGTCCTATTTGGAGGACCTCATTGTGTTCCCCGTGCTTTATTTTACTCCTCTTTCACTCCTCTTTCCCCAATAATATACTACTCACATCCAAAACTAATCGCATATTTTTAACAATAAAAATTTCTTTAAAACTATTTTTTTAGATGTATACTCTTGAATTTGAATTTTTAAAAAATATAACTCTCGAATAAAAATTTCAATGCGGCGTATGTTAGGTGAAGGCATGCCTATGACTGTATGAATTTAAGAAACTTAAATAAATGCAACCTATAAGGGAGGGATTATAGTTGTTTAACAATTTTTGTGAGTGGATTATAGCTAAAAATTTTATCATGTATTATGAGGCAATATGCTGATGTTCTAGCAACCATTTTTTCTTTTGTTTCAAATTCAATCCTCATAGTTACAGGACCAGTTTGCAACAAATCCCTTTGATGTGAACAATTAATGTATGCAATAGGTGCATTACTCTTAAATTCTGCAGGATCAAAAATTGGTTCTATTGGTGAGTTATAATACACATGACGAAAATCAGAAAGCATTTCATATAGTGTGGCAAATTTGTTTTTGAAATCGAGTTGAAGATCGTTATACGGATATCTTTCAGAGTTTAAAAACACATTTATATTTCTTAATTCGCAATGATCAGATTTGCTTATATCCATTTTTATATTACCACGTCTATTCTACTGGAAAGCGATTAAAACATGACGGGGTGTTTCAACCTTAGTAGAAGTTTTTACAGGCCAGTTGTGTCTTGTTGTTTCCAATAATTCAGGATATTTAACCAACTCCCAACTGCGGAAAGTAATTAGTATGTCACTGTTCTTATCGATAAGTTTTGTTAATGCTAATTATTGTGGGATTGCCACAGTAAGGTGAGGAACGCGCCAACAATGCCTCGTTATTACAATTTTTGATGTTTCATCTTCCTCACTGGTGCGCAATAAAGCATCAGTGGTATCATTAGTTTTAATGAGTATAAGTTCTTGTTGAGCATTTAAAATAATTTTATTATAATCTTCAAAAAATCCAGAATGCATCTTTAATGGCACACATAAAGAAACACTCCCTTTGTCGTCAGTCATAATTTTTTCTACAGCTTTTGCTTTTGGATACCATCCCGCATTTTCTAATGTTGCACTCTCATTTTGATTAAACGATGTATATCCCTTAAGTGTTGAAGTGATACCAATATCTCTAACAGAGTCAATAGTGACACCATTTAAAACATAACGCATTTCCTTAAACAAGAATGCTGGGGCATTGTTGATTAATACAGTGTTTCTTAATGGAGTACCATCCTCTTTAGTAACTTGTAATTCTAAATATATTTCACTTTTGCAAGGTAATGGATACTTTCCAGTCTGCTGTAAAGCAATCCTAATTTCATCATTCGGTCCAAGTTTTGTGGGATTAAAGGGGTCAAAGGAAAATACCTCCCAACTTAGTATTGAATCATCATTTTCTTTAATGTTTAAAAATTCTATTTTTAACTTTAAACCCCAAACTTAATAGAAATTGACGATTTGAAGGTGTTAGTCTTCGCGGGTTTGGTTTATTACTAAATAAGTTTCGATTGATTTCTTCCTTATTAAGCTTTCCACTAAAGTGACTTCTGTTATAAATAATCACCATCGCTCATCTAATTTTTTAAGATGTAGTCTTAGCGTTATGGTTTCTTCTCTAAAATTAACACGTTCCCCCTCTTGATCAAATATTTTAATAGTAATTTTATCTATTACTTTAGCAGTAACTGGGACATATATAACGTTTTGGGGTGATTCTATGATTTTAAAACCAGGAGCTACACTGGAAGATAATTGATGGATTATATGAACAGGATCACCATTTAAGTATGAACCCTCGGCGATACTACAATCGATATTTATAGAGTTTACTTTCATTATTTCTGCAGGTCGTTCAGAAATATGAACTTCTCCTGAATCCAGAATCTGATTTTCAAATCCCAACAATGTGCCTATAGAGCCCTGTCTAAAAATAATATTTTCGGAGCATTTAATTACTGAACGCAACGTATTATTATTAGCACGAAGATAAAACGAAATTTATTTTTCCTCCAATTTGTTTTGAAGCAATTTATTAATATTATCAATTTCATAACTTCCCGGAGGAATAGTTATAAGTTTACCAGTTTCACCGTAAAAGAAACGATTATTACTTTCATCAATATTGGGAATTGCATTAAATGTTTCAAAATTTACAAGTCCTATAACATAATCGATATTTTCTTCTAGATAAATCGAAGGATGAAATTCAGATGTTAAAATGGCAGAATTGCCACTAATAACAAAACTATAGGACATGTCACTTTAATATTTCGACAACGAATAAATCTTCATTGCACATCATGTATTAAAATAAAGAAATTTTAGACATAATTGGCCACAATTTGTAGTGTTAAAAGTTTGATACCGATTGTAATTATAATTTATAACCTTTTTATTTTTCTTACTGAAAAAATATTTTATTAATTCAGCTGGAGGCCGTAAATTGCCATAGCTGTCAAAGTATGTTATTTGTGTTTTTTTTTATGTATGCAGTCCAATGAGTCCCATCACCATTATAGTCATCTAAATTAATAATACCACATTCAGTTTCATTAATTTTTTTAGGAAGCTTATTTCGCATAAATATACCCCTAAACATGGGAATTTTTAGAAATTTGATGTATTTAAGTAAATCATAATTAGTAAGAGTATTTAGGGGTATATGTTCTAGCAGTTTTTTGAATATGGTTTTAAATACAAACCACATCCTGTTTTATATGGCTTTAGATACAGACCGCTTCCTTTTTGCCCTACTGCTATAGACTCCATCGTTTTATTGTGTCTTTTATCCTCTTCTAATTTTTCTTTGTCAGATTTGGCATCATTCACAGCTTTCGCAATACCCGCAGCCCCTCCTCCAAGGGCACCTAAAGCTGATAAACCCGCAAATAATGGTATAAGTGGTAAGAATCCCCCACTTTTTGGAATAGGTATTACTCTTCTTTTAGTAGGGATTGTCTTACCAACTTTCCTAATCGACTTCACAGCTGTTTTAATCCCTCATTTAAACTTTTAAACCTTTTTCCCTTAATTCCTTTTCTAGCTTGACCAATAGCTTGAGATAATGTGATTCCTCGTCCCTTAGTCTTTTTTCGTTTTAGTCCCATACCTAACTTTCTTTTAACTTTCATGGTACCACTAATACCTAATGCCGCCGCTCTTTTTCCAAAACTAGCGTCCTTAGCTCTGAAGCGTGCTATGGCTTTCTCAGACAGTAGTTGATCTGCAACGTTCCTCCTTTTTATATCATTTGATTGTGAATATGCAATGTCATGCTCCTTTCACGCCTCGTCTAATAAATTTATTCCCTTGTCACCCCTCGATAATCTTTTTTCTAATTTTGTCCCAGGTCTACAGAAATTGTAACCGGGAAGGTGTAATTCAAAGGGTAATTAATTGATAAGAGTGTTTAGTAAACCTGATCCCCGTTTCTCATGAAACGTCAACAAATAAATTTAGAAAACATGGAAAATTGTTAGAGGGAAATAGCAGAAGAGGTTTAATTGTTGGCCCCTCAGGGTGTGGTAAGACTAATGTCTTACTTTCCTTGATCGAAGACCCCAACGGATTACGGTTTGGAAATATGTATATTTATTCAAAATCTCTATATCAGCCTAAGTACGAATATTTAGGAACACTTTTTAAATTAATAAAAGAAATTTGATATTACGAATCTGAGAATGAAGAAAATATAATTTCACCACAAGAAGTGTTGCCAAACGCTATAATGATTTTTGACGAGATAGTATGTTGCAATTAAACCATCGTAAAGGATTATTTTTGTTTTGGAAGACAAAGAAACACCGATTATTTTTATTTATGTCAAACCTATGCATCGATCCCGAAACAATTGATCCGAGACAATACGAATTTAATTGTTATTGTTCAACAAGACAATACAAATTTAAAACATGTTTATGATGACCACGTCAACGGCGATATAAGTTTTAATCAGTTTAAAGAAATGTGTTTATTGTGTTGGAAAGATAAGTTTGGGTTTCTGGTACTAGATAAAGATTCCACTATAAATTCAGGCAGATATCGAAAAAGATTTGATTCATACATTTACTTACAAAAACAATAGCATTAAGCGAAACCTGGTATTTTAAAGTAATCTGTCAAGTCTGACCAAGCAAAACAGTATTCATCATTATTTTGAATATTGACTACAACTTTTTTCATTTTGATTTCTTCGGGCGTGTATGTGTGCAGTGGCTCTCAAGGGATTGAATTTGTTAATGTTTATTTCCAAATGTAAAAATTGGAGTAACATCCAACCTAAAAAAAAAATATTGATATAATGTTGAAAATGTCACAAGGTGTTGTGCTTACGTTTATATTGCTAAATGGATTACCTGAATCTTTTTCCGCAAACTCACTCGATTTCCCATCAACAATCTTAATCATTTCATCCAATTCGAATGATATATTTGAACTATTACACATTACTCTATATGGGGTGTTAAATGATTTTATTTGCTTAGTTTCTCGGATTCATGTATAGACCAAATAATTCCAAGTTTAATTTAACACATGTGTGTCCTCGGATTTCATTTGCCATTATTTTGCTTACTTTGGGTGTCAGCTCATTAAAGAAGTCCGCAATGTTTAAGTATATGGAGATTGGTGTAACCTTGTAAGAAATTATTCTCTCTTGAAAAGCTGATTTAATTACTTCAACTTGATCTTCAGTTGTACTGTGACTTGCATTTTTTTTATGTGAATTTGTTCTCATGTGATAAGACCATAACTTCCCAATGATAAATTTTCGACATTTTTGACAATATTTCCATTCTAAAATAAAGGATGAGAGGGGGGTGTCACAACAATTGTCTACTACTACTACTAGCTTTCAAAAATATTGTAAAACTTACCAGACTTTGAATTTGGTGTAATTGAAGCGGTAGGTTGTTGTTTTCCTTCATCCACCTCACAAACAGTTTTTAAATGGCGTTTTAAATTATCTTTCCTGGAAAATTTTTTCTCACAAAATTTGCACTCAAAAGTCATTTTGCCACTCTTGTAGGAACGTTTGCGGAGCAAGTAATAATATAAAGTTTTAGATTGTTTATGTTAAATACCTAGTAAAATTTAAGAGGGGGTCTAATTAAAAGAATTAACAAACTCATTGAAAAGTAACTTTAAACGTTTGAAATCTTGTTGACTTCGGTTTGTTGCTGAACTCTCAATGTGATCCAAATAAAAACGAAGGGATTTTAATTTTGCTGTACTTTTTAGTGACATTTTATGACTTGTTATTATTTTATTTTTTGTTGATTTGGTTGAAGGTGGTTGCACTATTTTTGGAAAAAATATGTCTTCATCACTCATAATATCGTCATTTGTCGGTAAATTTTGCGTATTGTTTGGTGAGATGTCTTCATCGCTCATAATATCGTCATATGTCGGTAAATTTTGCATATTGTTTGGTGAGATGTCTTCATCACTCATAATATCGTCATATGTCGGTAAATTTTGTGTATTGGTTGGTTAGATAATTTAATTTATTACAGACTACAGATTATGCAATCCAATTACAGAGTAGGAACAATTACACAAATCCACTAACCTACCTAATACTAATTACTTAAATGCTATAATGATTTTCTAATTCTGCCTTAAATTGTTTAAGCGTAAGATTAAATATGTCACATTCGGCCCGAATTTCATTACGTCTTTTACACATAACATTAATGGGGGAATTACTAAAATTATTAGTTCTTGCACCTTCAATATAAAAAGTTAAAGGGTTTCTTGTGTTATAAAATGGTACATAAAAATTGACTTGTGACAATAGCATTGAGTCATCCACTTGGCTACTCAGTAATTTGTACATAAATATTCCTGATGCGATCATTCTGCGTTTTTCTAAAATTGGTAGTTTATATTTCTGTATTAGCTCTGTTTTAGGGATGTTAAAATTATAGTTTCCAGTTTCTGTGTAATTGAGGTATCTTAGAAATTTATTTTGTACTCGCTCAATGCAGTATTTGTGATTATCATATTGAGGACTCCATACCACAGATGAATATTCTAAAATACTTCTGACATATGAAATGTAGAGCTGTCGTATGCATTTAACATCCCTAAATGGTCTACTGTTTCTAACAATGAAACCATACATTTGCAGGGCTTTGTTGGTGATATAGGAAATATGTAATCTAAATAATAATTTTGAGTCAAAAGTAACTCCAAGATCTCGCATATCTTCAACCCGAGCCAGTGGTGCTTCATTCATTGTATATTCAAAGTGAATTGGTGTCTTTTTTCTGTGAAAACTATGGACATAACATTTTGTTGTATTAAATTTTAATCTATTTTCATTCGACCATTTTATTAATTTATTTAAATTTTCTTGAATTAATAGTGAATCATTGATGTTTTTAATTCTTGAATACAACTTAAGATCGTCTGCAAATAATAAAACGTTACTATTGGAAATATCCCTAGTTATACTATTGATAAATAGTAGAAACAGCAATGGCCCAAGGTTGGAGCCCTGTGGTACCCCCGATCCTGCCAGAAAACAGTGCGATTGATAACCCTTTATTACAACTTTTTGTTTTCTGTTTGTCAGATACGATACAAAAAACCCTATTAAGTTAGGATGGAACCCAAATTCATTATACAGTTTTGCTACAAGAATACTATGCGACACCTTATCAAATGCCTTGGCAAAATCAGTGTATATTACGTCAACTTGGTACTTATTGTCAAGACTTTCGGATATGTAATGAGTAATGTTACAGAGGTTGCTTACAGTAGACCTTTTTTCCATAAATCCGTGCTGACTTAAAGAAATTTTTTTAGAAACCAAATTATATATATATTAATTTATAAATTATCGACTCAAAGATTTTAGCTGGAACAGGTAATATCGCTATCGGCCTATAAATTTTTATGTCTGTTTTATCCCCATTTTTGTATACCGGACATATTTTCACTTCCTTCCACTTATCAGGAAAAATGCGAGATTTAAGAGACATATTATACAAAATTTTTAATGGAGTCGAGAAGAAGCCCACCAACCTCTTAACATTGTATGCTGGGAAGTTGTCTGGACCAACAGCCTTATTAATTTTTAGACTTTTGAGAGCCTCATACACATCCTCAGAACTAACATATGGAACATTAACTATCGAATAGGTTACACTCGTCATTAAACTGAACATTCTCCATGTCATCTGCATGTTCATAAACAGAACCAAAATATTCAGCAAATATACGAGAGATAGCATCTCCGGTTTCATATTCAATACCATTTAAGTGCATCTTACCGGGGATAGAATCTACCCCTTTTTTGTTTTTTAAATACTGCCAAAATGCCTTAGAATCTTGACCAATGTTACGCTGCATATCATTTATATACATGTCATAGGCTACTTTGATATCATGCTTTATTTTGGAACGTAATTGTATAAAGTCATTTTTTAAGTTCAAATTTTATGCCTTTTGACTTTTTAATCTCAGTTTTTCCTTTCGTTTTATATCCTTTATGATTTGTTGATCGAACCATGTTCTTTGCTTTTTTTAGTTCTTGGGATACAAGCGTCAAATACGCCATAAATTTTATTATAAAAACACTTGACAGCAGCATTAACATTGGTAAATAACCCCAATTCATCCCAGGAGACTGAAACATCTGAAACATAGCATCAAAATTGGCTTTCTTAAAGTTGTAATTAAGTAAATTACTTCGAGTCATATCCTTATGTTTCGCTTCTTTCAAATGTATATCAATCGTCAGTGTGGGATGGTGTGCGACCTCATTAACAAAACAAAATGTACTCTTTTCAACAACACACTCCATGCGTGAAAGCACTATGTCTAAAATATGATCATAATTGTTGCATACCCCATTAAACTGTTTACAATCATAAAAATTTAGAAGATTCAAGTAAAGCTCAACGTCATTATCTCTATAACAGTGATTCCGGTAGTACTCATTTAGGCGTGTGATATTAAAATCTCCTAGAATTATTTAGTTCTGATCATAAAGAAAGTCTAGACTCTCTAAATAATTAAAAAATTCTTGTTTGACAACAACTGAACAGTTCGGTGTAATATATACTACAAGAACATAGAAATAGTGATTGTTATTAGCAAATACTTTAACAGCAACTATGTCAAATTCTGGATTAGTTAAATTTAGTGGAACTTCACTACACTTATATGTATCTTTTATGGCAAGAAGAACGCCACCGCCACGTGCACTGTCTTTTCTGGTCCTGTTTCTAAAAACTAGAAACGATTCCGAAAACAATTCACTATTAAAAACTTTGCTTGATATCCATGTCTCTGTTAGTGCCACTGCATCATACTCATCCTCTGTTAGATATATTGTATTAAAAAACTCATTTGTCTTACTATTTAGTCCCCGAACATTTTGATAAGTTATTGAAAAAATGTTATTTGCATCAGATGATTGCGGGGTGGGACTCTTAGAGGAATCCACATTTACATGCATAACTGAACTGGTTGGGTTTGTTATAAAAAATTGTTGTTAGGGTTTGTATAGTTTGTATAACGACGAAGTCTTTCAATTCGTTGTAGATGAGCTGGGCAATCTGAGTTTCTGGCAGAATGATTTCTATCAGGAAGTCCTAATTTCTTACAATTAGGACAATCAAGATTATTTTCGGTACAGTTTCTAGGGTCATGATTACCGCCACATTTATGACAACATTCGTTTCCATTACAATATTTAGCTACATGCCCATAAGTACTGCACTTATAACACATTGCAACATTAACATACTCTTGCGTGTATACTGTTGTTAGATCAAATGTTAAATAGGTATTCCTAACAAGCCATTTAAATATTTGTGGGTTGGTCTGTAGTATCCAGTTCTCCTTTTGATTATTTCGGCACTGTTTTTTACTTAGAACTTTAATTTGAGCTTTAACGTGTTGGTCAAAAATATGAGTCATGCCTGGATTCTCGGCTATAAGTTCGTCCAAAAATTCCTTGGGAGAATATCCTTTTAGTACTCCAGTTATAAGAACCATGGGATCCGTCATGCAAATATCTTTTAATTCAAAATCTTTATTGGCTAAGTTTTGAGATAATTTTTTCGTCTGTGCTTCATTTTGGCATTCTATTAAAACAGCCCCATTCTTTAATTGCATAATCCTTTTAAAGTTTCCATCAGTGTTGTTTTTATTGACATTTTTCTTGATTTCCTGTAAAACTTGCCTTGAATCTTGTTGATCTTTCAGTTTAACTATAGTCTCAACTTTCCTTGTCTGTGGCGGTGTCGTCCAAGATGTTGAAGGCAATTCCTTATCTAGTTGTGTTTCTTTTGTAACGCTACTGTAAGTTTTTATTTTTTTTTATTTATCTTCTGTTACATCAGTATTTGTTGTATGTGTAGGTGTGTTAATAGCAGGATTTTTAAGTTGCCAGTTTTCTTTTTCTATTTGCCCTCTTCTGTACCCTAATGTAGTTATACACTCGTAAACACTGAAGAGTGCTGTGCTTACCTGCTTTTGATCATCTCCAGTAAGTGTGACGACATTATTGGCAGATTCCTTAGATGTTGTTTTTTGAATGGCGTTTAGCGACTTCAATACTATTTTTAGGATGTCCTCAGTTTCATATTGTGCTACTTCTTCTCGATTCCTAATTGTGTTATCTTTATTACCTGTTCCTAAATCTCGGGATACTTTTACGCGCTCTAACGGATCAGGGCTTGATCCAGATCTAGGTCGCTTTTGCGGATTAGATTCGCTGGTATTGTCATTTCGCTCCAGGTCCTTTGTTGGTGTTCTAGAAACACTTTTTCTTGGTTTGAAAACATCCTCCAAGTCAGCGCAATCCACTGTCTCCAAGTTATTTATAATGCCTTCGGACGACAAGTTATTGACCAGTCCCGGTATCTGTTCGATTTTAGGCTTCTTTATCTGAGGCCTATTCTTATCAGTCGTTTTGATTGTACTTTTTTTTAAGACATCAATACCAATAATATCTTTTATTTCTCGAGATGAAATGGATTCTATAGAAAAATGTCTTGTTAAAACCTTATGTTTTTGCCTGTTTGTTGATCCACCACTATCATCACTCATTTTGACTTATAGCGAGATGCTTATTTATTTAAAATTAAAAAGAACCGTCTCGATGCACTTTTAATCACTAAATTTAGCTAATAATTCAAGAGCAACTTTAAATAGGTGTTAACTCGCTCTTTGAGATTATTTGAATATATCCGTAAATAATCATTAATTAGAGTTGAATTATTACTGTCTTGTGTGTGAAGCATGTTACTTTTTTCTGGTTCATCATGTGTAAAAAATATATCTTTTGTCATATCGTCAAATTCTGTCATGTTTATTGGGGTTTCCAATAGGTCAGAGTCAAATAAATTGAAGTCGATTGCTGCGATTTCACTAAATGTGTCTGAAATTATTTCTTTGTCTGCTATTTCATTGATATCACTTTTTGGAAAAATTAAAAATTCGTTTAAAACATTTTTGATTTTTGCTGATTCACCATGTGCCATTTTATTAACTTAACTTGAGATTTTTCGATGAGTTTGCTACACACAAAATTTATTATGTACTAGAGTATTTATTTTCACGCACGCTAGTGTTCAAGAAGAAGATTCTTGATGGACTAGTAATATTTTAGATTGTGGAAGTATGATTATAATTATTCTTATAGAAACGGTGGGGAGAAGGTTTGGTCTGGCTGGTCTATGACGCCCTGCGATTTGGTTGGTCTAGCTGGTCTGTGGCACCCTGTGATTTGGTTGGCTGGACTGGTCTGTGACACCCTGTGATTTGGTTGGCCGGACTGGTCTGTAACGCCTGTGATTTGGTCTGTAACGAATACCCTGTCATTCCACCAAACTAATAAAAGTGTATAGTTTAGCGATTTTAATGTTCTTTGGTTAACGAACATATTGTTTTGAATATTGTGATTGTGTAATTTGTGCTAATATGGATGCTGAATTTGATATTGATTTGCTGTTAAATATTGTGTCGCAGTTTGACTATGTGGAAGAAATGAACCAGGATAACTTTGACTCTCAACTCAAACTCAAACTCAAACTCAAAATATTTCTACGCTGACTAATTTGCTGCAAGGGGATATCAACAATTTGGCGATTGTGGAAGTTCAGTCTGGAGACGAGGAACTTCAGCTTGACATGGAAGACGACATGGCTAGGATGAATATCAGTCTAGTCAATTCACCGCAAGAACGAAACTATCTGGATGTTGTTTTTTGTGTAACTCAAAGTTTTGTTAAAGTGCAAACTGCAAGAACTAATACATTGTGCCATTTTTGTTACTATATTCATCAAAACTATTTAAATTCACTGGCCACACATAACCATGTTAATACCCATTTAAAGAGAAGGTTGGGGTATTCCAACCTCGATGTGCATTGTGTGCTGTGTTTAAGACCACTGTACCAAATTATTTTACCCGAAGTTTGTTTACAATGTAATGTTGGGACTCGGCTTATTGAAGTTGATTGGGATAGCAATATCCCCATCATCCCATGAATATGCTTTGTTTTTCTAAAGATTTTATTTTATTTTTGCAAATAAACACATTCCAAACAAATTACAAAAATTTCGTTTTAATTTACTTTCAAGATATTGTCTTTAACTAGTTTTATTGTGACTTAAATTAGTAGTTTTTATTGATTGGTATTTGAAGCACACATCTAAACTAATTTGTGGTGTAGCCAATTGGTTTCAATTTACTAAAATAATTTGTATTTTAAAATACTTTTCGAGATTTGGAAGGTCTATGGTTATATAGCAAAGTTATTTTGCAATGAAAACTTTTATTCTTGTAGTAATAGATACTCAAATGTAAAACCAACACTTTATTCACATAATAAGAGGTCTTACATTATGTTTGGAGACAATTCGCCAAGCTTCTATTCTTAATAAGACAACATACCAACTTATTTTGCTAAGATCGTTCTAGTAGGAATAATACTCAAATTTTAAAACAATATTTTATTCAGAAAATGAATGGTCTTACATTATGTTTGGAGACAATTTACCAAGCTTCTATTCTTAATAAGGTAGTATATCAAATTATTTTTTTCTATGGTGGTACCTACTAATACTCAAATATAAACACAATATTTTATTCACATAATAAGAGATCTTACATTTATGTTTGATGACAATTCACATAGCTTTTATTCTTAATCTAAGACAATTATTCATTATTTCAAAAAAACATTGTATATATGCTAGTAAAAGTTTGGAACCTCTTGCCCATATCTTTTAAAACATTAAATGATAATCAAAAAAAAAATAAGGCTGAAAAAGTTTCTTGTCAAAAAGTGCTACTACAGTGTCACTGAGTTCCTGAACGAAAAATATTTCCAGGATCTTTAAATAAGTGCTTTTCAGCGGCGGATACCTGCAATTATGTAGGTCCTGATGAATGATTTAAAAAAAAAAATTTTAATTGTCTGTTAGCTTTTAACATTTTTAATTATTTTAACATGTTAATAATTAGTTGTATGTTTAGTAAAGTATGTTTAGTTAAGTCTATTAAGTCTAATTAGGCTATCTTTGTTTTTGCTCTTGTTGACACGATCTACGCCCTAAAAGGGTATATTGTAATATGATCATGTATTGAAAATAAATAAATAAATAAATAAATATAGCTCAATGACAATAATACTGTCAATCCATAAATATTTTAGCAGGATGAAGACAAACTTTGAATGTTTATAATACACTTTTCTAGACCTGACCGCAAATCTGAATTACACACCTTTAACATGTGTGCCTATCTATCTATCTATCTAACTATCTTAAAGTTATACTTTGTGACAATGGGTATACCTACATATTTTATTATTGTAAAATCAAAATGTTTACTAAGAGCGTTTTATGGGGTTCAAATTCATATTTAATTGATTAGGAACAATACTACTATTTACTAGTTCTAACTAAACACAACCCGCGTGCACATAGAATATGGAGGCACATTATCTGGTTGAAGTATTTGTGGTGTTGTCTTTCACACTATTGTTGTTGGCTTCTTTGACACAATCGGCATGGAAGCTTAATTATTATGAGGACCAACTTGAACCATAGCTTAATTTTGTGAAGATACAGTATTATCTTGTACCGTACCTGGACCATAGGACCAAATGGGATTTATTGGTGGGTCCGTGTGATGTGGAACTGTTGTGCTGATAATGTTGTACTGCACCCTCACAAAATTCCTATCCGGGTGCGGTGGTGGCACCCTAGGCCGAGGATAAGCTGCCGCTTGGCGACGCCACATATTCTTCATCTGGCGACGTCGCTCAAAAATATTTTCGTTGTTATTCCTCGGCCTAAAAACGATTTCAATATTGTCTTCCACAGTTCTCATTTCACTCCCGTGCCAATTTTGTTCTTGGTTTTGCATTTTTTATTATTAACTTATCACTTTATACTTAAAACCACTTCACGCAAATTCTCAAAAATACTAAAGTTGAAAGTCGACTGAAATGATGAATGTTTGCGCTCTAAAGGTGGGGCTTGTAAACTTTATCGTTGATTGGTGACAAGGTACCATACCTTGGGTGCCAATGAAAGTTATTTGCGACGCGATAGGTTGCAAAGAATGAACCTTTAAAGAAGAAGAAGAAATGGGTGTGGCCAATAAGTGTTCATTTCGCTGTTGGGAATGGCACCTAATTAACATTTGGAGCGTGTCTCTTGCGATAAGTATCTTGACTTGTTTGCTGAAGTTGATCGTTATGCAATTTTGCAACAGCTGTCTTGAATTTCTTATCTTATGCGTGTCTATAATTTTCACATCACTTGTTACTTATCTGATGTGCAATGCCAATTAAATACTAATATGTTTGATACTTTAATATGGCGTTTTAATTAGTATTGCTATCTCCTTATTAGCATAATACATTTTATTAAATTGCTTGTTATTTCATATTTATGCTGTAATATTTCTTTTAGTCATACTAATATGTTTGATTTTGGGGGGATAACTTTTAATATGATGCATATATTGTTATCTGTACATCTATTTTATATAAGCAGTGGTCGTAATTATCTGTTTTGTTTCAGTCTAAAGCACATATTTTACTCCTCATTTTCCCACCATATTCTTGGCGATTGGCCTTGTCTGTCCGTCTCTGTTTTGTTATGGTCTGAAGCTCATTTACTCCTCATTTTCCCAACGTATTCTTGGCGGTTTAAAGTAGATTTACTCATTTTACCTCCTCAATTCCCCTTTTATATACTACTAGGATGGTTCAAGTTTTTAAATTTATATTGGTTTATTATAGTACAGTAAGGATAGTAAGGATACGGAGCGGCCATATCTCGGAAACGATACGTCCCACAGATCTGAAAAAAAAGCTCTCATCAAAAAAACTGCCAAGAGAAATTCATTCAAAATAATTTTAAGTTTCGGAAATTGCCGCAAGAGGGCGTAACGGCTTATTTATTTTTTAAAGTTCATTTTACGGCAAAAAATGCCACTTAACCGTAGAAAAGCAAATAAATAATTAAAATCAGTAGATTGTTTACTACAACTTTTGTTATTGTTATTTTTTTGAATCTCGCCCAATAAAGGAGTGGGGGAAGCCTTTAGGACATTTTTCAAAAACTGTCATTATGTAGTTATCCTTCAACGGATTTTCTATAACTTGGACTTGTTTGAAAGAGAATTCCTTGGAGTTTAAATAAATGATTCAGGAATTGTCACAAGTTTCCTGATACAATTTTAAAATGGCGCTGTTATTCAATCTAACTTATTTTTTATTTTTCTCAGTATTTGCAAATTGGATGGTATAATTTTTTTCGGTAGTAATAGGAGACAATTTGCATAAGGGAACGATTAGTCCAAACCGCAAATCGATATCACCAGGGGTTTAAAAGTTATTTTGATTTTTCTTTAAAAAATGATACAGTTTCCATTTACCGGTACCCGGTATACCCCTAATAAGCAAGATAACAACTAATTTCATGGCCTACTGTTTAATAAACTATAAAATTTATAATAAAAGTTTAACGAGTCAAAGAAACATCAATAACACTGAATAAAATATGAATATTATGATAATATCATATTATGAGACTTAGACTATGAAAAAGTGCACAAATCTTAGAACTAGAAACAATTTTATTAGCAATTTAGCGAGACAACAATAATAATTACAAATGTTCAAAATGTTTACCGTCATTTTGTACGCACTTAATTATTCTTCTGTTAGTTGATAATACGGCTGCCTCAATTTCAGCCGTGGATAAGTTTCTAACGGCATTTGTTATCCTTACCATCATGTTTTCCCTTGTTGTTGGTCTCTCTTGGAAAACCAGATCTTTTAACCTACCCCATAGGTAAAAATCAAGACAAGTAAGATCCGGTGAACGAGCCGGCCAGGGAAACAAGCTTCCTCTTCCAATTACACGATGCGCAAATTGCTCTTCTAGGTATTGGCGTACGTTACGATAGTAATGCGCCGGACATCTAAAAATCTTGCTCCATTAAGGGTTTGGTCAAAAAAATGGGGACCGATAATTTTTCCTTCCAAGATCCCGCACCAAACATTTAAACTCCAGCAGTTTTGAAAATCTACTTGCCTCATCCAATGAGGGTTTTGCTCAGACCAATAGTGCATATTATGCAAATTCACACCCCCAGCGTTAGTGAAAGTGGCCTCGTCTGTCCATAATATCCGTGAAAGAAAATTTGGATTTTCCCTAATCATATTTCATAGCCAGTGACAGAAATCCAATCGACGATCATAATCAGTATCGTTCGATGCCTGGTGTAAAACGATGTGGTAAGGGTGCATACTATTAGTTTGTAAAATCTCGTGGACATTTGTTTTTGGAACCCCCAAGTCAAGGGAAATTTTTCTGGTGCTTAAAGTGAGATCGTATTGAACGTAAGCCAAAACGTTGATAATATTTACCTCATTACGTGTCCTACGAATGCGTAAGGGTCGTTGAATGGGCTGCACATTACCAGTTTCTCTTAATCGTCGAGCTAATCTTGAGAATACTTCTCGAGAATAGTGTCTTCTTTGTGGAAATCGCATTGCATACTCTCGCGACGCTATTACAGCATTTTCAAGAGATTGAAAATACATATTCAACATATCATACGCTTCTGCGTTAGTAAACGGCATACTGTTTGTAGAAAAATGCAATATAAATGTAAAAAACAATGCTTAATATTATAAGATGCTTGACGTTTAAAACTCATCAACAGCTTGTCACAATAAATTATTAATTTGTTTTTTTCCATGGCCAACTTGGAACTTGTAATTTAGGCGAAAACATGATGGAAAGGATATGAAATGCCGTTCGAAGCTTATCCACGGCTGAAATTGAGGCAAGAGGCAAGTGTGTTTTTCACTGAAAGAAGAATAACTAAGAGCTTAGGAAGTGACGGAAAATATTTTAAACATTTGTAATTATTGTTGTCTTGCTAAATTGCTAATTGTTTCTAGATTTAAGATTTGTGCACTTTTTCATAATCTCATATCATAATATCCATATTTTATTCAGTTTTATTGATGTTTCTTTGACTCGTTAAACTTTTATTATAAATTTTATAGTTTATTAAACAGTAGGCCATGAAATTAGTTGTTATCTTGCTTATTAGGGGTATACCGGGTACCGGTAAATGGAAACTGTATCATTTTTTAAAGAAAAATCAAAATAACTTTTAAACCCCTGGTGATATCGATTTGCGGTTTGGACTAATCGTTCCCTATGCAAATTGTCTCCTATTACTACCGAAAAAAATTATACCATCCAATTTGCAAATACCGAGAAAAATAAAAAAATAAGTTAGATTGAAAAACAGCGCCATCTTTAAATTGTATCAGGAAACTTGTGACAATTCCTGAATCATTTATTTAAACTTCAAGGAATTCCCTTTCAAACAAGTCCAAGTTATAGAAAATCCGTTGAAGGATAACGACATAATGACAGTTTTTGAAAAATGTCCTAAAGGCTTCCCCCACTCCTTTATTAGGCGAGATTCAAAAAAATAACAATAACAAAAGTTGTAGTAAACAATCTACTGATTTTAATTATTTATTTGCTTTTATACGGTTAAGTGGCATTTTTTGCCGTAAAATGAACTTTAAAAAATAAATAAGCCGCTACGCCCTCTTGCGGCAATTTCCGAAACTTAAAATTATTTTGAATGAATTTCTCTTGGCAGTTTTTATGATGAGAGCTTTTTTTTCAGATCTGTGGGACGTATCGTTTCCGAGATATGGCCGCTCCGTATCCTTATCCGGACACCCTGTATACATAAGAGTTTAATTCATATTTTTGAGTGCTGGTTGATAATGGATTGTCCCAAGAAAATATGGAAGTGCCCTCCAGTGGTATGTTCACTTTGCGTTTAACAATTTTTATGAAAATATTTGCAAATTTACTCTATATCAAAACTAATTTTTTAATTTTTTGTTTTTAGGGTATAATAAAAATACCAAGTCCTGCCATGTAGGTAAGTATGTATCATAGATAATAATTTTATATTTAAAAATTGTTATTTATTAAATTGGTGCAGAAAAATTATTAGTTATTTAATTTCTGCGGTTTCTTTTAGTCAATCTTACACACGCAAGTTTTTATGAAAAAAAATAATGAATTCTTCAACTTATCTTATATTTCTTAAAATTTTCTTTTTAGACGGGATTATGAAAAACAAAGCTGTGGCAGGTATTGTTACTAAGGCTGGAATCGAGCAAGGTGTGAAAAACTTTCTAAATCACTTATTGGACCGTCTTAAGGCGGAACAAAATAAAAATCAATTAAATTAAAAAAAAAAAAAATTACCCAGCAATACGTAGGTGTTATGAATGTATAAATGTTAATGCATGTGAAGTACCAATCAGGTTTTTTCTTGTTCCCTAAAAATGATAAAAGTAATATATCTAGATTATTATGTATAGCAACTGGAAGGCTTTCGCCTCAATGTCCTTAAAAGATAGTAATTATCATTACAGTGCAACATCAAGAATCATAATAATATATCAAATTTTTTGATGATTATATAAACTTTTTTTATCTTTATAGATAGCTGCCTTGCAAATTTGAGTTATTTAATGAAATTTATTTAATACGCATATCAGAAATGGATGTGTATAGGATATCCTACGGTATCTAAAAGGACATCCTAGAAATGTACCATTTCCCAGATATCTAGGTTATGGATATCCGACAAGGATATCCATTGGTGGTCTATATCCATTGTATATCCCATATCCCGGATATTCAGGCCAAGGATATCCAATAGTAATCCCACATTTCCTAAATGGATATCCTATGGTTATTCTACGGATATCGAGTGCTGTGTGGGGCATTGCCACAGGATACAATTGTGACGTTTTTTCCGTGCTCTGGTGCTACTAGGTGTACACGTTTCGCGCCCTTTTTCGCTTGCACATTTTTTTGATGGTATAAACTTAGCCTACAGCCTTTTTCATCGACATGGAAAATCTTCTCTGGGCTATCTATGAGATCCAGTTCCAAAAGGACTACTTTCAATTTTGCAAAATAGTCATTTACGATAAACCTGTTTAGTTTATGGGCACGCGCCGGGTGCTTTGTGCTTTTCTTTGTCTTATTGCAGAATTTCGTTTAAGAAATCCATTAAGCCAATACCGGCCGGGCCATTCTGGACATGGCGGAAAATTTATTTTGTATACCATTTTCGGTGCAGAAATTGAAAACACACCTTTGAAGTGTCGTTGATGTTAGCGGGTAACCAACCTCTGCCAATCGGATTATTCTTGCAGACAGTTCTCTTTCTTGATCAGCAGTCAGTACTGGTTTCCGCCTCATTGTTGCCTTACTGGTTTGGTTACTATCAACATATCTGGATAGTGTTCTTCTCGGTATTGAAAGTGTTTTTGAAGCACCTTGACGAGACATTCGACCTTCCTGCACAGCTGTTACTGCATTTTCTAAGTCTTCTCTTCTCCACTTACTCCGAATGCCCTCATTTCTCGCTTTACCAGTTATACCTATAATAATTTACACTAATAAATTGTATGAAAGCAAGGAGCTAACAATATGCCCATGTGCATATTGCCAACTCCGCATGGTGGGCATATTGCTACACATAAGAAAAATTAGGTTAGGTTTTGTTTTTGTCTAAGGTGTTACCTTAAATCGATAGCTTTCCACCACAATTCAATACCCATGTATAAAAGACAAGATATTGCAATTCAATAACACTTTCTTTCGCAACTCTATAATAAAAAACTTAACGTGTAAATATTACAACAACGTCTGAAAAAAACAATTTTTAGCAACACCACTCGATTGGCACTTGCTACTGGACGGCTTTTCGGCTAAATATGACAGTAACGGCAAACTATATATGCGTATGATATGTGCTGTCATCTTTTGTAAAATAACGGAACTACGGTCCATGGGCATATTGCCAACATGCGCATATTGTATTCACCTACCTTATGCTATTGTCTTACCAGCTACTCGATTCTCTCACAGAGAGAGAGGACTTTTGAGCTTTAAGCAGATCGCGAATAAGCTGAACAGCTCGGCCATGGAAGTATTAATAGCGTCAGTAACTTAAACTAACTAACTGCAGAGTCAATATAGATATTTGTAATATACGCCTGAACATAGCCTAATTGACGAAAGTAACAGAAATAGAACGAAGCCATTTTTCTTGCGGATTGCCATACTCTACCACGACCGAGAGATGGTCTGAGGATAGGTCGCAAAGAGCAACAGGTTATGATAAAAGATCTGTCGGAGGTGAAGGAGTGTGCTCCCTTGGCGGCATAATATGATAATTATAGTCTGGAGACTTATAGTATAAGATGCGGCCTCTCTTATTCTAGTTACGACATCCCAAGCTGCGATGTTTGGCGTTTAAATCTCTACCTATAATTATCGTTTCATTAGTATCGAAAACCTTGCCCAGACAAGTGCCGTCGAAATTGACACAGGCCCATGGTTCCCCCTATTTTCCTTGTTGGTCTACTATTTCTAAATATCTTGTAATTGGGGAACGTGAACCGCTTCCCTTTAAACCATGTCTCTTGTACAATCAGAATATCAATCTCATTTCGCTCAACAAAGTTAATAATTTTAAATTTTTTGTCTTTAAAACCGACGATAGCTTTGCGCATTTTAGACATTTAACCGGTACCGTACATTTAAATTATGTGTGTCCATACAACTGGCATCTATGATACTGTGAGATATTTGTTTCAGATCGTTGGGCCTCGACCCGTAGATACTTTTAAACAGTCCAAGACCGTTAAATCGAATACTTGTAGGCATTGGAGAACCGTATCTCTTGTTCCATCTTATCATTTGAGCTCAACGCCTCGAAGTTCTCTTTGATCTTGGATCGGGCCAAGTTTCAAGGATGTCCCTTACAAAAATATGAAGGTCCTCCTCCTCCGGGAAGCGGAAGGAGTGGAAAGGAATTTTACGGCTGTCAAAGAACTTGACGATCCTTAAGTAATCGTTTGGCGTTGAGGGGTGGAAGTTCACGCGTCCCTCAATACATATTGATTTCCCAAAGCCAATCTTGTTGACCTTGAGATAGCCTGTAACTTCGTTATAAATAGCTTTATTGCGTAAACCCACAGAGGGGACCGTGTTTTTCGGAGCTCCCTTTGTAGCCCTGTCTTTTTATTAGGGATTTGGGATGTGTCAGTTGGAGGAGATGTAGCTTTAGCATGGCCGGATTTAAGGGAGCTGATGAAGTTGACGATTTTATTGTCAAAATGATTTATTAAACCAAGGTTGGTTGTTGCCAGCAAATTTGGCCCTGCTATATCTCCAATCAAATTCGGATAATTATTACGTATTATGCCCGGATGGCCAAGTAAGAACAAGGGCCCTTTATAAAGACCGTTAACCTAATAGCTATCGGAAAAAATATCGCTAGCATATTCGGTCAAGAGAAAGCATCGGAAATTTTTTTCGAGTTTGCAAGATGTCCGCTAAAGGGCATAACAAACAAATAGAAAATTAGGTTTTTCTCCTTATGTTGACCAATTAAGAGGTACTAAAAATATTTACGTTTTGGTCCTTAGGGTATTCCAAATCGTTTTTGTTTTAAATATTTGAATCTATCTTCGAAAATAAATTGGTGAGAGAGTGACAAAGTTTGTTTTATATAAAAACCGGCAGCTTCGCTTAGAATTAACAGATTTTAACAAACTTGCTCTCATTCGATAGAGTTTCTCTTCCTCTATCCACGTTAATTAGTTTTTATTATTTCTTACTTCTCCCGCTAGAGGGCGTTTACAGAAGACTTATCAAATAGCACGTGCGTTTCTCAAAAAAATAAAAAAAAGTAAATATTTTTACATGAACAAAATAGAGAATTAAAAGCTCTCAACGTCAATGATAACCTCAGTTACCAAACATTTTTGTAACCAAAGATATTAAAGAAAGAAGTTAGAGCTTAGAGAAAAGTATGCCTAGATGACTTTGATTTACTATTTTTTTTTCTAAAGCTGTAAGGTTAACGCTCTCTATGATATGGCCTAGGGCCGCTCTTATTTGACCACCAGGTACTCAAATGTCTTATCAATGGTGATGTACCATCTTTTATTTGAAATTATTTATTACATTTAACCTGAGCCTGCCACCATTAGTAATAGTATATTATTAACCAAGGTTTAGACAGCCATCATTATTGCCCGAGCGGCAAGATTAAATCACGAGGAGCGGAGCGACGAGGGATTTAAGACGCGAGGGCTATAAGCTGTCTAAACCGTGGTTAATATAATATTTTTTCCACTACTACAAACTTTTATAAGACATTTATCTTTATAGTATTATTAATTGTATCGATATTTTACAATATTAAGCATCTCTAATAATCTATTATGTATTGATAATTATCTGGTTGCCTAATCACAAGAAATCACCTTTCAGGTTATTCATGTTTATGAATTCATGTTGTAGAATCAAAAATTCAAGTTACCTGCGTTCAAATAGATTCTTGAAAATCGGTCAATAATGGATTTCAATGCCTTATTATTGACCATGGTCAATAATAACTTATAAGGTAGAGAAAAACGATTTCTAACGTTAATAATCGGTCAATAATGGCGATGTTATAGGTTAGTAGTGGAAAAATTATTTTATAATATAGAAGATCCTGAATCCACATGCTTGACATTAAGGTTTTTACTCACAATAAATCTTTCGCCAAGATGTTGAAGGATAATCTTATTATTTATTAATTAGTTTTTAATTAAATCTTGGTGGGCAGTAGACTACTCCCACTCTTAATTTCTGCTTGATTCCGGCTACTGTTAGTTGAATATCTACAAGTTGTAAATGACATTCTTCAAAATGATTCCTTAATTACAACCGCACTACCACTTTTCGGATAGTAAAATATACCTTATATCCTCTTATCTTAAACAAAGATTGATTTGTCATATGCGTCTCTGAAATGGCTGCCCAGAAGTCCGGAATAAAATTAATATAGCCTTAACCTGTAACTTTTGAGAAAAATGCTCGGACACGTCAATTTATTTTTATATATGCTCACATTTTGACGTTATTCGTTTGTTTTTTAATATGACGACATCGATCTTTTTTTTTAATGGAAACATACAGCTTGTGAAACATCATTTGAAAGCTAATATCTCGTACAGTATGCTCATAAATTTTGACGCGATTCTGTCAAGCAATTTCAAAATGGCGACTGTTAAAAGTTTAAAAAAAATCCCTATTTAGATAAGCGAAAATGCTAAATCATTGATGTGTTTTTTACCTTTCAAGGTAAGAAATCTTGATTGTTTCAGGTTCTGACATTTTGTGACATTGTGAACTTGTAAAATTAATTTAGGTATTTCCGAAGTATTATTTTACAATTTTCTAAACAAGAATGGTTTTGTCGGAAAGGCAGCGTATCGAAGTCTTGATATTGTTAGGACGTGGAGATAAAATAAGAAGTCAAAGTGAAGTGCGCACTTTATTTAATGCTAAATATCAGGAAAATCAAATTTCACGGGGCACTGTTAGTATAATATTCCACAAATTTTCACGTTCTGACATTGTGACTTAACAATTTCCGCTTATTTAAATAGGGATGTTTTTAAAACTTTTAACAGTCGCCATTTTGAAATAGCTTGACAGAATCGCGCCAAAATTTATCAGCATACTGTACGAGATATTAGCTTTCAAATGATGTATCACAAGCTGTATGTTTCCATTTAAAAAAAATATCGATGTCGTCATATCTTTGACAAATGTCTATAAAAAACAAACGAATAACGTCAAAATGTGAGCATATATAAAACTAAATTACCGTGTCCGAGCATTTTCCCCAAAAGTTACAGGTTAAGGCTATATTAATTTTATTCCGGACTTCTGGGCAGCCCTGTATATATACAGGCTCGACACATCAGAGGCCAGAAACACTGAAGCTCTACCCAAATAGAAATAAATGTTACGGAACAATGTGACCTATGAAAAGACGTGGAATAGCAATGGTATTCTGAACAAAAAACATGACTTAGAAGTCTATCTTAATACTCAGCATATACAGAAGTCTGGAATAAAATTATTATAGCCTTAACCTGTAAGTACAGTAGTTTTATCGAGTTCTAAAATGATTAGATGCTTGTTTTCTTGATTACTGCTTTATTCTTAATAAAGGTATTGTATTACCTGCTTCATTATGCCTAAAGAAGAGGTTTTAATGGGCCACAGTCTGATAATAATTTACCGAATGTAGATAGATATGTTCCAAGTAGTTACCACGGAAAGTTTTTTCACTTGGAACAAGTTTGCCAGGTAAAGCAGATAAGTATATTTATTATTGTAAATAGTAGATCACTTTTCTTTCATACTAAAGGTCACTTTGCTGAAACTTCTTTATGGCTATTGTAAAAAACTTTCCTACTGTACCAAGGCAAACATTTTAGTCCCAGGCAAGTATTTCTTAAAAAAAATATCTTTACTACTTTTAACGTATAGTTTGTTGTAGTAGCAAAATACTTTGTAATGAGTAAAATAAAAAGTTTGTGAAGAAATTTATTCAACGGCAGCTAAGTAACTTTGCTGTGCTGGTGTATTATCCTACTCTACTATAAGGCCTTAAGTAACTTACTTTTTTACGACCTCCTTCTTAAGGCAGCAATCGTTTCTTCTTCAGGATCCTCAATACCAGTGTATTACACCTATCTCATTTAACTTAAACGAAATAATTTAAAAGGGAGCACTTCTTGATTTCATTAAATAGCTTTAGTTAATTAATTTTTCGGTTATTAAACCTACTATTAAAATTTAAACATCAAGTCACTTAAAAACACTAATTTTATTAAAAGAATTTGTATGGGAGCCACCAATTTTTACATGAAAATCGTAATTATTTAAAACTTCACTACTACTAAGACGAGGAATTTTTCGCCGACACTTACTTGAATTGTGCCTACTCATTATTTTCGCTTTTCGTTTAGTCAATTCTAAAGTTTACCGAGTCGCGTCAAAAGAAAATGTTTTACTATGATTAATAAAATCCGAACTGATTCTACGCGAATTCTTGAACTACCCGCAAGTATAACTGTAATTGTGAATTTTTCGTACTTAACCGAAAACTATTACTGATGACCGCTCCGACTTAGTCATTTCTCCAGTTGACCGTTTCAACCGAACTTCTTGACTCACTTCACTCGACTTGACTATCCACTTTTCACTGACTTGACCGACTCGACTGTCTGTTTTTGTCTAACTTTATCAAGTATGATAGCCACCAAATTTTACATGAAAATCGTAATTAATTAAAACTTTACTACTACTAACACAAGGAATCTTTCACCGACACTTACTTGAATTGTGCCTACTCATTGTTTTCGCCTTTCCCGCCCTACGTTTATATATACTGTGGTACTGTAGTGTGGAGCGCAAATTTTTCACACGTACCCAAGGATTTAGTGGTGCCGTGTGATTCTTTTGCAGCCGACACGAAACCTGAATTAAATCAACTCTTTTTACACTAAAATAAATTTTAAATTATTTATCCGAAGTTCAGAAAAAAGATATTTCTATTTCATTCTGGGACCTGTCTAAAAGATGTCAGAATGACTTTATGGAAGAAATTATTTTGTTGTCAAAATCTATATTTTTTCCTCGTGTAGAAATGTAATAAAATTCGGTTTTAAATTTCATGTAGGATCGTGTGCAAATCCTTGAGTTGTACACTCAAATTTTTTGGGGGAGGGCGCATTTATGTTTTCCTAATAGGCAACCGAAGTTTAATCTCTAATTTATCCAGTGGTAAGCGGTAGCAACCAGTCGACTAAGAAGTGAACTAGGCAAGTAAATAAAATAATTTATAATTATTATTTTTCTTCAATTAAAAAAATTTTATTTTGTTTTGTGAATTTTAAAAAGAAAATATGTTGTTCTGTTTTAAGATTTACATTTTATTTAACTTAAATAATTTTCAGAATTCTTTTAGTTCGGATACTAACTCGTTTAAAAATGTTTTAACAGTAAGTCTCATTTTATTTAAACTTATAGACTTCGTCTTTCTGTCTTATTATTTGAATGAATTAAGATATTCACAAAAATTACTTTATTTTAAAGAGGATTATTTACTTTCAAAAATTCTTTACTTTATTTAAAAAATTGTGTTTTTAAAATTTATTCATTTTCAAAATTTTAATTTAATTTCGTTTCAAACTTCTAAATAATATCTTCTTCCCAAAAGTTTTCATTTAGTTTAAAACAATTTTATTTTTTTAGAGGTTTTTATTTAATTAAAAGAAATTATTTAAAATTCTTTTTTTTTTAATTTATTTATTTTCAAAATTTTGATTTATTTTCGTTTCAAACTTCTGAATAATATTTTCTTCCCAAAAGTTTTTATTTAGTTAAGGTTAATTTATTTACGGGTCAAACCTTTAAATATATTTTTTTCCAAAAATTCTTATTTAGTTTGTTTTTTAAAAAAAATAATTTATTTTATTTTTGTGGAAAATATTCTTATTTACGTCCCAAACTTTTAAATAATATTTTCTTCCATCACAAAAATTTTTATTAAAAAAAAATATTTAAGAAAACCTTGCCTTTTCAAAATTATTAATTTTTACTTTATTTCCGTTTCTTTTTACTTTGCCTGCCTAAAAACATATATATTTATTTATTTATTTTGAAACGATTATTATTTAAATATATATATTTTGTTTAAATTTGTGGTTCATCACACCACTCTCTTTCGCAAAAAAAAAGGAATATTTTGGCTTTCTCTTTTTAGAGCTGTAGCATAATAATTATTAGCTGTACCCCGGTATACGCACACTATCTTAGGTCAGTACCTATTTTCCTTACGTCAGCTACAATCAACGGAAATTGATAATATTGGATATGCGTTCGTAGCATGTAATGAAAATTTGGCTCTCAGACTAGAAAGGTTGTAATGAAAATTTATTGTTGTAATTGTAATGAAAATTTATTTAGTCGTTGAGTGCCAATTTCTTACCTTTTCTTGCTTTGCTAGCTCAGGGCAGGGCGTGGTAAGTTCGATTTAAATTTTAACAGTCCCTTCCAGTATGAAATAAAAACACTTTCAGTTCAACTTAACAATTAGTTTATTTACATAAGTCGAGACATAAGTGTAGTTTGACAAAGGTTTGATAGTCTATTTACATAAGTGTAGTTTGACAAAGTTTTTTTTTTAAGGAAAATTTTAAAAATATTTTGAATGACTTTGAAGTAATAATTAGTAATTTCAATGTTGATATATCCAGTTAGACAAAAAAAAAATTTACAAAAGTGAAATAAAGATTTTTGACAGGTTTCTTTCTTATTTTATGGTGAATCACACACAAGACGTCAGTTACCTTTACCCTTTTCTTCAATGGTTGTTTTCGTATCCTTGTAGAGATATAACCAGTTTATGTCAGAGCTTCGGGTGAAGCTTAGGAATCGACTCTCTATAAGTATAGGCGAGTAGAGCTCAACAGACTTTGGGCCACTGTCGTGACGTCACGTCAGCTGCGTTGTCCAGCTCCAATAATGAAGTTCCGAAGTTGGGTACCGAGAAAAGACCAGGTGTTAAGACTCACCAAATAAAACCTTATAAATTCCCTTGCTCTGCTTGGAAAGGAATACTTACAGAACCGAAAAAAAATATATTTTAATTTTAATTAATTAATTAATGAAATAACAAACTGAATTGTCAAATTACAGTGATATTCCTTTTTAACAGAACCAGGTTTAAATAAAATAATCAATAACTTGACAATGATAGTAATTTTATAAAAAAGATAAAAGCTAGAAGAGCATAAAATAAAATAATTTTCTGGTGCAAACTATTTCAACAGAACCAGGTTTAAATAAAAATAATCAATCGTAATTTTATAAAAACAGATATAGTAGCTATACAATTTATAGAAACACAAAATGAAATTGTGCTCTAGGAGAAAGCCCTGCACAGAACCAGGTTTAGATAAAAATAATCAATGGTAATATTATAAAAAAAAATTGTAGCTATACAATTTATAGAAACACAAAATGAAATTGTGCTCTAGGAGAAAGCCCTGCACAGAACCAGGTTTAGATAAAAATAATCAATGGTAATATTATAAAAAAAAATTGTAGCTATACAAGCATAAAATAAAAAAAAAATAGGTAATGAACCTCTAATATTCAAGATAGGGGTGCCCATGTGCCTATGCACAAAATGGCGACCAGGTAAGTCTTGAAAGAAACAGTTTATGTCCTTTAAGACAAGATAAGTAGGTAATTGTAATTTTATAACAAAAAAATAAAAGCTACTTATAAGAGCAAAAAAAAAAATAAAGTAGTGCTCTAGGAGAGATTTCTGCACAGGCAAGGCAGGTAATAGGTACTAAATTAGCAAAAGATAAATGAAAATTTAAAGAGATATGCTGTGAGATTTCATCATAGAACCCCCGAGACAAATCTTCAGATATTAACACATCAGAAAAACTCAGTGCCCAGTGATCAATCACCAAAGATAGCGTAATGTATAATGGCAACTTAAAACTTATGCTCGGTTCTCTAAATTAGACTTCTTGAGCAGAAACTACAAAAGTGGCATACGCCGACTCTATATTAGAGCAATTAGTCTCTTTTCCAAAATCTATAAAAAGTAAAAACCAGGGCAGTGAAGCTTTTCTTTAAGTTATCCAAAATATGAAATAATAATGAACAATTTATGTCCTTTAAGAGATAAGTAGGAAAAATTATTAATCAATCTATGTATAGTGGCAACTTAAAACTTATGCTCGGTTCTCTAAATTAAACTCATCGGAAATAAACTACAAAAATGGCTTAAGCCGACTCTATATTAGAGCAATTAGTCTCTTTTCCAAAGTATAAAAAAAAAATAAAAAACCAGGGCAGTGAAGCTTTTTCTTTAAGTTGTCCAAAATATAGAATAAGTAATGAACCTCTAGGATTCAAAACCTAAGATAGGGGTGCCCATGTGCCTATGCACAAAATGGCGACCAGGTAAATCTTTAAAGAGACAATTTATGCACTTTAAGACAAGATAAGTAGATAAAATGAGTAATCAATCTTTAGGGTAAAATTAAAAGATAATTTAATAGTAAATAAAACAACTGACCTCGGGGTTCTATGATGAAACTCAAAAAAAAAAATTAAAAAAATTAAGAAAGAAGAATTTTAGTACTTGCCTGTGCAAAAGTCTGAACACTAGAGTCCCAGAAAAATTACCTTTCTGTTCTCCTGCTGAAGAAAAATCCCCTCTACACATCCTTGCGACCTTACGTGGACCAATTACACTTTATAGGTCACGCACTCATCACAAAAAAGTCTACACCCTGCTCGATTCGTTCGTGGGTAAAACATCCATTTTAATTATTAATTTATTCAACAAAAATAATTAAACTTTAATCTTTGCACTAGATAGACATTTCATTAAATTATAACAGGTTATGTACGTATAACCGTATCTATAAAATCCACTAAAGGCACGATAAACTACAAATTTTAACAGTGCGGAAGAAAGAGACGGAAAATGCTAAACATGAATAATAATAATAATAATAATAATAATAAAGTTTATTTAAAATATTTACATAAATACAATACATTTTAATATATTTTACATTAAAAATAAACTTAGGAATAAAACCCCTGAAGGTTAACTTGTATAGGGGTTAATTTTATTAAAATATCTATCTAAAATATTTGGTTAATATATTATTATGTAAATAATTGAGGATAAAATTTTTATAAATTTATTTAATATTATTTAGATTTGGTATTAATATATTAATATATTAATACCTATTTAATAATTATAGCATTTCTAAAATATTATCTAAACTATTTTTATTTAATAACCACCATTTAATTTCTTTTTTATATAATTTAAATTATTTTATTTTTTTAATATTATTTATTAGACAATCGAATATGTATAAACTTAAAATTTTGAAACTTTTTGTCCAATAGATTTATTTATTTGGTTTAATAGAAATTTCATTTTTAAATCTTGTATTATAATTATGCTCTTTAAATTCAATGTTATTTTTATTTTTAAAAATATATATTAAAATATTATAAAAGTAAATTTGTCTCACATCCATTTTTTTTGTTTCTGCATATAATTTTTTTGAAGAGTATAAATAATCTTTATCATAAATAATTTTTAAAGACCTTTTTTGTAATATTTCTAAACTTTTTACTAAATTTCTATTTATTCCCCCCCAACCTAAAATACCATAATTTATATGAGTTTTGACTAATGCATAATATAATATTTCTAGATTTTTTATATTTAAAATTTTTTTTATATTCTTAAATATTGGCAATGACTTCTTAATTTTTTAATTAAATTTTCTATATGAAAATTCCAGTTTAATTTATTATCAATAATTATTCCCAAATATTTGATATTATTGGTTTTCATTATTTGAATATCATTATTTATATTTATATCTTTAAAATCATTTATTTTTGATGTAAAAGGAATATATTTTGTTTTATCAAAATTAATTGTTAATAAATTTTTATCAAACCAATTTTTTATAATTTCGAAGTCTTTTTTTATTTTCTTATGTAAATTTTTCCAAGATATGTCGTTGTAAAAAATAACAGTATCATCTGCAAAACTATGAAATTTTCCGTCACATTTTATATTAAATAAATCATTAATATAAATATTAAAAAATAAAGGTCCTAAAATTGTGCCTTGTGGTACACCATATTTAAAATATTTTGAATAACTTATTTTTTCATTTATTTTTACATAATTTGGACGATCTTTAAGGTAATTTTTTATTAATTTTAGTTGATTTCCCCTAAAACCAATATTTTCTAATTTGTTTACTAAAATGGTATGACTAACTGTATCAAATGCTTTTGCCAAATCTAAAAATATACAAATACATGATTTTTTATTATCCATGGTGTTATATAATTTTTCTGTTAAATAGCATATGGCATCTTCAGCTGATTTATTTTTTTGAAATCCAAATTGTTTATCTGAAATGAAATTTAATTTTTTTAGATATTCATCTATTCTTTCTTTTAAAATTTTTTCAAAAATTTTTGCTAATGAAGATATTAATGTTATTGGTCTATAATTACACGTTTTGTTTAATTCTCCATTTTTAAAAATAGGTTTAATCAGACCTACTTTAAAAGCTTCTGGATATATACTAGTTTCAAAAATATTATTTATTAAGTATGTAATTGGTTTAGAAATATTATTTTTAATAGAGGTTACTCCATCCATACCAGGAGATTTTTTTGGTTTTAAGCTATCAATAATATCTTCAACTTCATGATAATTAGTTTCCTTTAAGAAAAATGATGTCATATTGTTATTTTTATCATTTAAATTATTTAAGAATATTGTATTTTTATTTTTTATTTTATTTGCTAATTTTTCACCCACTTCTGAAAAATAATCAATAAAAGTATTTGCCATAATTTTTTCATCATTTATTACATTATGCTCATCAATTTTTATTTCTTTTATATTTTGATTTTTTTGTCTTTTACCACAAATATTTTTAATAGTTTTCCATGGATTTATATTTGAGTTTTTAGAATTATCAATTTTTGATTTATAAAATTTAATTTTTTGTTCTCTTATTAATTTATTTAATTTATTTTTGTAAATTTTATATTGGTATAGTAATATACCGGGTGTTGCATCGTCGAGCGGGACATAGGAAATCCCATGTAATTTTAAATGGGGTCAATTATTGGCTTCCCTAATTATTTTAGAGAAAAATTCTATTTAGGTTTATTAAAGAGCACTAAAACCCACATTCAAAAGAATAACTTTAGATATTTTTGATGAGCCCGTTTACGGGTTATCGCCGATTTCTTTTTAACTATTTCTCCTTTTTATGGCCCCGTATTTGCGGGCACCAGTCAAGGTAAAAGATGACTGTCAAATAAAGTTGTCATTTTGAAATGTGTGCTTTATTGTTATAAAAACTCGTACATCGAAAATATTAGCCATGAATTACACTTCTGAAGAAAAAATATTGATGATTAAATGGTATTATCAAGGAAATAGTTATCAAAATGTGTCAGACATGTTTGCTGCTCTGTATCCGAATAGACCGATACCTGCAAAATCTACAGTCGAAAGGACTATCAAGAAATTTGAGACAAAAGACACTGTAATAAATAACTGCAGATGTGAAGAAAGGCAGGAACAAAGAAGAGATGCAAGAAATGATAGGGACTTGCAAGTTTTATTGTGCGTGGAAGAAAATGATGGGAAGATCAGCACAAGGAAACTTGAGGATGACATATGATTAGATCACACCACAGCGTTACGAGCTTTGAAACGACATAAATATTATTCATACAAATATGAAAAGCACCAAGAGCTAAGAGATAGGGACGAAATACGACGACAGGAGTTTTGTTTTGGTATGATGGAAAGAGCAAACATGGATAGGGAATTTTTAAAAAACATTTGTTTCACTGACGAATGCACATTTACCTTAAACAATGAACCCAATGTTCAAAATTATCGATATTGGAGCAAAGAAAACCAACACAGGTTTGTGGAAACAAGGACGCAATATCCACAAAAAGTTAATGTATGGGCTGGGATTTTCGGAGAAAATATTATCGGGCCATTATTTCGAACACGAAATTTAAATGCAGAATATTTTTTGGAACTACTTGAAGATCATATTTTACCTACTTTACATGATGCCGCCAGGGAAAATCAGGAAGTTTGGTACCAAATGGATGGCTGCCCGGCACATAGTACCCTGGCTGTCCGGGAATATTTAAACCGTGCTTTTAATGGAAATGTTATTGGCTTAAATCATACAGTAAATTGGCCAGCCAGGTCTCCTGATTTATCGCCAAATGATTTCTTTCTCTGGGGCCATTTAAAAAACAGGATATACAAAGATAAAAAATACCCAAATCTAGACGAGTTAAAAAATGCTATTTCTGTCGAATGCAATAGAATTTCAGTTTACCAACTAGCGAATGTAAGAAGAGAATTTTATGATCGCCTCGGTTATTGTCTAGCAGTCGATGGAGGAATATTTGAACATCTTCTTAAATCCTAAAGTTCTAACAATTTAATAGTACCTACCTATTAATTAGTAAAATATTGAAACATGTAAAATGTCATAATTAACCTTGTAATTGGATACTTTATTTTAGTTTTATTCAGATTAATTTGTACTCATAAATACACCTTTAATATTTTCGATGTACGAGTTTTTATAACAATAAAGCACACATTTCAAAATGACAACTTTATTTGACAGTCATCTTTTACCTTGACTGGTGCCCGCAAATACGGGGCCATAAAAAGGAGAAATAGTTAAAAAGAAATCGGCGATAACCCGTACACGGGCTCATCAAAAATATCTAAAGTTATTCTTTTGAATGTGGGTTTTAGTGCTCTTTAATAAACCTAAATAGAATTTTTCTCTAAAATAATTAGGGAAGCCAATAATTGACCCCATTTAAAATTACATGGGATTTCCTATGTCCCGCTCGACGATGCAACACACCCGGTATGATTATTACTATTTTTTTTAAATTTTTTATAAAGTTCATTTTTTTTATTTATAGAGTTCAATAAACCATTTGTAATCCATTCTTTTCTTTTTATAATTAAATAATGTTCTTTAACGTTTCTTTATAAGCATCTCGAGTTACCTGTCCTTCCCCTACATCATAGAAGGGTATTTACCGACAAAGTTTGACCATTTTTTATGAGTTGAGAGTTGGGTATTCTCTACAGATGTAAACTGACGTCATTCGACTAGTCCAAACTTGTTAGATTTTGGAGCTGTTACGCATTATAATTTTGGCTTATATTCTTATTATGAGATTTTAAAATTATGTATGCGTTTGTTTAATTCATTGTAAAGGATTTGTTATTATGCTAATTTCAAAAGTTAAATGTTGGCGAGAATATTGAAATGTGACATCGATGTGATGGTCGAGAGAACTATGGAAAATGATATTCGCAAAGTTTCTCATACTTTTTAACCCTATGCGTAGGTGACGCTAATAATATTGAATTTTTTTATTAAAATATCTAAAGTAAATATCTAATTGATTTTTTTTTTAGCGCTAATTGGGATTTGGGAAAACAAAAATAAAACAATGATCTTTTTGATGTAAAAATGTATATAAAATAAAAAAATTTAAATAATATATATTTAATTATTCTAATAAAAAACTATTGAAAAGAAATAAATATAAAAAGTTACTAAATCGCTATCTAATATTTCTATTAACTCTCGATCATTTAGTGGTATATTCTCGAGGATGATGAATTCACCCCCCTCGAAGAAACCATCATCTTCTCGTTCATAGGGGGGTGAGTTCAAAATGTCGTTATCAAAATAACCTGCTTCCACCATGACAACATCCTCGTCTATAGCCAGTAAATGATCGAGAGCTTCGGGGCGGGGGGCAGCAACGAGGGGGGCTTCGGGGTGGGGAGCAGCAACGAGGGGGGCTTCGGGGTGGGGGACAGCAACGAGGGGGGCAACGACTTCACTTGCAATTCTATTTATTATTCTTTGAATTGCGTCACCCCCACGCATTCGCATCTCCCACAGATCACCTCGGCAAGTAGGACATACCTCATACCCGTAGCCATTGACGTATCTGAAAGTAGAAAAAGAAAAATAGAGAATATTTAGCACTATATAATTTCTAAATTATGTTTAGCATTCTCAACTAGAATTATTTTCTGTTTTGATTATTATTGTTTAATACTTTTTATTTTGATGTGGAATTATTTTGCTATATGAGAATTCTATGGATCTATTAAAAATATGATTCTATAAATTAGCAGTCCTAGCATGGAGCTAATGAAATGTAGTGGTCTGCAAATAAATATGTTTAAACATATAACATAACTAATGAATTGTTCTAATTAAATCTTTGTAATCATAAAAGTTTATTTTAAGGGTGAATGTTGAAAAGATGAGGAAAGTTATTATCTAATGAATACAACTTACTCTAAAAAACATGTCTCGCACATAATATGCCCCCTCGGACACTGTACAACGTTGTGGTTCGTCAACTCCACCACGAGCTCCAAACAAATCACGCAAATTAACTCCGCTAATAAAATATTCGCGAGGTTAATTTTTTGTTCGTTATTCCTGAAACAAATATAAAAAAGTAATGTTTAAGTTTCGTTTAGTTAATTTTAAAAATAAAAGGATATGACATTTATCAACTAATAAGTTGGGTGCTTAAGACATAATAAAAGCTTTAAAAATATATACTTACATTTTTCAAAAAAGAAGATGGTACACACAATTTGTTAATAAAAGTTTTGGAGGTAAAAAAATAACACACAGCACGAAAAAGTCAAACTTAATATATCTATATAATACAACACTTAAATTAAAAAATAGTTGATATATAATACAGTATAAAAAAAAATAAATATAATAGTTTGAATAAAAACAGAGGAAAACTAAGAGATATACCGGAGGTGGAGCGTTAGCAAAGCAACTGTTTTTTTTAGTTTATCGAGAATATTAAGAAAGGTAGCCTTTTCCCTTTCTTTAGGGAGATTTTATGATTATTGAAAAATTAGCCTATTGGCTCTCGATATTAGAATGCATATTTTACATTGATGGGAGAGGGTGCAAAATAAAAATATGCATCTCATATCTTATGATAGTAATAAAAATGTGTTCATCAGATGGTTATAGTTTGGCGCCCTATAGAGGAGAAACAAAGAAGCATGCGGTGGTAGACAAATAAAAAAAAGGTATGATGCACATTTTTGTTTCTCCTCTCCGAGACGGCGGCGTCTGCATGGTTACATTTTATTACTATCTTTATAAAATAATGATTATACCTTCCTAATTTTATGAGGTGTTAAAAATTATAATATTTTGTGGTTTAAAATAGCTAAAACGCGCTATAGAAAACTTAGGTATGATTAGCAGAAAGGAACTCTTTATTGGTAGCTTTAACTTTGAATTTATCCGTTATAAGATATCAATGTCGTAGCATAAAAAATTAAAACAAAATGTGTATCTTTTTTATCACTTCTATTAGCCAATTTGATTCAAACATTTAAGATATTTTAAACAAATGATTCTTGCTAATTATTTCATTGCATTTTTATAAGTGGTACAAAATTGAAAACAATTATTAGATATGCTTTTGAATTTTAATGAGGGTTCTTCGAAATAAATAAAGTTTTATGTGCCTTAATTTTTAAACCGAGTCGGCAGAGGGTTTGAGAGGGTCATTTAGGTATAAATAATTATTGGGGGGTGACAAATGTGCCGCCTTATTATACTTATCTTGTTAGACCATATAAATTAGGGTTTTATTTCGCTTTGCCATCCACCAGTGGCGTTTCACTAAGTTAGAAAATATAAATCATGTTTTTTACTATACCGCTTTAACAGCGGCGTTTCAACTAAGGTTAAATCATAAAAAGTCTGGTTTAAGGATGGCTCAGGTTGGATCGTAAAAAGTCGGGTTTAAGGATGGCTTATAAAAATTGGGATTTAATTATCCCGCTTTAGCAGCGGCGTTTCCACTAAGGTTAGATCATAAATATTCAGGTTCAAATTAGGGTTAGATAAGAAGCCGCCTCACGAAAGCACTTGGGTTAGGTCGTAAAAAGTCAGGTTTTATCTCGGGTTAGTTCATAAATATTCAGGTTCAAATTAGGGTTAGATAAGAAGCCGCCTCACGAAAGCACCCGGGTTAGGTCATAAACAGCACCACCGAACCACCCGGGTTAGATCATAAAACGCACCACTAGCACCACTGAGCCAGAACTGTCAATTATACACTACTACTGCGGCATTCTGAAGACATTCAAAATAAACCGCAAGCATATCAACAGCATCATCATTCGTAAAATGCATTTTGTAAACACAAAAATTACTCAAAGTAACGCAAAACTTTGACAACTATTGACAATTTGAATTATTTATGTTTTGATTAGGTATTTGTTTTGTTTCCATGGCCTGCTTCTATTAATTGTCTTTTTGGTGCATAGAACGTGATTGTAATGAATATGTTGTTCCCGCAATAAAAATGAGATTTGTGCCTGACTTCAGATCAAGAATGGCGATACAATTGTAAACGTGGAGTTATGTAGATTTGTTATAAATAAAGTTATAAACAAATATAAACACTAAGAGAGTAATAATTAGAACGAGATAAAACATGGTGTCAGGTATGGCTGCTAGTTTGCCAACCGCAGAAGTTTTTTGGGTTTGTGAGCAACTGCGAGTTATTCGATAAGTATAAGTTAAAGGTATAAAAAGCGATCGAATTGGATAAAGAAAATGGAGAGTAGATAAAGCTAAGCGGATTCGAGCCCAAAAACCCATAAGAAATAACATGGGACCTAAAACCTGCATTTTTGGTGCCATTTTAGGTCGCCATCCTCTCTTAACCCGAGCGGAACCCAGCTACTATCGCCATCTAGTGTATGACGTCATAACCGCTCGCTGTCGGTAATACAGGATCCGTCTTAGCCTAAGTGGCGCCCCCTGGTATTATCAACCCTCATTATTTCAAGATTCTAACCCAACTTTATGACCCATGGTCACGTGTTATTACATTTATAGCGGAGGGGAGATGACATACCACGTTCTCAATTGTACCCAAACCCAAGTACCTAACCTGAACATCTATCTAAATAATCAATATTGAACAACATAATGAATAAATAATAACAGAAAAAAAGTTTGTGCAGTCAGCAGGAATTGAACCATAAACCTCTGGGGTCGAACCTCAAAGCCTTGCAAAATACGCTACGAGAGCATATAGATTAAAACTGTTAAACAATGTTTGACAACGTGAAACCACGGGGGCACATCTGAATAGATTGCTGGAACAAAAGGTCCTTAAGTGGGATTATGGTGATATTTTATAATGTACAAAATTAGGGTAAACCAGGCTGTCTCATATACTTAGTAAAACAAACTAATTGATATCCGAGTACTACCTGAAGTTAGGTAACCAGTGTTTCACATAAAAATAAATATTATAAGCGTAGGAAAATATTAACAATTTTGTGCATTCACCCATCTGTTATGCAACGCGAGCATCAGCTTTCAATATTATTTTACAATCATTCACCCCGAAAGGGCTGCAACGTTTCTTATAGATAGATAGTATAAACTAAAAATCAGTAATTAGCCGAAGCGTCAAGTCTTTTAGCCGATAATTAAAAACAAAGACATCAGATTTAACAAAAAAAAGTATCGTAATATAAACTGCTCTGTGGGGAATCAGATTAAACGTATTATGAACCCTGTCCAACAGACCCTGTTCCCCCGGAACAGACCCTGTTGGCCTGAACAGCCCTGTTGGCCTGATGACCTGGAACGGCCCCTGTTGGCCTCTCTGTTATAGAAAACAACCCCGATAAAGAAACAAAACAGTTAAGTACATCAAACAAATATATTACCAAAAATATATAGGTATACACCAAACAATACATACAGGGGCGTATTAAAAGTAGTTTTGTATAAAAAAGGAACATTTTACCATGCACAGCATTAAAAATAAATTATCTTATTATTATAACCAAAAACTTATCAGTCTAACTAAAGAATGATTGCATACGAATTAACGATTATAGAAAATTACCAATTGTTTAAAATCATTTAGGAAGCTAGCAAAGTTTGGATAGCTAGCCAACCAAGTCAAGTCAAGTTCGGGTGTTTTGCTTTATTTAGGATTCACAAGAACACCAATATTATTTTATAATCATTAACAGCCAAAAATGTAACATCATTATGCAAACCACTAATTATACACGAGGCTTAGATAATGATTTATTTATGCTAATTGGCTACAAGTAATTTACAACAACAAATATTGGGTCATTTATATGCAAAAAGGTATTTCTTGAACAGATAATTACTTGCATAATTTTATACAAAAATCTATACAGGGAAGATATAAAGTAAGTATACAAAGACCTCCCAGATCCCCCACAAATTCTCTAAAATATATATTCACGATGAAATTGTGGCCTTTTAAGAACACATTTAACAAAATGTTATAAACAACTGATCATATAATCAAAGTCATTAAATGTGTAAATTATAAGCCACACTGTATGTTTCATGAAGAAGAAAATTATACATTATTACTGTTAAATATCAATAAGCGTCAAAGATCTCGTGCTAAAAATTATTCAAACAAACGGCCAACTATCACTACTAAACACATTGTATTTTCTGCAAACATTTGATGATGTTAAAGAACCCAACATTTTGATTGGTGACTATGTTTTAAGTTGCAAATATTACCGAAAGACACAATCACAAGCCATTACGTAGGGGCTCAGTATCTGTTTTGTGCGTTGTACAGGTCCCATTGCATTAGGAATTAAGGCATAAATGTAATTTATATTTAAATTTGAAGTACTAAAGGCTCTAAATATTCTTTTTAAATTTTTGAAAAACCTCTCAGTGACATCTTAATTAGTGTAAAAAATATAATTTATATGCTCTAGAACTAAATATATTATACCAACAAGAACAAACTTATTACCAACCTCGTATAAAATAATATAAATACTTATGATTATTATTAGGAACCTATTCGATGAAATTGTGGCCTTTCAAGAACACATTTAACACAATGTTATAAACAACTGATCATATAAACAAAGCCATTAAATGTGTAAATTATAAGCCACACTGTATGTTTCATGAAGAAGAAAATTATACATTATTGCTGTTAAATATCAATAAGCGTCAAAGATCTCGTGCTAAAAATTATTCAAACAAACGGCCAACTATCACTACTAAACACACTGTATTTTCTGCAAACATTTGATGATGTTAAAGAACCCAACATTTTGACTAGTGAGTATGTGTTAAGTTGCAAATATTACCGAAACACACAATCACAAGCCATTACGTAGGGGCTCAGTATCTGTTTTGTGCGTTGTACAGGTCCCATTGCATTAGGAATTAAGGCATAAATGTAATTTATATTTAAATTCCAAGTACTAAAGGCTCTAAATATTCTTTTTAAATTTTTGAAAAACCTCTCAGTGACATCTTAAATAGTGTAAAAAATATAATTTATATGCTCTAGAACTAAATATATTATACCAACAAGAGCAAACTTATTACCAACCTCGTATAAAATAATATAAATACTTATGATTAATATTAGGAACTTATCGACAGGGTGATTAGAATTTAGCCTAATAATACCAGTTCAACAGACCCTGGTCAACATCCCCCCCTGCCCCCGCAACAGCCCCTGTTAAAATCACCCAACTATCCCCTGTTTCTTCACACACCTGTTTATAATATAATTACCCAATTGTAATACGTTTCCACCCATCATTTCCCTATTTTATCACCCCTGATCCCAACAGCATTCACCCCACATCGCATTGATAAAAATACCCATATAAACACCCTAGCGGAATACCATTCATGATTGTATAATGAATTAAAAATCAATCAATTTTAAAACTTTTTTATTCACAACATAATAACATCACTTACTATCATCCTGGTATATATCACATTATAGGAATAAAAAAATCAGCGTAAAATAAAAAGACATATCTGTAATTTTATACCATCGTTTTATTTCAGAAATATAAAATAGAATATATAAAAGTCATATCGGAGAAAATAAGACATTTTTTGAATTATATTAAGTACATCTTCACCGTAAAAAACAACTTTTAGGATATGTTTTCCGAACCATGCAATAAAAAACAGAATACATAATTAATTATCTTTCAATAAATAATTAGATAAAATTGGAGCACAACACGAGGCATAATTGGTATTATTTTACCTTATTAGCGTATTTAATATTTAAAATTTTAACAACATTGTATGCCGATCGCTTTAAATGCAATTTTGTATTTAAAGTAATTATCTTGTTAATAAAATAATTAATGCATAATGTGCACGAATAAAATCAATTAATGGGATCTGTATACAGGGGAGTATGAACCACTTATTTAAAATCAGTGCAAAATAAACAAACCTATTATCTACATTTTCAAAATGTCCTGTATATGACGATATTATATTAGTGTTTGAATTAATTAGTACGTACTCCAATCGACCTATATTTATGCATTATAAAAATTAATTCTTTAATAGTAGGAATAATTTATATAAATATAGATTGAAGTCCCGTTTAATGGTAAAGTGAAATAGTGTCAACTGGTGAGTGCTTTTATTATTAAAATTTTTTAATTTTTTAATTCAGGGTTTTTCTTTTATAGTAGCAGAACAAATTCTGAAAATATAAAGACCATGTCCGCATGTGAGTTCTTTTTTATAGTGCATTGTTCAAATTTTATTTTGAATAATTTTTTAGTTATGCATCAGATGAATTATATTCAGCAGCTTGCTGATATGATGTTTCCGGGTATAGCAGTAAGTTTTAGCAATATTTTTATTTTATTTTCTAATTACGTCCTTTTAGTTTGTGTGCTTATTTTCGGAGGGTTACCCGCCCTATATGATGCCGGAAAATTTTGTAGAAATTTGGAACGGTCCATGCATGGGGGGCATGATAATTGCATGGGCCGATCCAGGAGATAATGTTGTGTTAATTTATAAATATTAATAATTAATTGTTATAAAATATATTTATATTTAAAATAAGAGCCTTTTTAATTTTAAAAATTAAAAATAAGGACTGAAGCAAGAAAAAGCAATAATATTAATGCATCAATTTATTTTATAATATTTATAAAGCACTTATTTAATATTTTGGCTACTTTATTCTGAAAGAGAATAAACGAACCTTTGTAATTTCAAGCGTAAAAGTTAAATATTATTTTACTTACCAATACTTGCGTATCTCTAAAATAGGGGTAGTGCACCCATATTTTTCGACATAATGTTGTCCTGTTCTAACAATATATGTTTGCCCACAACATATATTTGTCACTTCAGCATCAGTTTTTAACATTCTCTTAGGAAGATATACCATTTTATCATCTTCCAGATAAACCACAGTTTGAACCCCGTAGGCACCGTCCTTGTTTTCAATGTCAAGAATTCTGTAATGTTCTCCCTCTACCAAGTCCAACCCGTTTACAACAATAAGTTTTGAGGCCATTTTAGTATGGTATAGTATCAACTAGAAACTAACTTTCTGAACGTTTGTTGCATATATTTATATCAACTCCCCTACCTTTTTGTTGCATCATTCACTCTATGGAGACCTCTAGTATATACAGGGTGTAATTTAATTGAGTGCCGATACTTAAGGGTGATAATCTATGAATGATTCTAAGATAAAAAGTTCATATGGACATATGTCCTAAACCTCTTCATTTTTGAGCTACAGGGTGTTAACATTTTAAGAAAAATATAACCTTTTTATATAAATCACTCTTAGATATTTTTATGAAATTTTGTACATACCTTTTAATCAATAAGGAGCATTTTTTGACCTAACAGATTTATAAAAATTTTTACCAGTGACGTCCGTACGGGGTTTGAACTGAATATTTTTAAAGAAAAAATGGATACGCCACTGCTTTTTCTAAAAACGAAACTTACTTTTGAAATTCCCATTTATTTTAAAGCAAATTTTGTTTATAGACTTACTTTTGTACGACGCACCGTTTTCGCGTAAAAAATAAAAACAAAAAAAAATAAAAAATTTTATTTCAAAAATCGCGATTAATTTAAAAGGAAAAATTCCAAACCTTAAATCGAAAGCGAAATGACAAGAGAAGATAAACAGAATAAAGAACCCACATTATTTACAGTAGTTGTTCGAAGTGTCGTCCACCCACACGTATGCAAGCATGGACTCTTCTTCCCATAGACTGACGCACATTTTCGAAGATTTCCGGGGTGTTTCTTATGGTTTGGCAGCATACTAATATACGATTTCGTAACTCTTCTTCGGTATGAATCGGCACTTGGTACACTAAGCTTTTCAGATGCCCCCAGAAAAAATAGTCTAAACTGTTAAGGTCCGGAGATCTAGGTGGCCATGGCTGCGTTCCTCCGCGACCTATCCACCGATTGCGATAGGTGTGATTTAAAAATTCACGCACTCGTAAGCTAAAATGTGGAGGCGCACCATCGTGCATTAGCCACATCTGGTTTCTTAATAATAATGGAAGGTCTTCAAGCATTGGCGGCAGATCTTCTTCAAGAAAGTGTAAATATGATTGTCCATCAAGTCTTCTTGGGAGAAAAAATGGGCCTATCAAATAATCATCAATAATGCCAGCCCAAACATTTATTGAGAACTGTTCTTGATGATTTGATTCTACAATTGCATAAGGGTTTTCATCCGCCCATAAATGGTTATTATGGAAATTTCTTATTGAGTTTCGAGAAAAATTAGCTTCGTCGGTAAAAAGAATGTGCCTGTCAAATAACGGATTTTCCATCAGGTTTTGAAGAAACCACACACAGAAATTAATGCGCATCGGGAAATCTCTAGGGAGTAATGCCTGGACTCTTTGAATGTGATATGGGTATAATAAATTTTCGATGAGAATTTTCCAAACAAGAAAATGTGAAACATTAAATGTTGCCGCGATTTTCCTCGTGCTACTTTCGGGGTTCTCCTCAATTTCGTGTAAAATTCCTTCTTCAAGTTCCGGTGTTCTTACTGTTTGATGGACTCCTTTAGCACTGTGGTCTACTCTTAAAGTTCCGGTCTCGTGGAGACGTCTATGAATCCTAGAAAATGTTCTCGGATCGGGTACTACGCGATTTGGATACCGCTCTTGGTATATCCGCCTGGCTTCGTATGCATTACCGTCTGCAAGCCCATAAATAAAATGCATGTCAGTTAATTCACTGTTTGTAAAATTTACCATTCTTTTATTATAATTTAACGTCTTACTGTAATAATAATTATTTAATAATGCAAAATCAATGCCAGGCCTTTTGTCTTTATGAAAAGAAACGTCAAAATTGATGTAGCTTTACCCAGCCTACTGATTTTTATTTGATTTGCTTTAAGAGGGCATTTAATATGGTTACCGTTTTTTTCTTTTCAAACGTTCAGTTGAATGTCACTGGTGAGTAGAAAATAAATTGTTGTCCCAAAAAAAGTGTTTCCACTCATGGTGGGTGCCAACCAAATTCAACAAAATAAATAAAAGCAGTCTCAATGAACCGAAGAAAAAAATGTTTTTTTTGTTTTTATTTTTTTACGCGAAAACGGTGCGTCGTACAAAAGTAAGTCCATAAACGAAATTTGCTTTAAAATAAATGGGAATTTCAAAAGTAAGTTTCGTTTTTAGAAAAAGCAGTGGCGTATCCATTTTTTCTTTAAAAATATTCAGTTCAAACCCCGTACGGACGTCACTGGTAAAAATTTTTATAAATCTGTTAGGTCAAAAAATGCTCCTTGTTGATTAAAAGGTATGTACAAAATTTCATAAAAATATCTAAGAGTGATTAATATAAAAAGGTTATATTTTTCTTAAAATGTTAACACCCTGTAGCTCAAAAATGAAGAGGTTTAGGACATATGTCCATATGAACTTTTTATCTTAGAATCATTCATAGATTATCACCCTTAAGTATCGGCACTCAATTAAATTACACCCTGTATGTCCTTTTAATTTCACTTAAAAAGGTATTTGTCTTATACTTTGAGCGGGGTAAGTTGGTTTTATTTTTATTTTATAAAATTTATATCACTGTTTTTTTATTTTTTATATATTTTTATGGAAATTGAATTTATATGAACAATTTTTAAATGTTTAATTGTCATTTATGCGAAAAATTTTTACATTTAACCTTAAAAATGAGACACTATTATCAATACCCGAGATTGATTTTGAAAATTATTTAGAGCTTTTTGAAATTTCATTTATTTATAATGATTCTATACCAGAGGGCCTAAACAAATTATCGCAAGAGGTTTCTACGGATAACTTTTTCTTAAATATTTCGTTTATAAGAAATTTAAACATCTGCTTTGAAAAGTGCTTACGTTTAAAGCGTGATGCTCAAAATTGTGTACCTATATGTAATATCTGTATTAAAACGCTCGAAAGTTAAGGTAACCTTTTTTATTTTGAATAAAAATTTTAAATTACCTAATGCATTATAAAAAAGTCGACGTTTTTAAAAAATTCAGACTCTTCAAGATAAAAATAAAAATGTTTAATAATTATAGCAAAATTACCATGATTTATAGAGTTTCGTACTTTACACTAAGACTTACGAACGCCCAAGAATACGTAAAAAGTAATTCAAATTAAATTATTTATTGTCAAGAAAAATATTGCAATGTGATAGAATGTGGGGTAAAGCTTAAAAATATAGTACTTTCCAAAAATTATACAGTAAACAATTAAAGTATCAGTCATAATTTTCAGTAAACATTCAAGGATATCCAAGTCTGTATATTAATTATTAACACAGCTGTATATAATAATATTCAAAAACTAAGGTTTACTAGAGCACACTGTATACAGCATGGTAGAAATACTTTACATATTTCATATTCTAATTTGATAGAAGAATAAAGCATAATTATAGTTTAAAGTCAAGCCTATAAATATTATTCTCAAAAGAAATGTACCTTGCTCTGTACGAACAGTAAAGCGCTAATTTTCAACCAAGAAAATACTATGGTGTGCTATATAGGTTCATAAAAATATATAATAAAAAAGACAACAGGCTGTTATTTTAAGTTATATAAAGATGTAGAATATTTCCTTAAAGAGGAAGCTCTTATCAATTTTTCACAAGAAGCAATAAACAATTTAATAAAATGTAAGCACCTGCATAAATTAGGAAAAAACGGATGCCCAAGAATACGTAAAAAAGTAATTCAGATTAAATTATTTACTATCAAGAAAAATATTGCAATGTGACCAGAATGTGGGGTAAAAGTTTAAAAATATAGTACTTTGCAAAAATTATACAGTAGGCAATGAAAGTATTCAAAATTTACAATAAACATTCAAGGATATCCAAGTCTGTATATTATTTATTAACACAGTTGTATGTAACAATATCCAAAAAACTAAGGTTTACTAGAACACACTGTATACAGCATGATAGAAATACTTTACATATTTCATATTCTAATGTGATAAAAGAATAAAACATAATTATAGTTTAAAGTCAAGCCTATAAATATTATTCTCAAAAGAAAAGGTAGGTACCTTGCTCTGTACGAAAAGTAATTAGAAGTGCTAATATTCAATCAAGAAAATACTATAGTGCGTTATATAGGTTCATAAAAATAAATAACAAAAAAAAAAGACAACAGGTTGTATAGCTTAAACCATCTGCTTTAAGTTCTTTTATAGTTACACTCTCCCTACCCATCCCACCCTCGTTTACAAACAAGTTTCGACAAGTCGAAACAGCTGCCAACCAATGGAAACAGCCTTCGGCAATATGAATCAGCTTTCAACGTCTCGAAACAGCTTTCAGCTTTAGGCGAGTTGAAACAGGTTTAGACTTGTCGAAACATGTTTATTCTTGTTGAGATACGTTTTTTTTTTTTTACTATTATATCCGACTTGGAGAAAACAGCATATGGTTAATATTTTTGTAAAATATTAATGAAAATATATTATTAAAAACTTTCATGTATAGCATTTAAAAAGTCGATTTTATAATGACCCCACGCAAGAGTGCTTATTCCGTCAGGCAAAATATATCTCTTATCATCGTTCGCAGATAAAGCTATCTTATTGACCGATTCCGTATGTATAACATGCTTTATTGATCTAAAAACAGTTTGTCTACTTAAAACAATATTTTTACTTAAGAGACATGTTTTGTATGCACTATGTTTAAGCCTCTTTATTACAGACTTCTTGATCCCTTTCCCCTTCTTAATAACTTCTCCATAATGTCCGCTGCTATTAGGTTTAGCTATAACATAGTCATATAATTTTGGTCTAAGACCGACAAATTCAAGCATGGGCAAACCTTTAGCTTCATCTTTAAATACCCCTAAAACTGCTTTGTTTACCAAAGGAATTGAATATGGATTGTTCAATGCATAATTAGACGTATCAAACTTATTAAGATTATCCTTCATGTCAGCATAAAAATCTTTAGTAGTAATCTTATATATTAATGAATCTGTATCCGTGTATAAGAGTTTTGAATTATCTTTATATTTTTCTTTTATAAAATCATAATGAAATTCGTACATGATAGTCTTTGAAATATCAAGAACACAAAACCCTGCATAAATTGGTTTGTTAAAAACAACTTTTTCTTTTTTAAGTTGAATGCCTACAAAATTTTCATTGAAAACTTTAACGCTATCTATTTTAGATTGAGAAATAAATGTTTGAGCCCCCTTTTTTTGTTGAATATTTTCCCATTGTTTTACCAACTTTACACTTTTTCTCTTTTCTACTGCCTCCATACATTTACCGAAAACCGCATTATTTGCTAATTTATATTTATCTTTATCAAAGTCATTGGTTGCAGCCTGTCTCATAGCAGTATTTTTATCTATATAAATTTTTAACCAATCAGACTGTCTAAATTCAATAATTCTATGAATTTTTTCTAAAATTATACCATGTTGAAGGGCTTGATATAAATTTCTATAATGTATGACATAACGTTTTTTATCGCATAAATTCGGAATTAACTTGGACATACGACTTGTACCATTAGGTGCAACTATATTTTCAGGGCAAAAAGGAAGCTCGTTATGTAAGTCATGAATTTCTTCCGGATATAATAAATCTACTTCTAAAATATAACCTATTGCACTCTCATTGTTTGAACATTGATTTACCACGTTAAAATTTTGAATTTCATCATCTTTAAGCCATCTAAAACCACCATAAGGTAAGTATTGTGATAAAGCTGATCCATATAAGTTGTTGGCATCCAAATAGGTGAGATAAGTTTCCTCTTGTTTTGAATCATACTTTATGTAATTAAAACCATCTTCCAAGTCGTTTGGTATGTACTTGTTATTTGCCACAGCATGACGGTGCGCACATTGTACGACGCCGCCTCGGATCCCCTTTCTAATTAGGTGTAACATATCTGGATCGGTAAGAAGTTCTAGTTTTACCTGCAATTAAAAAAAAAATAAAGCATTAAACCTTGTGATGAAAAAATGGAAAGTTAATCATCATACCTTTGTATAAGACAGCATACAAGACCAGGCTAGCGATGGGAGAGTGTAAAAAAAGCAAGCCTCCAGATTGTATAGAGAGCGAAAGAGCCTTCTAAATGATTCGAATATATCAGCCATCAAAATAACATCAGTTTTTAAGTACAAATCTGAATATTCGGCTAAATTCTTGCAATTAAATGCCTTCCAAACTTTCTGTGCATGAATATAATCTTCTTCGCTAATACATTCTTCATATAATGTGCTGTAAAAATCCGATATTGCTGGGAGTTGTTGAGTAGATTCTAGTTTTGCATATGAATCAACAAACTCATAGGGGAAAACTCCCTTTCGTCGCATTAAATTGAACTGATCATTATCTGAAAATAGTCTTCTAGTTTCAATTAGCTGATCTTCGCTTAAAGTCTTTGCAAGGTTTTCTAAACTGTTGGGCATAAAGCGGAAAGAATCCAAAAAACGTAAATAAAAAAATCTTTTTTTCTCATCTACATCATTTAAAACAGCATCATTCATATCTTCGGTTAACTTTATTTTTGCTGTAAATCCAATATAGAGCTCTTTATTTTGTGGAACTACTTGGATAGATTCGGAGTTTTTAAACATTTCCTCGATGCAAATATGAAAATCATAGTGACTACCATTGTGGAAAAATATAGGTAAAAAGTGTGGTGTTCTATATTTTAGATTGCATTTACTATGAGCGGCACCTCGGTATAAGCCTAAAAATCATAATTTAATTACATTCATTGTAAATATAATTTATCTAAATATTTTATATCTATAATAGTTTTATAATAGCTATAGATTAATAATTTTTATCGCTTACCTGAGAAATGACAATGGTTTCTCACTCTATTAAGAGAGATATCTTCATTACTAAGTGGAAATGCCTCTTGACATAAAAAACAAACTTTGGCATTTAAAAAATCATTTTGCTCCTGGGGTGTTACTTTTTTCATAGGCTTTGGGTTTGAATAATATTTTTCATGAATCTGTCTAATATCTTGAATTAGCCACTTTGTAAAAACTTCAACACAATCCACACCTCTATATTGTTTTAAAAATGAGAGGGAATTGTCATGTTCGCATTTCACAAAATATGCAAAACTGAACGGTTTGTGCACGTGTGTATCCACTGTATATTTTTTGGATGGATCTGGATTCGCTCTATGGATGGGCTCTAGCAAAGTTTCAAAATCTGCATATACACAGAATGGCATAGGAAATGCTTTATGATGATCTTTAAATTCAATAATATTATTAAATGCATTTGGAAGCTCTGTTCTAACTTTAAGGCAGTCATTTAAATCTAAATGCTTTTTTAATTTATCTTCGGCCCAAAATGATACTAAACAACCGTCGCATACATAAACTCTTCCGTCATGATTAGTTCTTTGCTTTGAGATTAGTCTGCTTAAATCTTTTATGTAACAAAAATGCGATGTCCCCGTTGAAATATCTTCAATGTATAAGAGATTTACATGATTATTTTTTCGTTGCTTTGTATGATATAAAGGTTCTACAACATCATGTTTATCCTTTTTCTTGTTAAGTCCAAAAACGTTGACGCTTATATCGCTGTTTTGCTTCTCAAATTTTTGGATATTATTTAATTCCATGGGAAATGATAAATTATTTAAATTTAGTTCATCTAAATGTTCTTCGTAATTGCTAACTCTTTCGGCATTTCTGACAGCAGGATAAAGATGGCAGAGAATACTATAGGCGAAGCATTTATTATCGCTATTTTTTATATTAATAACAGCTTTTTTATCTTCTATGTCTTTTGGAAGGGGTATATAAGATGATCCTCGGAATGGTTCAAATCTAAGCAAGTTTACTTCCAAATATAAAATTCCAATCATCGACCATCCGGAATCTTTTTGCTAAAATAAAATAATTTTTTTTTGAGATATAAGAAATCGAATAATGCTATTAGTATGACTTACCTGAAACTCTTTACTTTTCACTTTCAATATTTCAGAAAATTCTGAATACAGATCCTCCAAATCTGAGGATATTGTTGCAATACGATATTTGCTATTAAATGATTTTATTTCATTTTCTACTTCATTTCCATCTTCATTTTGTTTTGTTGCTAATATATAGGAGGCAAAAAGCTCAAAGTTGATTTTCATTCCATTTTCCTGCTCATTTATTTTCTTTTTGATTAAATTTAGGACATCTGGTTTAATTTGAAACATAAATTCATTTACATTTTGTATTGTTTCTTCCGCACTGCTTATTCTATATGTGCAAATGTTTTTTTTTTAAGCTGAATTAATCAATTTAACATTTGGTCCAATGCTAACACTACAATTTTTTTTATGAAATAATGTTTTTAAGTGAGCGCTCATATTTTTTCTGTTAACGTTAGCTTGACATTCTTGACATTTAATCATTCCGCTATCATTATTTGATGTTGAGGCTCCATCATTTATTTTAGCATGTCTTTCATTTATCTTATTATTTTGTTTATTATTTGCATTATTAACCAAAGTTGCAGCTTTTTCGGCTTTTTTTGCCTCACTTCTTTCATGTTTTCTAAGATGGATTTTGAAAATATCCTTTCTATTGCTAGTTAGCGGACATAATGACAACTAAATTGTTTCTGTCTACTTGAATGCTGTTGTTTTTGATGTCTTTTTAAAGCTGATAGCGTTGAATAACTTTTATGACATGTAATACATTCCATTTTAATGTAAATGAAATAAAATAAAAGTTAGCAAAACTTACTTTGAAATTATTAATCTTGTAAGGTTAGTTTAGTCTTAACAAGTTGCTTCGGTATCAAGTTTAACTTGGAACTGAAATCTCCATCCCATCAAAGCCGCTTTTATACCCCTTTTTCCCCGGTTACGGAGAAATATGTTAGGGGAAGTTTGGGTAGCCTCAGACGGTTATATGCAATGATTCAAGCTTCTAAAAAAGTACTAAGGCAAGTAATTATCAATTTTAATTTACGTATGTCGAAAGTAATATGTTACTGATAAATACACATGATGAAAACATTTATTGTTCGATTGCAACTAATTTTTAAGAGTCTAGAAATAAGCAAATAATGTTCTTTAACGTTTCTTTATAAGCATCTCGAGTTACCTGTCCTTCCCCTACATCATAGAAGGGTATTTACCGACAAAGTTTGACCATTTTTTATGAGTTGAGAGTTGGGTATTCTCTACAGATGTAAACTGACGTCATTCGACTAGTCCAAACTTGTTAGATTTTGGAGCTGTTACGCATTATAATTTTGGCTTATATTCTTATTATGAGATTTTAAAATTATGTATGCGTTTGTTTAATTCATTGTAAAGGATTTGTTATTATGCTAATTTCAAAAGTTAAATGTTGGCGAGAATATTGAAATGTGACATCGATGTGATGGTCGAGAGAACTATGGAAAATGATATTCGCAAAGTTTCTCATACTTTTTAACCCTATGCGTAGGTGACGCTAATAATATTGAATTTTTTTATTAAAATATCTAAAGTAAATATCTAATTGATTTTTTTTTTAGCGCTAATTGGGATTTGGGAAAACAAAAATAAAACAATGATCTTTTTGATGTAAAAATGTATATAAAATAAAAAAATTTAAATAATATATATTTAATTATTCTAATAAAAAACTATTGAAAAGAAATAAATATAAAAAGTTACTTAATCGCTATCTAATATTTCTATTAACTCTCGATCATTTAGTGGTATATTCTCGAGGATGATGAATTCACCCCCCTCGAAGAAACCATCATCTTCTCGTTCATAGGGGGGTGAGTTCAAAATGTCGTTATCAAAATAACCTGCTTCCACCATGACAACATCCTCGTCTATAGCCAGTAAATGATCGAGAGCTTCGGGGCGGGGGGCAGCAACGAGGGGGGCTTCGGGGTGGGGAGCAGCAACGAGGGGGGCTTCGGGGTGGGGGACAGCAACGAGGGGGGCAACGACTTCACTTGCAATTCTATTTATTATTCTTTGAATTGCGTCACCCCCACGCATTCGCATCTCCCACAGATCACCTCGGCAAGTAGGACATACCTCATACCCGTAGCCATTGACGTATCTGAAAGTAGAAAAAGAAAAATAGAGAATATTTAGCACTATATAATTTCTAAATTATGTTTAGCATTCTCAACTAGAATTATTTTCTGTTTTGATTATTATTGTTTAATACTATTTATTTTGATGTGGAATTATTTTGCTATATGAGAATTCTATGGATCTATTAAAAATATGATTCTATAAATTAGCAGTCCTAGCATGGAGCTAATGAAATGTAGTGATCTGCAAATAAATATGTTTAAACATATAACATAACTAATGAATTGTTCTAATTAAATCTTTGTAATCATAAAAGTTTATTTTAAGGGTGAATGTTGAAAAGATGAGGAAAGTTATTATCTAATGAATACAACTTACTCTAAAAAACATGTCTCGCACATAATATGCCCCCTCGGACACTGTACAACGTTGTGGTTCGTCAACTCCACCACGAGCTCCAAACAAATCACGCAAATTAACTCCGCTAATAAAATATTCGCGAGGTTAATTTTTTGTTCGTTATTCCTGAAACAAATATAAAAAAGTAATGTTTAAGTTTCGTTTAGTTAATTTTAAAAATAAAAGGATATGACATTTATCAACTAATAAGTTGGGTGCTTAAGACATAATAAAAGCTTTAAAAATATATACTTACATTTTTCAAAAAAGAAGATGGTACACACAATTTGTTAATAAAAGTTTTGGAGGTAAAAAAATAACACACAGCACGAAAAAGTCAAACTTATTATATCTATATAATACAACACTTAAATTAAAAAATAGTTGATATATAATACAGTATAAAAAAAAATAAATATAATAGTTTGAATAAAAACAGAGGAAAACTAAGAGAGATACCGGAGGTGGAGCGTTAGCAAAGCAACTGTTTTTTTTAGTTTATCGAGAATATTAAGAAAGGTAGCCTTTTCCCTTTCTTTAGGGAGATTTTATGATTATTGAAAAATTAGCCTATTGGCTCTCGATATTAGAATGCATATTTTACATTGATGGGAGAGGGTGCAAAATAAAAATATCCATCTCATATCTTATGATAGTAATAAAAATGTGTTCATCAGATGGTTATAGTTTGGCGCCCTATAGAGGAGAAACAAAGAAGCATGCGGTGGTAGACAAATAAAAAAAAGGTATGATGCACATTTTTGTTTCTCCTCTCCGAGACGGCGGCGTCTGCATGGTTACATTTTATTACTATCTTTATAAAATAATGATTATACCTTCCTAATTTTATGAGGTGTTAAAAATTATAATATTTTGTGGTTTAAAATAGCTAAAACGCGCTATAGAAAACTTAGGTATGATTAGCAGAAAGGAACTCTTTATTGGTAGCTTTAACTTTGAATTTATCCGTTATAAGATATCAATGTCGTAGCATAAAAAATTAAAACAAAATGTGTATCTTTTTTATCACTTCTATTAGCCAATTTGATTCAAACATTTAAGATATTTTAAACAAATGATTCTTGCTAATTATTTCATTGCATTTTTATAAGTGGTACAAAATTGAAAACAATTATTAGATATGCTTCTGAATTTTAATGAGGGTTCTTCGAAATAAATAAAGTTTTATGTGCCTTAATTTTTAAACCGAGTCGGCAGAGGGTTTGAGAGGGTCATTTAGGTATAAATAATTATTGGGGGGTGACAAATGTGCCGCCTTATTATACTTATCTTGTTAGACCATATAAATTAGGGTTTTATTTCGCTTTGCCATCCACCAGTGGCGTTTCACTAAGTTAGAAAATATAAATCATGTTTTTTACTATACCGCTTTAACAGCGGCGTTTCAACTAAGGTTAAATCATAAAAAGTCTGGTTTAAGGATGGCTCAGGTTGGATCGTAAAAAGTCGGGTTTAAGGATGGCTTATAAAAATTGGGATTTAATTATCCCGCTTTAGCAGCGGCGTTTCCACTAAGGTTAGATCATAAATATTCAGGTTCAAATTAGGGTTAGATAAGAAGCCGCCTCACGAAAGCACTTGGGTTAGGTCGTAAAAAGTCAGGTTTTATCTCGGGTTAGTTCATAAATATTCAGGTTCAAATTAGGGTTAGATAAGAAGCCGCCTCACGAAAGCACCCGGGTTAGGTCATAAACAGCACCACCGAACCACCCGGGTTAGATCATAAAACGCACCACTAGCACCACTGAGCCAGAACTGTCAATTATACACTACTACTGCGGCATTCTGAAGACATTCAAAATAAACCGCAAGCATATCAACAGCATCATCATTCGTAAAATGCATTTTGTAAACACAAAAATTACTCAAAGTAACGCAAAACTTTGACAACTATTGACAATTTGAATTATTTATGTTTTGATTAGGTATTTGTTTTGTTTCCATGGCCTGCTTCTATTAATTGTCTTTTTGGTGCATAGAACGTGATTGTAATGAATATGTTGTTCCCGCAATAAAAATGAGATTTGTGCCTGACTTCAGATCAAGAATGGCGATACAATTGTAAACGTGGAGTTATGTAGATTTGTTATAAATAAAGTTATAAACAAATATAAACACTAAGAGAGTAATAATTAGAACGAGATAAAACATGGTGTCAGGTATGGCTGCTAGTTTGCCAACCGCAGAAGTTTTTTGGGTTTGTGAGCAACTGCGAGTTATTCGATAAGTATAAGTTAAAGGTATAAAAAGCGATCGAATTGGATAAAGAAAATGGAGAGTAGATAAAGCTAAGCGGATTCGAGCCCAAAAACCCATAAGAAATAACATGGGACCTAAAACCTGCATTTTTGGTGCCATTTTAGGTCGCCATCCTCTCTTAACCCGAGCGGAACCCAGCTACTATCGCCATCTAGTGTATGACGTCATAACCGCTCGCTGTCGGTAATACAGGATCCGTCTTAGCCTAAGTGGCGCCCCCTGGTATTATCAACCCTCATTATTTCAAGATTCTAACCCAACTTTATGACCCATGGTCACGTGTTATTACATTTATAGCGGAGGGGAGATGACATACCACGTTCTCAATTGTACCCAAACCCAAGTACCTAACCTAAACATCTATCTAAATAATCAATATTGAACAACATAATGAATAAATAATAACAGAAAAAAAGTTTGTGCAGTCAGCAGGAATTGAACCATAAACCTCTGGGGTCGAACCTCAAAGCCTTGCAAAATACGCTACGAGAGCATATAGATTAAAACTGTTAAACAATGTTTGACAACGTGAAACCACGGGGGCACATCTGAATAGATTGCTGGAACAAAAGGTCCTTAAGTGGGATTATGGTGATATTTTATAATGTACAAAATTAGGGTAAACCAGGCTGTCTCATATACTTAGTAAAACAAACTAATTGATATCCGAGTACTACCTGAAGTTAGGTAACCAGTGTTTCACATAAAAATAAATATTATAAGCGTAGGAAAATATTAACAATCTTGTGCATTCACCCATCTGTTATGCAACGCGAGCATCAGCTTTCAATATTATTTTACAATCATTCACCCCGAAAGGGCTGCAACGTTTCTTATAGATAGATAGTATAAACTAAAAATCAGTAATTAGCCGAAGCGTCAAGTCTTTTAGCCGATAATTAAAAACAAAGACATCAGATTTAACAAAAAAAAGTATCGTAATATAAACTGCTCTGTGGGGAATCAGATTAAACGTATTATGAACCCTGTCCAACAGACCCTGTTCCCCCGGAACAGACCCTGTTGGCCTGAACAGCCCTGTTGGCCTGATGACCTGGAACGGCCCCTGTTGGCCTCTCTGTTATAGAAAACAACCCCGATAAAGAAACAAAACAGTTAAGTACATCAAACAAATATATTACCAAAAATATATAGGTGTACACCAAACAATACATACAGGGGCGTATTAAAAGTAGTTTTGTATAAAAAAGGAACATTTTACCATGCACAGCATTAAAAATAAATTATCTTATTATTATAACCAAAAACGTATCAGTCTAACTAAAGAATGATTGCATACGAATTAACGATTATAGAAAATTACCAATTGTTTAAAATCATTTAGGAAGCTAGCAAAGTTTGGATAGCTAGCCAACCAAGTCAAGTCAAGTTCGGGTGTTTTGCTTTATTTAGGATTCACAAGAACACCAATATTATTTTATAATCATTAACAGCAAAAAATGTAACATCATTATGCAAACCACTAATTATACACGAGGCTTAGATAATGATTTATTTATGCTAATTGGCTACAAGTAATTTACAACAACAAATATTGGGTCATTTATATGCAAAAAGGTATTTCTTGAACAGATAATTACTTGCATAATTTTATACAAAAATCTATACAGGGAAGATATAAAGTAAGTATACAAAGACCTCCCAGATCCCCCACAAATTCTCTAAAATATATATTCACGATGAAATTGTGGCCTTTTAAGAACACATTTAACAAAATGTTATAAACAACTGATCATATAATCAAAGTCATTAAATGTGTAAATTATAAGCCACACTGTATGTTTCATGAAGAAGAAAATTATACATTATTACTGTTAAATATCAATAAGCGTCAAAGATCTCGTGCTAAAAATTATTCAAACAAACGGCCAACTATCACTACTAAACACATTGTATTTTCTGCAAACATTTGATGATGTTAAAGAACCCAACATTTTGATTGGTGACTATGTTTTAAGTTGCAAATATTACCGAAAGACACAATCACAAGCCATTACGTAGGGGCTCAGTAACTGTTTTGTGCGTTGTACAGGTCCCATTGCATTAGGAATTAAGGCATAAATGTAATTTATATTTAAATTTGAAGTACTAAAGGCTCTAAATATTCTTTTTAAATTTTTGAAAAACCTCTCAGTGACATCTTAATTAGTGTAAAAAATATAATTTATATGCTCTAGAACTAAATATATTATACCAACAAGAACAAACTTATTACCAACCTCGTATAAAATAATATAAATACTTATGATTATTATTAGGAACCTATTCGATGAAATTGTGGCCTTTCAAGAACACATTTAACACAATGTTATAAACAACTGATCATATAAACAAAGCCATTAAATGTGTAAATTATAAGCCACACTGTATGTTTCATGAAGAAGAAAATTATACATTATTGCTGTTAAATATCAATAAGCGTCAAAGATCTCTTGCTAAAAATTATTCAAACAAACGGCCAACTATCACTACTAAACACACTGTATTTTCTGCAAACATTTGATGATGTTAAAGAACCCAACATTTTGACTAGTGAGTATGTGTTAAGTTGCAAATATTACCGAAACACACAATCACAAGCCATTACGTAGGGGCTCAGTATCTGTTTTGTGCGTTGTACAGGTCCCATTGCATTAGGAATTAAGGCATAAATGTAATTTATATTTAAATTCCAAGTACTAAAGGCTCTAAATATTCTTTTTAAATTTTTGAAAAACCTCTCAGTGACATCTTAAATAGTGTAAAAAATATAATTTATATGCTCTAGAACTAAATATATTATACCAACAAGAGCAAACTTATTACCAACCTCGTATAAAATAATATAAATACTTATGATTAATATTAGGAACTTATCGACAGGGTGATTAGAATTTAGCCTAATAATACCAGTTCAACAGACCCTGGTCAACATCCCCCCCTGCCCCCGCAACAGCCCCTGTTAAAATCACCCAACTATCCCCTGTTTCTTCACACACCTGTTTATAATATAATTACCCAATTGTAATACGTTTCCACCCATCATTTCCCTATTTTATCACCCCTGATCCCAACAGCATTCACCCCACATCGCATTGATAAAAATACCCATATAAACACCCTAGCGGAATACCATTCATGATTGTATAATGAATTAAAAATCAATCAATTTTAAAACTTTTTTATTCACAGCATAATAACATCACTTACTATCATCCTGGTATATATCACATTATAGGAATAAAAAAATCAGCGTAAAATAAAAAGACATATCTGTAATTTTATACCATCGTTTTATTTCAGAAATATATGCAGTTTTCAAGTCAAATCCACTATTATAGCAATATATAAAAGTCATATCGGAGAAAATAAGACATTTTTTGAATTATATTAAGTACATCTTCACCGTAAAAAACAACTTTTAGGATATGTTTTCCGAACCATGCAATAAAAAACAGAATACATAATTAATTATCTTTCAATAAATAATTAGATAAAATTGGAGCACAACACGAGGCATAATTGGTATTATTTTACCTTATTAGCGTATTTAATATTTAAAATTTTAACACCATTGTATGCCGATCGCTTTAAATGCAATTTTGTATTTAAAGTAATTATCTTGTTAATAAAATAATTAATGCATAATGTGCACGAATAAAATCAATTAATGGGATCTGTATACAGGGGGGTATGAACCACTTATTTAAAATCAGTGCAAAATAAACAAACCTATTATCTACATTTTCAAAATGTCCTGTATATGACGATATTATATTAGTGTTTGAATTAATTAGTACGTACTCCAATCGACCTATATTTATGCATTATAAAAATTAATTCTTTAATAGTAGGAATAATTTATATAAATATAGATTGAAGTCCCGTTTAATGGTAAAGTGAAATAGTGTCAACTGGTGAGTGCTTTTATTATTAAAATTTTTTAATTTTTTAATTCAGGGTTTTTCTTTTATAGTAGCAGAACAAATTCTGAAAATATAAAGACCATGTCCGCATGTGAGTTCTTTTTTATAGTGCATTGTTCAAATTTTATTTTGAATAATTTTTTAGTTATGCATCAGATGAATTATATTCAGCAGCTTGCTGATATGATGTTTCCGGGTATAGCAGTAAGTTTTAGCAATATTTTTATTTTATTTTCTAATTACGTCCTTTTAGTTTGTGTGCTTATTTTCGGAGGGTTACCCGCCCTATATGATGCCGGAAAATTTTGTAGAAATTTGGAACGGTCCATGCATGGGGGGCATGATAATTGCATGGGCCGATCCAGGAGATAATGTTGTGTTAATTTATAAATATTAATAATTAATTGTTATAAAATATATTTATATTTAAAATAAGAGCCTTTTTAATTTTAAAAATTAAAACTAAGGACTGAAGCAAGAAAAAGCAATAATATTAATGCATCAATTTATTTTATAATATTTATAAAGCACTTATTTAATATTTTGGCTACTTTATTCTGAAAGAGAAGAAACGAACCTTTGTAATTTCAAGCGTAAAAGTTAAATATTATTTTACTTACCAATACTTGCGTATCTCTAAAATAGGGGTAGTGCACCCATATTTTTCGACATAATGTTGTCCTGTTCTAACAATATATGTTTGCCCACAACATATATTTGTCACTTCAGCATCAGTTTTTAACATTCTCTTAGGAAGATATACCATTTTATCATCTTCCAGATAAACCACAGTTTGAACCCCGTAGGCACCGTCCTTGTTTTCAATGTCAAGAATTCTGTAATGTTCTCCCTCTACCAAGTCCAACCCGTTTACAACAATAAGTTTTGAGGCCATTTTAGTATGGTATAGTATCAACTAGAAACTAACTTTCTGAACGTTTGTTGCATATATTTATATCAACTCCCCTACCTTTTTGTTGCATCATTCACTCTATGGAGACCTCTAGTATATATGTCCTTTTAATTTCACTTAAAAAGGTATTTGTCTTATACTTTGAGCGGGGTAAGTTGGTTTTATTTTTATTTTATAAAATTTATATCACTGTTTTTTTATTTTTTATATATTTTTATGGAAATTGAATTTATATGAACAATTTTTAAATGTTTAATTGTCATTTATGCGAAAAATTTTTACATTTAACCTTAAAAATGAGACACTATTATCAATACCCGAGATTGATTTTGAAAATTATTTAGAGCTTTTTGAAATTTCATTTATTTATAATGATTCTATACCAGAGGGCCTAAACAAATTATCGCAAGAGGTTTCTACGGATAACTTTTTCTTAAATATTTCGTTTATAAGAAATTTAAACATCTGCTTTGAAAAGTGCTTACGTTTAAAGCGTGATGCTCAAAATTGTGTACCTATATGTAATATCTGTATTAAAACGCTCGAAAGTTAAGGTAACCTTTTTTATTTTGAATAAAAATTTTAAATTACCTAATGCATTATAAAAAAGTCGACGTTTTTAAAAAATTCAGACTCTTCAAGATAAAAATAAAAATGTTTAATAATTATAGCAAAATTACCATGATTTATAGAGTTTCGTACTTTACACTAAGACTTACGAACGCCCAAGAATACGTAAAAAGTAATTCAAATTAAATTATTTATTGTCAAGAAAAATATTGCAATGTGATAGAATGTGGGGTAAAGCTTAAAAATATAGTACTTTGCAAAAATTATACAGTAAACAATTAAAGTATCAGTCATAATTTTCAGTAAACATTCAAGGATATCCAAGTCTGTATATTAATTATTAACACAGCTGTATATAATAATATTCAAAAACTAAGGTTTACTAGAGCACACTGTATACAGCATGGTAGAAATACTTTACATATTTCATATTCTAATTTGATAGAAGAATAAAGCATAATTATAGTTTAAAGTCAAGCCTATAAATATTATTCTCAAAAGAAATGTACCTTGCTCTGTACGAACAGTAAAGCGCTAATTTTCAACCAAGAAAATACTATGGTGTGCTATATAGGTTCATAAAAATATATAATAAAAAAGACAACAGGCTGTTATTTTAAGTTATATAAAGATGTAGAATATTTCCTTAAAGAGGAAGCTCTTATCAATTTTTCACAAGAAGCAATAAACAATTTAATAAAATGTAAGCACCTGCATAAATTAGGAAAAAACGGATGCCCAAGAATACGTAAAAAAGTAATTCAGATTAAATTATTTACTATCAAGAAAAATATTGCAATGTGACCAGAATGTGGGGTAAAAGTTTAAAAATATAGTACTTTGCAAAAATTATACAGTAGGCAATGAAAGTATTCAAAATTTACAATAAACATTCAAGGATATCCAAGTCTGTATATTATTTATTAACACAGTTGTATGTAACAATATCCAAAAAACTAAGGTTTACTAGAACACACTGTATACAGCATGATAGAAATACTTTACATATTTCATATTCTAATGTGATAAAAGAATAAAACATAATTATAGTTTAAAGTCAAGCCTATAAACATTATTCTCAAAAGAAAAGGTAGGTACCTTGCTCTGTACGAAAAGTAATTAGAAGTGCTAATATTCAATCAAGAAAATACTATAGTGCGTTATATAGGTTCATAAAAATAAATAACAAAAAAAAAAGACAACAGGTTGTATAGCTTAAACCATCTGCTTTAAGTTCTTTTATAGTTACACTCTCCCTACCCATCCCACTCTCGTTTACAAACAAGTTTCGACAAGTCGAAACAGCTGCCAACCAATGGAAACAGCCTTCGGCAATATGAATCAGCTTTCAACGTCTCGAAACAGCTTTCAGCTTTAGGCGAGTTGAAACAGGTTTAGACTTGTCGAAACATGTTTATTCTTGTTGAGATACGTTTTTTTTTTTTTTACTATTATATCCGACTTGGAGAAAACAGCATATGGTTAATATTTTTGTAAAATATTAATGAAAATATATTATTAAAAACTTTCATGTATAGCATTTAAAAAGTCGATTTTATAATGACCCCACGCAAGAGTGCTTATTCCGTCAGGCAAAATATATCTCTTATCATCGTTCGCAGATAAAGCTATCTTATTGACCGATTCCGTATGTATAACATGCTTTATTGATCTAAAAACAGTTTGTCTACTTAAAACAATATTTTTACTTAAGAGACATGTTTTGTATGCACTATGTTTAAGCCTCTTTATTACAGACTTCTTGATCCCTTTCCCCTTCTTAATAACTTCTCCATAATGTCCGCTGCTATTAGGTTTAGCTATAACATAGTCATATAATTTTGGTCTAAGACCGACAAATTCAAGCATGGGCAAACCTTTAGCTTCATCTTTAAATACCCCTAAAACTGCTTTGTTTACCAAAGGAATTGAATATGGATTGTTCAATGCATAATTAGACGTATCAAACTTATTAAGATTATCCTTCATGTCAGCATAAAAATCTTTAGTAGTAATCTTATATATTAATGAATCTGTATCCGTGTATAAGAGTTTTGAATTATCTTTATATTTTTCTTTTATAAAATCATAATGAAATTCGTAAATGATAGTCTTTGAAATATCAAGAACACAAAACCCTGCATAAATTGGTTTGTTAAAAACAACTTTTTCTTTTTTAAGTTGAATGCCTACAAAATTTTCATTGAAAACTTTAACGCTATCTATTTTAGATTGAGAAATAAATGTTTGAGCCCCCTTTTTTTGTTGAATATTTTCCCATTGTTTTACCAACTTTACACTTTTTCTCTTTTCTACTGCCTCCATACATTTACCGAAAACCGCATTATTTGCTAATTTATATTTATCTTTATCAAAGTCATTGGTTGCAGCCTGTCTCATAGCAGTATTTTTATCTATATAAATTTTTAACCAATCAGACTGTCTAAATTCAATAATTCTATGAATTTTTACTAAAATTATACCATGTTGAAGGGCTTGATATAAATTTCTATAATGTATGACATAACGTTTTTTATCGCATAAATTCGGAATTAACTTGGACATACGACTTGTACCATTAGGTGCAACTATATTTTCAGGGCAAAAAGGAAGCTCGTTATGTAAGTCATGAATTTCTTCCGGATATAATAAATCTACTTCTAAAATATAACCTATTGCACTCTCATTGTTTGAACATTGATTTACCACGTTAAAATTTTGAATTTCATCATCTTTAAGCCATCTAAAACCACCATAAGGTAATTATTGTGATAAAGCTGATCCATATAAGTTGTTGGCATCCAAATAGGTAAGATAAGTTTCCTCTTGTTTTGAATCATACTTTATGTAATTAAAACCATCTTCCAAGTCGTTTGGTAGGTACTTGTTATTTGCCACAGCATGACGGTGCGCACATTGTACGACGCCGCCTCGGATCCCCTTTCTAATTAGGTGTAACATATCTGGATCGGTAAGAAGTTTTAGTTTTACCTGCAATTAAAAAAAAAATAAAGCATTAAACCTTGTGATGAAAAAATGGAAAGTTAATCATCATACCTTTGTATAAGACAGCATACAAGACCAGGCTAGCGATGGGAGAGTGTAAAAAAAGCAAGCCTCCAGATTGTATAGAGAGCGAAAGAGCCTTCTAAATGATTCGAATATATCAGCCATCAAAATAACATCAGTTTTTAAGTACAAATCTGAATATTCGGCTAAATTCTTGCAATTAAATGCCTTCCAAACTTTCTGTGCATGAATATAATCTTCTTCGCTAATACATTCTTCATATAATGTGCTGTAAAAATCCGATATTGCTGGGAGTTGTTGAGTAGATTCTAGTTTTGCATATGAATCAACAAACTCATAGGGGAAAACTCCCTTTCGTCGCATTAAATTGAACTGATCATTATCTGAAAATAGTCTTCTAGTTTCAATTAGCTGATCTTCGCTTAAAGTCTTTGCAAGGTTTTCTAAACTGTTGGGCATAAAGCGGAAAGAATCCAAAAAACGTAAATAAAAAAATCTTTTTTTCTCATCTACATCATTTAAAACAGCATCATTCATATCTTCGGTTAACTTTATTTTTGCTGTAAATCCAATATAGAGCTCTTTATTTTGTGGAACTACTTGGATAGATTCGGAGTTTTTAAACATTTCCTCAATGCAAATATGAAAATCATAGTGACTACCATTGTGGAAAAATATAGGTAAAAAGTGTGGTGGTCTATATTTTAGATTGCATTTACTATGAGCGGCACCTCGGTATAAGCCTAAAAATCATAATTTAATTACATTCATTGTAAATATAATTTATCTAAATATTTTATATCTATAATAGTTTTATAATAGCTATAGATTAATAATTTTTATCGCTTACCTGAGAAATGACAATGGTTTCTCACTCTATTAAGAGAGATATCTTCATTACTAAGTGGAAATGCCTCTTGACATAAAAAACAAACTTTGGCATGTAAAAAATCATTTTGCTCCTGGGGTGTTACTTTTTTCATAGGCTTTGGGTTTGAATAATATTTTTCATGAATCTGTCTAATATCTTGAATTAGCCACTTTGTAAAAACTTCAACACAATCCACACCTCTATATTGTTTTAAAAATGAGAGGGAATTGTCATGTTCGCATTTCACAAAATATGCAAAACTGAACGGTTTGTGCACGTGTGTATCCACTGTATATTTTTTGGATGGATCTGGATTCGCTCTATGGATGGGCTCTAGCAAAGTTTCAAAATCTGCATATACACAGAATGGCATAGGAAATGCTTTATGATGATCTTTAAATTCAATAATATTATTAAATGCATTTGGAAGCTCTGTTCTAACTTTAAGGCAGTCATTTAAATCTAAATGCTTTTTTAATTTATCTTCGGCCCAAAATGATACTAAACAACCGTCGCATACATAAACTCTTCCGTCATGATTAGTTCTTTGCTTTGAGATTAGTCTGCTTAAATCTTTTATGTAACAAAAATGCGATGTCCCCGTTGAAATATCTTCAATGTATAAGAGATTTACATGATTATTTTTTCGTTGCTTTGTATGATATAAAGGTCCTACAACATCATGTTTATCCTTTTTCTTGTTAAGTCCAAAAACGTTGACGCTTATATCGCTGTTTTGCTTCTCAAATTTTTGGATATTATTTAATTCCATGGGAAATGATAAATTATTTAAATTTAGTTCATCTAAATGTTCTTCGTAATTGCTAACTCTTTCGGCATTTCTGACAGCAGGATAAAGATGGCAGAGAATACTATAGGCGAAGCATTTATTATCGCTATTTTTTATATTAATAACAGCTTTTTTATCTTCTATGTCTTTTGGAAGGGGTATATAAGATGATCCTCGGAATGGTTCAAATCTAAGCAAGTTTACTTCCAAATATAAAATTCCAATCATCGACCATCCGGAATCTTTTTGCTAAAATAAAATAATTTTTTTTTGAGATATAAGAAATCGAATAATGCTATTAGTATGACTTACCTGAAACTCTTTACTTTTCACTTTCAATATTTCAGAAAATTCTGAATACAGATCCTCCAAATCTGAGGATATTGTTGCAATACGATATTTGCTATTAAATGATTTTATTTCATTTTCTACTTCATTCCCATCTTCATTTAGTTTTGTTGCTAATATATAGGAGGCAAAAAGCTCAAAGTTGATTTTCATTCCATTTTCCTGCTCATTTATTTTCTTTTTGATTAAATTTAGGACATCTGGTTTAATTTGAAACATAAATTCATTTACATTTTGTATTGTTTCTTCCGCACTGCTTATTCTATATGTGCAAATGTTTTTTTTTAAAAGCTGAATTAATCAATTTAACATTTGGTCCAATGCTAACACTACAATTTTTTTTATGAAATAATGTTTTTAAGTGAGCGCTCATATTTTTTCTGTTAACGTTAGCTTGACATTCTTGACATTTAATCATTCCGCTATCATTATTTGATGTTGAGGCTCCATCATTTATTTTAGCATGTCTTTCATTTATCTTATTATTTTGTTTATTATTTGCATTATTAACCAAAGTTGCAGCTTTTTCGGCTTTTTTTGCCTCACTTCTTTCATGTTTTCTAAGATGGATTTTGAAAATATCCTTTCTATTGCTAGTTAGCGGACATAATGACAACTCAATTGTTTCTGTCTACTTGAATGCTGTTGTTTTTGATGTCTTTTTAAAGCTGATAGCGTTGAATAACTTTTATGACATGTAATACATTCCATTTTAATGTAAATGAAATAAAATAAAAGTTAGCAAAACTTACTTTGAAATTATTAATCTTGTAAGGTTAGTTTAGTCTTAACAAGTTGCTTCGGTATCAAGTTTAACTTGGAACTGAAATCTCCATCCCATCAAAGCCGCTTTTATACCCCTTTTTCCCCGGTTACGGAGAAATATGTTAGGGGAAGTTTGGGTAGCCTCAGACGGTTATATGCAATGATTCAAGCTTCTAAAAAAGTACTAAGGCAAGTAATTATCAATTTTAATTTACGTATGTCGAAAGTAATATGTTACTGATAAATACACATGATGAAAACATTTATTGTTCGATTGCAACTAATTTTTAAGAGTCTAGAAATAAGCAAATAATGTTCTTTAACGTTTCTTTATAAGCATCTCGAGTTACCTGTCCTTCCCCTACATCATAGAAGGGTATTTACCGACAAAGTTTGACCATTTTTTATGAGTTGAGAGTTGGGTATTCTCTACAGATGTAAACTGACGTCATTCGACTAGTCCAAACTTGTTAGATTTTGGAGCTGTTACGCATTATAATTTTGGCTTATATTCTTATTATGAGATTTTAAAATTATGTATGCGTTTGTTTAATTCATTGTAAAGGATTTGTTATTATGCTAATTTCAAAAGTTAAATGTTGGCGAGAATATTGAAATGTGACATCGATGTGATGGTCGAGAGAACTATGGAAAATGATATTCGCAAAGTTTCTCATACTTTTTAACCCTATGCGTAGGTGACGCTAATAATATTGAATTTTTTTATTAAAATATCTAAAGTAAATATCTAATTGATTTTTTTTTTAGCGCTAATTGGGATTTGGGAAAACAAAAATAAAACAATGATCTTTTTGATGTAAAAATGTATATAAAATAAAAAAATTTAAATAATATATATTTAATTATTCTAATAAAAAACTATTGAAAAGAAATAAATATAAAAAGTTACTAAATCGCTATCTAATATTTCTATTAACTCTCGATCATTTAGTGGTATATTCTCGAGGATGATGAATTCACCCCCCTCGAAGAAACCACCATCTTCTCGTTCATAGGGGGGTGAGTTCAAAATGTCGTTATCAAAATAACCTGCTTCCACCATGACAACATCCTCGTCTATAGCCAGTAAATGATCGAGAGCTTCGGGGCGGGGGGCAGCAACGAGGGGGGCTTCGGGGTGGGGAGCAGCAACGAGGGGGGCTTCGGGGTGGGGGACAGCAACGAGGGGGGCAACGACTTCACTTGCAATTCTATTTATTATTCTTTGAATTGCGTCACCCCCACGCATTCGCATCTCCCACAGATCACCTCGGCAAGTAGGACATACCTCATACCCGTAGCCATTGACGTATCTGAAAGTAGAAAAAGAAAAATAGAGAATATTTAGCACTATATAATTTCTAAATTATGTTTAGCATTCTCAACTAGAATTATTTTCTGTTTTGATTATTATTGTTTAATACTTTTTATTTTGATGTGGAATTATTTTGCTATATGAGAATTCTATGGATCTATTAAAAATATGATTCTATAAATTAGCAGTCCTAGCATGGAGCTAATGAAATGTAGTGGTCTGCAAATAAATATGTTTAAACATATAACATAACTAATGAATTGTTCTAATTAAATCTTTGTAATCATAAAAGTTTATTTTAAGGGTGAATGTTGAAAAGATGAGGAAAGTTATTATCTAATGAATACAACTTACTCTAAAAAACATGTCTCGCACATAATATGCCCCCTCGGACACTGTACAACGTTGTGGTTCGTCAACTCCACCACGAGCTCCAAACAAATCACGCAAATTAACTCCGCTAATAAAATATTCGCGAGGTTAATTTTTTGTTCGTTATTCCTGAAACAAATATAAAAAAGTAATGTTTAAGTTTCGTTTAGTTAATTTTAAAAATAAAAGGATATGACATTTATCAACTAATAAGTTGGGTGCTTAAGACATAATAAAAGCTTTAAAAATATATACTTACATTTTTCAAAAAAGAAGATGGTACACACAATTTGTTAATAAAAGTTTTGGAGGTAAAAAAATAACACACAGCACGAAAAAGTCAAACTTAATATATCTATATAATACAACACTTAAATTAAAAAATAGTTGATATATAATACAGTATAAAAAAAAATAAATATAATAGTTTGAATAAAAACAGAGGAAAACTAAGAGAGATACCGGAGGTGGAGCGTTAGCAAAGCAACTGTTTTTTTTAGTTTATCGAGAATATTAAGAAAGGTAGCCTTTTCCCTTTCTTTAGGGAGATTTTATGATTATTGAAAAATTAGCCTATTGGCTCTCGATATTAGAATGCATATTTTACATTGATGGGAGAGGGTGCAAAATAAAAATATCCATCTCATATCTTATGATAGTAATAAAAATGTGTTCATCAGATGGTTATAGTTTGGCGCCCTATAGAGGAGAAACAAAGAAGCATGCGGTGGTAGACAAATAAAAAAAAGGTATGATGCACATTTTTGTTTCTCCTCTCCGAGACGGCGGCGTCTGCATGGTTACATTTTATTACTATCTTTATAAAATAATGATTATACCTTCCTAATTTTATGAGGTGTTAAAAATTATAATATTTTGTGGTTTAAAATAGCTAAAACGCGCTATAGAAAACTTAGGTATGATTAGCAGAAAGGAACTCTTTATTGGTAGCTTTAACTTTGAATTTATCCGTTATAAGATATCAATGTCGTAGCATAAAAAATTAAAACAAAATGTGTATCTTTTTTATCACTTCTATTAGCCAATTTGATTCAAACATTTAAGATATTTTAAACAAATGATTCTTGCTAATTATTTCATTGCATTTTTATAAGTGGTACAAAATTGAAAACAATTATTAGATATGCTTTTGAATTTTAATGAGGGTTCTTCGAAATAAATAAAGTTTTATGTGCCTTAATTTTTAAACCGAGTCGGCAGAGGGTTTGAGAGGGTCATTTAGGTATAAATAATTATTGGGGGGTGACAAATGTGCCGCCTTATTATACTTATCTTGTTAGACCATATAAATTAGGGTTTTATTTCGCTTTGCCATCCACCAGTGGCGTTTCACTAAGTTAGAAAATATAAATCATGTTTTTTACTATACCGCTTTAACAGCGGCGTTTCAACTAAGGTTAAATCATAAAAAGTCTGGTTTAAGGATGGCTCAGGTTGGATCGTAAAAAGTCGGGTTTAAGGATGGCTTATAAAAATTGGGATTTAATTATCCCGCTTTAGCAGCGGCGTTTCCACTAAGGTTAGATCATAAATATTCAGGTTCAAATTAGGGTTAGATAAGAAGCCGCCTCACGAAAGCACTTGGGTTAGGTCGTAAAAAGTCAGGTTTTATCTCGGGTTAGTTCATAAATATTCAGGTTCAAATTAGGGTTAGATAAGAAGCCGCCTCACGAAAGCACCCGGGTTAGGTCATAAACAGCACCACCGAACCACCCGGGTTAGATCATAAAACGCACCACTAGCACCACTGAGCCAGAACTGTCAATTATACACTACTACTGCGGCATTCTGAAGACATTCAAAATAAACCGCAAGCATATCAACAGCATCATCATTCGTAAAATGCATTTTGTAAACACAAAAATTACTCAAAGTAACGCAAAACTTTGACAACTATTGACAATTTGAATTATTTATGTTTTGATTAGGTATTTGTTTTGTTTCCATGGCCTGCTTCTATTAATTGTCTTTTTGGTGCATAGAACGTGATTGTAATGAATATGTTGTTCCCGCAATAAAAATGAGATTTGTGCCTGACTTCAGATCAAGAATGGCGATACAATTGTAAACGTGGAGTTATGTAGATTTGTTATAAATAAAGTTATAAACAAATATAAACACTAAGAGAGTAATAATTAGAACGAGATAAAACATGGTGTCAGGTATGGCTGCTAGTTTGCCAACCGCAGAAGTTTTTTGGGTTTGTGAGCAACTGCGAGTTATTCGATAAGTATAAGTTAAAGGTATAAAAAGCGATCGAATTGGATAAAGAAAATGGAGAGTAGATAAAGCTAAGCGGATTCGAGCCCAAAAACCCATAAGAAATAACATGGGACCTAAAACCTGCATTTTTGGTGCCATTTTAGGTCGCCATCCTCTCTTAACCCGAGCGGAACCCAGCTACTATCGCCATCTAGTGTATGACGTCATAACCGCTCGCTGTCGGTAATACAGGATCCGTCTTAGCCTAAGTGGCGCCCCCTGGTATTATCAACCCTCATTATTTCAAGATTCTAACCCAACTTTATGACCCATGGTCACGTGTTATTACATTTATAGCGGAGGGGAGATGACATACCACGTTCTCAATTGTACCCAAACCCAAGTACCTAACCTGAACATCTATCTAAATAATCAATATTGAACAACATAATGAATAAATAATAACAGAAAAAAAGTTTGTGCAGTCAGCAGGAATTGAACCATAAACCTCTGGGGTCGAACCTCAAAGCCTTGCAAAATACGCTACGAGAGCATATAGATTAAAACTGTTAAACAATGTTTGACAACGTGAAACCACGGGGGCACATCTGAATAGATTGCTGGAACAAAAGGTCCTTAAGTGGGATTATGGTGATATTTTATAATGTACAAAATTAGGGTAAACCAGGCTGTCTCATATACTTAGTAAAACAAACTAATTGATATCCGAGTACTACCTGAAGTTAGGTAACCAGTGTTTCACATAAAAATAAATATTATAAGCGTAGGAAAATATTAACAATTTTGTGCATTCACCCATCTGTTATGCAACGCGAGCATCAGCTTTCAATATTATTTTACAATCATTCACCCCGAAAGGGCTGCAACGTTTCTTATAGATAGATAGTATAAACTAAAAATCAGTAATTAGCCGAAGCGTCAAGTCTTTTAGCCGATAATTAAAAACAAAGACATCAGATTTAACAAAAAAAAGTATCGTAATATAAACTGCTCTGTGGGGAATCAGATTAAACGTATTATGAACCCTGTCCAACAGACCCTGTTCCCCCGGAACAGACCCTGTTGGCCTGAACAGCCCTGTTGGCCTGATGACCTGGAACGGCCCCTGTTGGCCTCTCTGTTATAGAAAACAACCCCGATAAAGAAACAAAACAGTTAAGTACATCAAACAAATATATTACCAAAAATATATAGGTATACACCAAACAATACATACAGGGGCGTATTAAAAGTAGTTTTGTATAAAAAAGGAACATTTTACCATGCACAGCATTAAAAATAAATTATCTTATTATTATAACCAAAAACTTATCAGTCTAACTAAAGAATGATTGCATACGAATTAACGATTATAGAAAATTACCAATTGTTTAAAATAATTTAGGAAGCTAGCAAAGTTTGGATAGCTAGCCAACCAAGTCAAGTCAAGTTCGGGTGTTTTGCTTTATTTAGGATTCACAAGAACACCAATATTATTTTATAATCATTAACAGCAAAAAATGTAACATCATTATGCAAACCACTAATTATACACGAGGCTTAGATAATGATTTATTTATGCTAATTGGCTACAAGTAATTTACAACAACAAATATTGGGTCATTTATATGCAAAAAGGTATTAATTGAACAGATAATTACTTGCATAATTTTATACAAAAATCTATACAGGGAAGATATAAAGTAAGTATACAAAGACCTCCCAGATCCCCCACAAATTCTCTAAAATATATATTCACGATGAAATTGTGGCCTTTTAAGAACACATTTAACAAAATGTTATAAACAACTGATCATATAATCAAAGTCATTAAATGTGTAAATTATAAGCCACACTGTATGTTTCATGAAGAAGAAAATTATACATTATTACTGTTAAATATCAATAAGCGTCAAAGATCTCGTGCTAAAAATTATTCAAACAAACGGCCAACTATCACTACTAAACACATTGTATTTTCTGCAAACATTTGATGATGTTATAAGAACCCAACATTTTGATTGGTGACTATGTTTTAAGTTGCAAATATTACCGAAAGACACAATCACAAGCCATTACGTAGGGGCTCAGTATCTGTTTTGTGCGTTGTACAGGTCCCATTGCATTAGGAATTAAGGCATAAATGTAATTTATATTTAAATTTGAAGTACTAAAGGCTCTAAATATTCTTTTTAAATTTTTGAAAAACCTCTCAGTGACATCTTAATTAGTGTAAAAAATATAATTTATATGCTCTAGAACTAAATATATTATACCAACAAGAACAAACTTATTACCAACCTCGTATAAAATAATATAAATACTTATGATTATTATTAGGAACCTATTCGATGAAATTGTGGCCTTTCAAGAACACATTTAACACAATGTTATAAACAACTGATCATATAAACAAAGCCATTAAATGTGTAAATTATAAGCCACACTGTATGTTTCATGAAGAAGAAAATTATACATTATTGCTGTTAAATATCAATAAGCGTCAAAGATCTCGTGCTAAAAATTATTCAAACAAACGGCCAACTATCACTACTAAACACACTGTATTTTCTGCAAACATTTGATGATGTTAAAGAACCCAACATTTTGACTAGTGAGTATGTGTTAAGTTGCAAATATTACCGAAACACACAATCACAAGCCATTACGTAGGGGCTCAGTATCTGTTTTGTGCGTTGTACAGGTCCCATTGCATTAGGAATTAAGGCATAAATGTAATTTATATTTAAATTCCAAGTACTAAAGGCTCTAAATATTCTTTTTAAATTTTTGAAAAACCTCTCAGTGACATCTTAAATAGTGTAAAAAATATAATTTATATGCTCTAGAACTAAATATATTATACCAACAAGAGCAAACTTATTACCAACCTCGTATAAAATAATATAAATACTTATGATTAATATTAGGAACTTATCGACAGGGTGATTAGAATTTAGCCTAATAATACCAGTTCAACAGACCCTGGTCAACATCCCCCCCTGCCCCCGCAACAGCCCCTGTTAAAATCACCCAACTATCCCCTGTTTCTTCACACACCTGTTTATAATATAATTACCCAATTGTAATACGTTTCCACCCATCATTTCCCTATTTTATCACCCCTGATCCCAACAGCATTCACCCCACATCGCATTGATAAAAATACCCATATAAACACCCTAGCGGAATACCATTCATGATTGTATAATGAATTAAAAATCAATCAATTTTAAAACTTTTTTATTCACAACATAATAACATCACTTACTATCATCCTGGTATATATCACATTATAGGAATAAAAAAATCAGCGTAAAATAAAAAGACATATCTGTAATTTTATACCATCGTTTTATTTCAGAAATATAAAATAGAATATATAAAAGTCATATCGGAGAAAATAAGACATTTTTTGAATTATATTAAGTACATCTTCACCGTAAAAAACAACTTTTAGGATATGTTTTCCGAACCATGCAATAAAAAACAGAATACATAATTAATTATCTTTCAATAAATAATTAGATAAAATTGGAGCACAACACGAGGCATAATTGGTATTATTTTACCTTATTAGCGTATTTAATATTTAAAATTTTAACAACATTGTATGCCGATCGCTTTAAATGCAATTTTGTATTTAAAGTAATTATCTTGTTAATAAAATAATTAATGCATAATGTGCACGAATAAAATCAATTAATGGGATCTGTATACAGGGGAGTATGAACCACTTATTTAAAATCAGTGCAAAATAAACAAACCTATTATCTACATTTTCAAAATGTCCTGTATATGACGATATTATATTAGTGTTTGAATTAATTAGTACGTACTCCAATCGACCTATATTTATGCATTATAAAAATTAATTCTTTAATAGTAGGAATAATTTATATAAATATAGATTGAAGTCCCGTTTAATGGTAAAGTGAAATAGTGTCAACTGGTGAGTGCTTTTATTATTAAAATTTTTTAATTTTTTAATTCAGGGTTTTTCTTTTATAGTAGCAGAACAAATTCTGAAAATATAAAGACCATGTCCGCATGTGAGTTCTTTTTTATAGTGCATTGTTCAAATTTTATTTTGAATAATTTTTTAGTTATGCATCAGATGAATTATATTCAGCAGCTTGCTGATATGATGTTTCCGGGTATAGCAGTAAGTTTTAGCAATATTTTTATTTTATTTTCTAATTACGTCCTTTTAGTTTGTGTGCTTATTTTCGGAGGGTTACCCGCCCTATATGATGCCGGAAAATTTTGTAGAAATTTGGAACGGTCCATGCATGGGGGGCATGATAATTGCATGGGCCGATCCAGGAGATAATGTTGTGTTAATTTATAAATATTAATAATTAATTGTTATAAAATATATTTATATTTAAAATAAGAGCCTTTTTAATTTTAAAAATTAAAAATAAGGACTGAAGCAAGAAAAAGCAATAATATTAATGCATCAATTTATTTTATAATATTTATAAAGCACTTATTTAATATTTTGGCTACTTTATTCTGAAAGAGAATAAACGAACCTTTGTAATTTCAAGCGTAAAAGTTAAATATTATTTTACTTACCAATACTTGCGTATCTCTAAAATAGGGGTAGTGCACCCATATTTTTCGACATAATGTTGTCCTGTTCTAACAATATATGTTTGCCCACAACATATATTTGTCACTTCAGCATCAGTTTTTAACATTCTCTTAGGAAGATATACCATTTTATCATCTTCCAGATAAACCACAGTTTGAACCCCGTAGGCACCGTCCTTGTTTTCAATGTCAAGAATTCTGTAATGTTCTCCCTCTACCAAGTCCAACCCGTTTACAACAATAAGTTTTGAGGCCATTTTAGTATGGTATAGTATCAACTAGAAACTAACTTTCTGAACGTTTGTTGCATATATTTATATCAACTCCCCTACCTTTTTGTTGCATCATTCACTCTATGGAGACCTCTAGTATATATGTCCTTTTAATTTCACTTAAAAAGGTATTTGTCTTATACTTTGAGCGGGGTAAGTTGGTTTTATTTTTATTTTATAAAATTTATATCACTGTTTTTTTATTTTTTATATATTTTTATGGAAATTGAATTTATATGAACAATTTTTAAATGTTTAATTGTCATTTATGCGAAAAATTTTTACATTTAACCTTAAAAATGAGACACTATTATCAATACCCGAGATTGATTTTGAAAATTATTTAGAGCTTTTTGAAATTTCATTTATTTATAATGATTCTATACCAGAGGGCCTAAACAAATTATCGCAAGAGGTTTCTACGGATAACTTTTTCTTAAATATTTCGTTTATAAGAAATTTAAACATCTGCTTTGAAAAGTGCTTACGTTTAAAGCGTGATGCTCAAAATTGTGTACCTATATGTAATATCTGTATTAAAACGCTCGAAAGTTAAGGTAACCTTTTTTATTTTGAATAAAAATTTTAAATTACCTAATGCATTATAAAAAAGTCGACGTTTTTAAAAAATTCAGACTCTTCAAGATAAAAATAAAAATGTTTAATAATTATAGCAAAATTACCATGATTTATAGAGTTTCGTACTTTACACTAAGACTTACGAACGCCCAAGAATACGTAAAAAGTAATTCAAATTAAATTATTTATTGTCAAGAAAAATATTGCAATGTGATAGAATGTGGGGTAAAGCTTAAAAATATAGTACTTTCCAAAAATTATACAGTAAACAATTAAAGTATCAGTCATAATTTTCAGTAAACATTCAAGGATATCCAAGTCTGTATATTAATTATTAACACAGCTGTATATAATAATATTCAAAAACTAAGGTTTACTAGAGCACACTGTATACAGCATGGTAGAAATACTTTACATATTTCATATTCTAATTTGATAGAAGAATAAAGCATAATTATAGTTTAAAGTCAAGCCGGATTTCTTTCAGACACATTTAACATCAACGCCGGAGTCCCTCAAGGTTCTATATTGTCGCCCACCCTTTTCTTACTATACATTAACGATCTTTTGGAAAAAACTAAAAATCCTATATATAGCTTCGCTGATGACAGCACACTTGTTTCAACTTTTACTTTGGATGCTCGGACATCGGCTGCTAATGCACATCTCTATAGACAGCAAGAGGTCTCACATCTCAACAAAGACCTGGAAGAAATTTTGTCTTGGGGTGACAGTAACCAAGTAGAATTTAACGCTAAAAAGACCCAGGCGGCAGTTTTTTCTAAAAAAGTTAATGTTGAAGAACCAGATATAGTTATGGCGGGACACTCAATTCCCTTGGCTTCATCAATTCATTTATTGGGCGTTAATCTGGATAGTCATATGTCTTGGCATGGCCACGTTGCGGCCATTGCTAGGGCAGCCTCGCAAAAGCTTGGAGTACTTTTCCGAACAAAGAACCTCTATACACCCCAACAACTTTTGATGCTCTATAAAGCCCAAATTCGACCATCACTGGAGTACTGTTCGCATATTTGGGGCTCTGCTCCTAAACAGACCCTGAGATTGCTAGATTCCATTCAAAGAAGAGCCATTCGCTTGATCGGTGACCATAGTCTGACAAACAACCTGGAAAGCCTTGAACATCGAAGGCAGGTTGGCGACTTGAGTCTATTTTACAAATATTTTCATGGCAAGTGTTCAACTGAGGTTGCCCGCTTAATACCACCCAGAGCGGTGCATGGTAGAAATACACGACGAGCCACTGCAGCCCACCAGTACGTGGTTCAGCTTAGTGTCCCTCGAACGACACTGTTTCAAAATTCTTTCATCTGGAGAACGTCATCACTCTGGAACGACCTCCCTGAGATCGTCTTCCCCAACGAGTATAGTCTCCAAAGATTCAAGACCAACGTGAATCGTGTCCTGCGCACACGCACCGCTCCTAGAGCGCCATAAAGGATTTATCCTGTAGTGCTGTGCCTTATCATAAAAAAAAAAAAAAAAAAAAAATAAATATTATTCTCAAAAGAAATGTACCTTGCTCTGTACGAACAGTAAAGCGCTAATTTTCAACCAAGAAAATACTATGGTGTGCTATATAGGTTCATAAAAATATATAATAAAAAAGACAACAGGCTGTTATTTTAAGTTATATAAAGATGTAGAATATTTCCTTAAAGAGGAAGCTCTTATCAATTTTTCACAAGAAGCAATAAACAATTTAATAAAATGTAAGCACCTGCATAAATTAGGAAAAAACGGATGCCCAAGAATACGTAAAAAAGTAATTCAGATTAAATTATTTACTATCAAGAAAAATATTGCAATGTGACCAGAATGTGGGGTAAAAGTTTAAAAATATAGTACTTTGCAAAAATTATACAGTAGGCAATGAAAGTATTCAAAATTTACAATAAACATTCAAGGATATCCAAGTCTGTATATTATTTATTAACACAGTTGTATGTAACAATATCCAAAAAACTAAGGTTTACTAGAACACACTGTATACAGCATGATAGAAATACTTTACATATTTCATATTCTAATGTGATAAAAGAATAAAACATAATTATAGTTTAAAGTCAAGCCTATAAATATTATTCTCAAAAGAAAAGGTAGGTACCTTGCTCTGTACGAAAAGTAATTAGAAGTGCTAATATTCAATCAAGAAAATACTATAGTGCGTTATATAGGTTCATAAAAATAAATAACAAAAAAAAAAGACAACAGGTTGTATAGCTTAAACCATCTGCTTTAAGTTCTTTTATAGTTACACTCTCCCTACCCATCCCACCCTCGTTTACAAACAAGTTTCGACAAGTCGAAACAGCTGCCAACCAATGGAAACAGCCTTCGGCAATATGAATCAGCTTTCAACGTCTCGAAACAGCTTTCAGCTTTAGGCGAGTTGAAACAGGTTTAGACTTGTCGAAACATGTTTATTCTTGTTGAGATACGTTTTTTTTTTTTTACTATTATATCCGACTTGGAGAAAACAGCATATGGTTAATATTTTTGTAAAATATTAATGAAAATATATTATTAAAAACTTTCATGTATAGCATTTAAAAAGTCGATTTTATAATGACCCCACGCAAGAGTGCTTATTCCGTCAGGCAAAATATATCTCTTATCATCGTTCGCAGATAAAGCTATCTTATTGACCGATTCCGTATGTATAACATGCTTTATTGATCTAAAAACAGTTTGTCTACTTAAAACAATATTTTTACTTAAGAGACATGTTTTGTATGCACTATGTTTAAGCCTCTTTATTACAGACTTCTTGATCCCTTTCCCCTTCTTAATAACTTCTCCATAATGTCCGCTGCTATTAGGTTTAGCTATAACATAGTCATATAATTTTGGTCTAAGACCGACAAATTCAAGCATGGGCAAACCTTTAGCTTCATCTTTAAATACCCCTAAAACTGCTTTGTTTACCAAAGGAATTGAATATGGATTGTTCAATGCATAATTAGACGTATCAAACTTATTAAGATTATCCTTCATGTCAGCATAAAAATCTTTAGTAGTAATCTTATATATTAATGAATCTGTATCCGTGTATAAGAGTTTTGAATTATCTTTATATTTTTCTTTTATAAAATCATAATGAAATTCGTACATGATAGTCTTTGAAATATCAAGAACACAAAACCCTGCATAAATTGGTTTGTTAAAAACAACTTTTTCTTTTTTAAGTTGAATGCCTACAAAATTTTCATTGAAAACTTTAACGCTATCTATTTTAGATTGAGAAATAAATGTTTGAGCCCCCTTTTTTTGTTGAATATTTTCCCATTGTTTTACCAACTTTACACTTTTTCTCTTTTCTACTGCCTCCATACATTTACCGAAAACCGCATTATTTGCTAATTTATATTTATCTTTATCAAAGTCATTGGTTGCAGCCTGTCTCATAGCAGTATTTTTATCTATATAAATTTTTAACCAATCAGACTGTCTAAATTCAATAATTCTATGAATTTTTTCTAAAATTATACCATGTTGAAGGGCTTGATATAAATTTCTATAATGTATGACATAACGTTTTTTATCGCATAAATTCGGAATTAACTTGGACATACGACTTGTACCATTAGGTGCAACTATATTTTCAGGGCAAAAAGGAAGCTCGTTATGTAAGTCATGAATTTCTTCCGGATATAATAAATCTACTTCTAAAATATAACCTATTGCACTCTCATTGTTTGAACATTGATTTACCACGTTAAAATTTTGAATTTCATCATCTTTAAGCCATCTAAAACCACCATAAGGTAAGTATTGTGATAAAGCTGATCCATATAAGTTGTTGGCATCCAAATAGGTGAGATAAGTTTCCTCTTGTTTTGAATCATACTTTATGTAATTAAAACCATCTTCCAAGTCGTTTGGTATGTACTTGTTATTTGCCACAGCATGACGGTGCGCACATTGTACGACGCCGCCTCGGATCCCCTTTCTAATTAGGTGTAACATATCTGGATCGGTAAGAAGTTCTAGTTTTACCTGCAATTAAAAAAAAAATAAAGCATTAAACCTTGTGATGAAAAAATGGAAAGTTAATCATCATACCTTTGTATAAGACAGCATACAAGACCAGGCTAGCGATGGGAGAGTGTAAAAAAAGCAAGCCTCCAGATTGTATAGAGAGCGAAAGAGCCTTCTAAATGATTCGAATATATCAGCCATCAAAATAACATCAGTTTTTAAGTACAAATCTGAATATTCGGCTAAATTCTTGCAATTAAATGCCTTCCAAACTTTCTGTGCATGAATATAATCTTCTTCGCTAATACATTCTTCATATAATGTGCTGTAAAAATCCGATATTGCTGGGAGTTGTTGAGTAGATTCTAGTTTTGCATATGAATCAACAAACTCATAGGGGAAAACTCCCTTTCGTCGCATTAAATTGAACTGATCATTATCTGAAAATAGTCTTCTAGTTTCAATTAGCTGATCTTCGCTTAAAGTCTTTGCAAGGTTTTCTAAACTGTTGGGCATAAAGCGGAAAGAATCCAAAAAACGTAAATAAAAAAATCTTTTTTTCTCATCTACATCATTTAAAACAGCATCATTCATATCTTCGGTTAACTTTATTTTTGCTGTAAATCCAATATAGAGCTCTTTATTTTGTGGAACTACTTGGATAGATTCGGAGTTTTTAAACATTTCCTCGATGCAAATATGAAAATCATAGTGACTACCATTGTGGAAAAATATAGGTAAAAAGTGTGGTGTTCTATATTTTAGATTGCATTTACTATGAGCGGCACCTCGGTATAAGCCTAAAAATCATAATTTAATTACATTCATTGTAAATATAATTTATCTAAATATTTTATATCTATAATAGTTTTATAATAGCTATAGATTAATAATTTTTATCGCTTACCTGAGAAATGACAATGGTTTCTCACTCTATTAAGAGAGATATCTTCATTACTAAGTGGAAATGCCTCTTGACATAAAAAACAAACTTTGGCATTTAAAAAATCATTTTGCTCCTGGGGTGTTACTTTTTTCATAGGCTTTGGGTTTGAATAATATTTTTCATGAATCTGTCTAATATCTTGAATTAGCCACTTTGTAAAAACTTCAACACAATCCACACCTCTATATTGTTTTAAAAATGAGAGGGAATTGTCATGTTCGCATTTCACAAAATATGCAAAACTGAACGGTTTGTGCACGTGTGTATCCACTGTATATTTTTTGGATGGATCTGGATTCGCTCTATGGATGGGCTCTAGCAAAGTTTCAAAATCTGCATATACACAGAATGGCATAGGAAATGCTTTATGATGATCTTTAAATTCAATAATATTATTAAATGCATTTGGAAGCTCTGTTCTAACTTTAAGGCAGTCATTTAAATCTAAATGCTTTTTTAATTTATCTTCGGCCCAAAATGATACTAAACAACCGTCGCATACATAAACTCTTCCGTCATGATTAGTTCTTTGCTTTGAGATTAGTCTGCTTAAATCTTTTATGTAACAAAAATGCGATGTCCCCGTTGAAATATCTTCAATGTATAAGAGATTTACATGATTATTTTTTCGTTGCTTTGTATGATATAAAGGTTCTACAACATCATGTTTATCCTTTTTCTTGTTAAGTCCAAAAACGTTGACGCTTATATCGCTGTTTTGCTTCTCAAATTTTTGGATATTATTTAATTCCATGGGAAATGATAAATTATTTAAATTTAGTTCATCTAAATGTTCTTCGTAATTGCTAACTCTTTCGGCATTTCTGACAGCAGGATAAAGATGGCAGAGAATACTATAGGCGAAGCATTTATTATCGCTATTTTTTATATTAATAACAGCTTTTTTATCTTCTATGTCTTTTGGAAGGGGTATATAAGATGATCCTCGGAATGGTTCAAATCTAAGCAAGTTTACTTCCAAATATAAAATTCCAATCATCGACCATCCGGAATCTTTTTGCTAAAATAAAATAATTTTTTTTTGAGATATAAGAAATCGAATAATGCTATTAGTATGACTTACCTGAAACTCTTTACTTTTCACTTTCAATATTTCAGAAAATTCTGAATACAGATCCTCCAAATCTGAGGATATTGTTGCAATACGATATTTGCTATTAAATGATTTTATTTCATTTTCTACTTCATTTCCATCTTCATTTTGTTTTGTTGCTAATATATAGGAGGCAAAAAGCTCAAAGTTGATTTTCATTCCATTTTCCTGCTCATTTATTTTCTTTTTGATTAAATTTAGGACATCTGGTTTAATTTGAAACATAAATTCATTTACATTTTGTATTGTTTCTTCCGCACTGCTTATTCTATATGTGCAAATGTTTTTTTTTTAAGCTGAATTAATCAATTTAACATTTGGTCCAATGCTAACACTACAATTTTTTTTATGAAATAATGTTTTTAAGTGAGCGCTCATATTTTTTCTGTTAACGTTAGCTTGACATTCTTGACATTTAATCATTCCGCTATCATTATTTGATGTTGAGGCTCCATCATTTATTTTAGCATGTCTTTCATTTATCTTATTATTTTGTTTATTATTTGCATTATTAACCAAAGTTGCAGCTTTTTCGGCTTTTTTTGCCTCACTTCTTTCATGTTTTCTAAGATGGATTTTGAAAATATCCTTTCTATTGCTAGTTAGCGGACATAATGACAACTAAATTGTTTCTGTCTACTTGAATGCTGTTGTTTTTGATGTCTTTTTAAAGCTGATAGCGTTGAATAACTTTTATGACATGTAATACATTCCATTTTAATGTAAATGAAATAAAATAAAAGTTAGCAAAACTTACTTTGAAATTATTAATCTTGTAAGGTTAGTTTAGTCTTAACAAGTTGCTTCGGTATCAAGTTTAACTTGGAACTGAAATCTCCATCCCATCAAAGCCGCTTTTATACCCCTTTTTCCCCGGTTACGGAGAAATATGTTAGGGGAAGTTTGGGTAGCCTCAGACGGTTATATGCAATGATTCAAGCTTCTAAAAAAGTACTAAGGCAAGTAATTATCAATTTTAATTTACGTATGTCGAAAGTAATATGTTACTGATAAATACACATGATGAAAACATTTATTGTTCGATTGCAACTAATTTTTAAGAGTCTAGAAATAAGCAAATAATGTTCTTTAACGTTTCTTTATAAGCATCTCGAGTTACCTGTCCTTCCCCTACATCATAGAAGGGTATTTACCGACAAAGTTTGACCATTTTTTATGAGTTGAGAGTTGGGTATTCTCTACAGATGTAAACTGACGTCATTCGACTAGTCCAAACTTGTTAGATTTTGGAGCTGTTACGCATTATAATTTTGGCTTATATTCTTATTATGAGATTTTAAAATTATGTATGCGTTTGTTTAATTCATTGTAAAGGATTTGTTATTATGCTAATTTCAAAAGTTAAATGTTGGCGAGAATATTGAAATGTGACATCGATGTGATGGTCGAGAGAACTATGGAAAATGATATTCGCAAAGTTTCTCATACTTTTTAACCCTATGCGTAGGTGACGCTAATAATATTGAATTTTTTTATTAAAATATCTAAAGTAAATATCTAATTGATTTTTTTTTTTAGCGCTAATTGGGATTTGGGAAAACAAAAATAAAACAATGATCTTTTTGATGTAAAAATGTATATAAAATAAAAAAATTTAAATAATATATATTTAATTATTCTAATAAAAAACTATTGAAAAGAAATAAATATAAAAAGTTACTTAATCGCTATCTAATATTTCTATTAACTCTCGATCATTTAGTGGTATATTCTCGAGGATGATGAATTCACCCCCCTCGAAGAAACCATCATCTTCTCGTTCATAGGGGGGTGAGTTCAAAATGTCGTTATCAAAATAACCTGCTTCCACCATGACAACATCCTCGTCTATAGCCAGTAAATGATCGAGAGCTTCGGGGCGGGGGGCAGCAACGAGGGGGGCTTCGGGGTGCGGAGCAGCAACGAGGGGGGCTTCGGGGTGGGGGACAGCAACGAGGGGGGCAACGACTTCACTTGCAATTCTATTTATTATTCTTTGAATTGCGTCACCCCCACGCATTCGCATCTCCCACAGATCACCTCGGCAAGTAGGACATACCTCATACCCGTAGCCATTGACGTATCTGAAAGTAGAAAAAGAAAAATAGAGAATATTTAGCACTATATAATTTCTAAATTATGTTTAGCATTCTCAACTAGAATTATTTTCTGTTTTGATTATTATTGTTTAATACTTTTTATTTTGATGTGGAATTATTTTGCTATATGAGAATTCTATGGATCTATTAAAAATATGATTCTATAAATTAGCAGTCCTAGCATGGAGCTAATGAAATGTAGTGGTCTGCAAATAAATATGTTTAAACATATAACATAACTAATGAATTGTTCTAATTAAATCTTTGTAATCATAAAAGTTTATTTTAAGGGTGAATGTTGAAAAGATGAGGAAAGTTATTATCTAATGAATACAACTTACTCTAAAAAACATGTCTCGCACATAATATGCCCCCTCGGACACTGTACAACGTTGTGGTTCGTCAACTCCACCACGAGCTCCAAACAAATCACGCAAATTAACTCCGCTAATAAAATATTCGCGAGGTTAATTTTTTGTTCGTTATTCCTGAAACAAATATAAAAAAGTAATGTTTAAGTTTCGTTTAGTTAATTTTAAAAATAAAAGGATATGACATTTATCAACTAATAAGTTGGGTGCTTAAGACATAATAAAAGCTTTAAAAATATATACTTACATTTTTCAAAAAAGAAGATGGTACACACAATTTGTTAATAAAAGTTTTGGAGGTAAAAAAATAACACACAGCACGAAAAAGTCAAACTTAATATATCTATATAATACAACACTTAAATTAAAAAATAGTTGATATATAATACAGTATAAAAAAAAATAAATATAATAGTTTGAATAAAAACAGAGGAAAACTAAGAGAGATACCGGAGGTGGAGCGTTAGCAAAGCAACTGTTTTTTTTAGTTTATCGAGAATATTAAGAAAGGTAGCCTTTTCCCTTTCTTTAGGGAGATTTTATGATTATTGAAAAATTAGCCTATTGGCTCTCGATATTAGAATGCATATTTTACATTGATGGGAGAGGGTGCAAAATAAAAATATCCATCTCATATCTTATGATAGTAATAAAAATGTGTTCATCAGATGGTTATAGTTTGGCGCCCTATAGAGGAGAAACAAAGAAGCATGCGGTGGTAGACAAATAAAAAAAAGGTATGATGCACATTTTTGTTTCTCCTCTCCGAGACGGCGGCGTCTGCATGGTTACATTTTATTACTATCTTTATAAAATAATGATTATACCTTCCTAATTTTATGAGGTGTTAAAAATTATAATATTTTGTGGTTTAAAATAGCTAAAACGCGCTATAGAAAACTTAGGTATGATTAGCAGAAAGGAACTCTTTATTGGTAGCTTTAACTTTGAATTTATCCGTTATAAGATATCAATGTCGTAGCATAAAAAATTAAAACAAAATGTGTATCTTTTTTATCACTTCTATTAGCCAATTTGATTCAAACATTTAAGATATTTTAAACAAATGATTCTTGCTAATTATTTCATTGCATTTTTATAAGTGGTACAAAATTGAAAACAATTATTAGATATGCTTCTGAATTTTAATGAGGGTTCTTCGAAATAAATAAAGTTTTATGTGCCTTAATTTTTAAACCGAGTCGGCAGAGGGTTTGAGAGGGTCATTTAGGTATAAATAATTATTGGGGGGTGACAAATGTGCCGCCTTATTATACTTATCTTGTTAGACCATATAAATTAGGGTTTTATTTCGCTTTGCCATCCACCAGTGGCGTTTCACTAAGTTAGAAAATATAAATCATGTTTTTTACTATACCGCTTTAACAGCGGCGTTTCAACTAAGGTTAAATCATAAAAAGTCTGGTTTAAGGATGGCTCAGGTTGGATCGTAAAAAGTCGGGTTTAAGGATGGCTTATAAAAATTGGGATTTAATTATCCCGCTTTAGCAGCGGCGTTTCCACTAAGGTTAGATCATAAATATTCAGGTTCAAATTAGGGTTAGATAAGAAGCCGCCTCACGAAAGCACTTGGGTTAGGTCGTAAAAAGTCAGGTTTTATCTCGGGTTAGTTCATAAATATTCAGGTTCAAATTAGGGTTAGATAAGAAGCCGCCTCACGAAAGCACCCGGGTTAGGTCATAAACAGCACCACCGAACCACCCGGGTTAGATCATAAAACGCACCACTAGCACCACTGAGCCAGAACTGTCAATTATACACTACTACTGCGGCATTCTGAAGACATTCAAAATAAACCGCAAGCATATCAACAGCATCATCATTCGTAAAATGCATTTTGTAAACACAAAAATTACTCAAAGTAACGCAAAACTTTGACAACTATTGACAATTTGAATTATTTATGTTTTGATTAGGTATTTGTTTTGTTTCCATGGCCTGCTTCTATTAATTGTCTTTTTGGTGCATAGAACGTGATTGTAATGAATATGTTGTTCCCGCAATAAAAATGAGATTTGTGCCTGACTTCAGATCAAGAATGGCGATACAATTGTAAACGTGGAGTTATGTAGATTTGTTATAAATAAAGTTATAAACAAATATAAACACTAAGAGAGTAATAATTAGAACGAGATAAAACATGGTGTCAGGTATGGCTGCTAGTTTGCCAACCGCAGAAGTTTTTTGGGTTTGTGAGCAACTGCGAGTTATTCGATAAGTATAAGTTAAAGGTATAAAAAGCGATCGAATTGGATAAAGAAAATGGAGAGTAGATAAAGCTAAGCGGATTCGAGCCCAAAAACCCATAAGAAATAACATGGGACCTAAAACCTGCATTTTTGGTGCCATTTTAGGTCGCCATCCTCTCTTAACCCGAGCGGAACCCAGCTACTATCGCCATCTAGTGTATGACGTCATAACCGCTCGCTGTCGGTAATACAGGATCCGTCTTAGCCTAAGTGGCGCCCCCTGGTATTATCAACCCTCATTATTTCAAGATTCTAACCCAACTTTATGACCCATGGTCACGTGTTATTACATTTATAGCGGAGGGGAGATGACATACCACGTTCTCAATTGTACCCAAACCCAAGTACCTAACCTAAACATCTATCTAAATAATCAATATTGAACAACATAATGAATAAATAATAACAGAAAAAAAGTTTGTGCAGTCAGCAGGAATTGAACCATAAACCTCTGGGGTCGAACCTCAAAGCCTTGCAAAATACGCTACGAGAGCATATAGATTAAAACTGTTAAACAATGTTTGACAACGTGAAACCACGGGGGCACATCTGAATAGATTGCTGGAACAAAAGGTCCTTAAGTGGGATTATGGTGATATTTTATAATGTACAAAATTAGGGTAAACCAGGCTGTCTCATATACTTAGTAAAACAAACTAATTGATATCCGAGTACTACCTGAAGTTAGGTAACCAGTGTTTCACATAAAAATAAATATTATAAGCGTAGGAAAATATTAACAATCTTGTGCATTCACCCATCTGTTATGCAACGCGAGCATCAGCTTTCAATATTATTTTACAATCATTCACCCCGAAAGGGCTGCAACGTTTCTTATAGATAGATAGTATAAACTAAAAATCAGTAATTAGCCGAAGCGTCAAGTCTTTTAGCCGATAATTAAAAACAAAGACATCAGATTTAACAAAAAAAAGTATCGTAATATAAACTGCTCTGTGGGGAATCAGATTAAACGTATTATGAACCCTGTCCAACAGACCCTGTTCCCCCGGAACAGACCCTGTTGGCCTGAACAGCCCTGTTGGCCTGATGACCTGGAACGGCCCCTGTTGGCCTCTCTGTTATAGAAAACAACCCCGATAAAGAAACAAAACAGTTAAGTACATCAAACAAATATATTACCAAAAATATATAGGTATACACCAAACAATACATACAGGGGCGTATTAAAAGTAGTTTTGTATAAAAAAGGAACATTTTACCATGCACAGCATTAAAAATAAATTATCTTATTATTATAACCAAAAACTTATCAGTCTAACTAAAGAATGATTGCATACGAATTAACGATTATAGAAAATTACCAATTGTTTAAAATCATTTAGGAAGCTAGCAAAGTTTGGATAGCTAGCCAACCAAGTCAAGTCAAGTTCGGGTGTTTTGCTTTATTTAGGATTCACAAGAACACCAATATTATTTTATAATCATTAACAGCAAAAAATGTAACATCGTTATGCAAACCACTAATTATACACGAGGCTTAGATAATGATTTATTTATGCTAATTGGCTACAAGTAATTTACAACAACAAATATTGGGTCATTTATATGCAAAAAGGTATTTCTTGAACAGATAATTACTTGCATAATTTTATACAAAAATCTATACAGGGAAGATATAAAGTAAGTATACAAAGACCTCCCAGATCCCCCACAAATTCTCTAAAATATATATTCACGATGAAATTGTGGCCTTTTAAGAACACATTTAACAAAATGTTATAAACAACTGATCATATAATCAAAGTCATTAAATGTGTAAATTATAAGCCACACTGTATGTTTCATGAAGAAGAAAATTATACATTATTACTGTTAAATATCAATAAGCGTCAAAGATCTCGTGCTAAAAATTATTCAAACAAACGGCCAACTATCACTACTAAACACATTGTATTTTCTGCAAACATTTGATGATGTTAAAGAACCCAACATTTTGATTGGTGACTATGTTTTAAGTTGCAAATATTACCGAAAGACACAATCACAAGCCATTACGTAGGGGCTCAGTAACTGTTTTGTGCGTTGTACAGGTCCCATTGCATTAGGAATTAAGGCATAAATGTAATTTATATTTAAATTTGAAGTACTAAAGGCTCTAAATATTCTTTTTAAATTTTTGAAAAACCTCTCAGTGACATCTTAATTAGTGTAAAAAATATAATTTATATGCTCTAGAACTAAATATATTATACCAACAAGAACAAACTTATTACCAACCTCGTATAAAATAATATAAATACTTATGATTATTATTAGGAACCTATTCGATGAAATTGTGGCCTTTCAAGAACACATTTAACACAATGTTATAAACAACTGATCATATAAACAAAGCCATTAAATGTGTAAATTATAAGCCACACTGTATGTTTCATGAAGAAGAAAATTATACATTATTGCTGTTAAATATCAATAAGCGTCAAAGATCTCTTGCTAAAAATTATTCAAACAAACGGCCAACTATCACTACTAAACACACTGTATTTTCTGCAAACATTTGATGATGTTAAAGAACCCAACATTTTGACTAGTGAGTATGTGTTAAGTTGCAAATATTACCGAAACACACAATCACAAGCCATTACGTAGGGGCTCAGTATCTGTTTTGTGCGTTGTACAGGTCCCATTGCATTAGGAATTAAGGCATAAATGTAATTTATATTTAAATTCCAAGTACTAAAGGCTCTAAATATTCTTTTTAAATTTTTGAAAAACCTCTCAGTGACATCTTAAATAGTGTAAAAAATATAATTTATATGCTCTAGAACTAAATATATTATACCAACAAGAGCAAACTTATTACCAACCTCGTATAAAATAATATAAATACTTATGATTAATATTAGGAACTTATCGACAGGGTGATTAGAATTTAGCCTAATAATACCAGTTCAACAGACCCTGGTCAACATCCCCCCCTGCCCCCGCAACAGCCCCTGTTAAAATCACCCAACTATCCCCTGTTTCTTCACCCACCTGTTTATAATATAATTACCCAATTGTAATACGTTTCCACCCATCATTTCCCTATTTTATCACCCCTGATCCCAACAGCATTCACCCCACATCGCATTGATAAAAATACCCATATAAACACCCTAGCGGAATACCATTCATGATTGTATAATGAATTAAAAATCAATCAATTTTAAAACTTTTTTATTCACAGCATAATAACATCACTTACTATCATCCTGGTATATATCACATTATAGGAATAAAAAAATCAGCGTAAAATAAAAAGACATATCTGTAATTTTATACCATCGTTTTATTTCAGAAATATATGCAGTTTTCAAGTCAAATCCACTATTATAGCAATATATAAAAGTCATATCGGAGAAAATAAGACATTTTTTGAATTATATTAAGTACATCTTCACCGTAAAAAACAACTTTTAGGATATGTTTTCCGAACCATGCAATAAAAAACAGAATACATAATTAATTATCTTTCAATAAATAATTAGATAAAATTGGAGCACAACACGAGGCATAATTGGTATTATTTTACCTTATTAGCGTATTTAATATTTAAAATTTTAACACCATTGTATGCCGATCGCTTTAAATGCAATTTTGTATTTAAAGTAATTATCTTGTTAATAAAATAATTAATGCATAATGTGCACGAATAAAATCAATTAATGGGATCTGTATACAGGGGGGTATGAACCACTTATTTAAAATCAGTTCAAAATAAACAAACCTATTATCTACATTTTCAAAATGTCCTGTATATGACGATATTATATTAGTGTTTGAATTAATTAGTACGTACTCCAATCGACCTATATTTATGCATTATAAAAATTAATTCTTTAATAGTAGGAATAATTTATATAAATATAGATTGAAGTCCCGTTTAATGGTAAAGTGAAATAGTGTCAACTGGTGAGTGCTTTTATTATTAAAATTTTTTAATTTTTTAATTCAGGGTTTTTCTTTTATAGTAGCAGAACAAATTCTGAAAATATAAAGACCATGTCCGCATGTGAGTTCTTTTTTATAGTGCATTGTTCAAATTTTATTTTGAATAATTTTTTAGTTATGCATCAGATGAATTATATTCAGCAGCTTGCTGATATGATGTTTCCGGGTATAGCAGTAAGTTTTAGCAATATTTTTATTTTATTTTCTAATTACGTCCTTTTAGTTTGTGTGCTTATTTTCGGAGGGTTACCCGCCCTATATGATGCCGGAAAATTTTGTAGAAATTTGGAACGGTCCATGCATGGGGGGCATGATAATTGCATGGGCCGATCCAGGAGATAATGTTGTGTTAATTTATAAATATTAATAATTAATTGTTATAAAATATATTTATATTTAAAATAAGAGCCTTTTTAATTTTAAAAATTAAAACTAAGGACTGAAGCAAGAAAAAGCAATAATATTAATGCATCAATTTATTTTATAATATTTATAAAGCACTTATTTAATATTTTGGCTACTTTATTCTGAAAGAGAAGAAACGAACCTTTGTAATTTCAAGCGTAAAAGTTAAATATTATTTTACTTACCAATACTTGCGTATCTCTAAAATAGGGGTAGTGCACCCATATTTTTCGACATAATGTTGTCCTGTTCTAACAATATATGTTTGCCCACAACATATATTTGTCACTTCAGCATCAGTTTTTAACATTCTCTTAGGAAGATATACCATTTTATCATCTTCCAGATAAACCACAGTTTGAACCCCGTAGGCACCGTCCTTGTTTTCAATGTCAAGAATTCTGTAATGTTCTCCCTCTACCAAGTCCAACCCGTTTACAACAATAAGTTTTGAGGCCATTTTAGTATGGTATAGTATCAACTAGAAACTAACTTTCTGAACGTTTGTTGCATATATTTATATCAACTCCCCTACCTTTTTGTTGCATCATTCACTCTATGGAGACCTCTAGTATATATGTCCTTTTAATTTCACTTAAAAAGGTATTTGTCTTATACTTTGAGCGGGGTAAGTTGGTTTTATTTTTATTTTATAAAATTTATATCACTGTTTTTTTATTTTTTATATATTTTTATGGAAATTGAATTTATATGAACAATTTTTAAATGTTTAATTGTCATTTATGCGAAAAATTTTTACATTTAACCTTAAAAATGAGACACTATTATCAATACCCGAGATTGATTTTGAAAATTATTTAGAGCTTTTTGAAATTTCATTTATTTATAATGATTCTATACCAGAGGGCCTAAACAAATTATCGCAAGAGGTGTCCTGGCACAATGATGCCTTCGCTTCCTCCTTCGAGGGGCCTATCCCTGGAAGTTCTTAGTACCTCGGCTAGCTTACAGTCGTTTTCTCAGGGGCGGCATATTGTGTAGGGCAGTTTGAAACCGCACCCAAGCAGCGGCTTAGGGGCGGCCTCGGTAGGATAGAGCATCTTCGCCTTCTGCCGTCTGGGCTGGCGGAATTTCACTTTGCCACGTGGTTTTTACGGCTTGCCGACCTGGTGCAGGTTATGCCCAGGTGGTATACACCCGTACAGGTCTTCTCAGTAGTGGCACTCGTCGCTGGAGGACTGGCAAAGGACAACCAGTCCTGGCATCGGCGGTCTCGTACGGAATCATCTTTAATTCATTTTTGCCACGTGGTTTCTGCTGCTTGCCGACCTGGTGCAGGTTATGCCCAGGCGGTATACACTCGTGCAGGTCTTCTTCGTAATGGCACTCGACACTGGAGGACTGGCAACGGTCATCCAGGCCTGGCATCGGCGGTTTCGCACTTCATTATTCTTCAAATCATCTTTAATTTATTTTGCCACGTGGTTTCTGCTGCTTGCCGACCTGGTGCAGGTTATGCCCAGGCGGTATACACTCGTGCAGGTCTTCGTGGTAGTGGCACTCGACGCTGGAGGACTGACAACGGTCATCCAGGCCTGGCATCGGCGGTCTCGTACTTCTTTAACTTTAAAACATCTTTATTTCACTCTGCCACGTGGTTTTGGCTTCTTGCCGACCTGGTGCAGGTTATGCCCAGGTGGCATATACTCGTACAGGTCTTCTCCGTAGTGGCACTCGACGTTGGAGGACTGGCACCCATCATCCAGTCCTGGCATCAGCGGTTTTGTACTTCATAACTTTATTCTTCTTTGATTCTTCTTCGCCACACGGTTTTCTTGGCTTCTCCACCTGGAGCAAGGTATGCCCCAGGTCCAACCCCTCGTACGCGTCACCCAGGGCGATGGCGTCCGGCGCGCCTCCAATCCAATAGCGGCACCGTCGGCCATGTCGGTATCCGTCGCACACCACTTGGTTGCCGACCTGGAGAGAATTATGCCCAGGTGGAAAACTTTTGACTGAAGGTCCCATTCATACGTTGCTGGCATCCATACGTTAAAATTGTCCATCTTCCTCTTCACTATATTTCTTCTTTCGGACCTGCTTGTACCTAGGTACAAACGCCGCGGAACGGCTAGGAACCACTGCACCCTCGCAGTATCGGGTTCGACTACGGCGCCCTTCACCGGTGCTACATCAGCACGCCAAACTTAACAACTTGAGGTTTCCCAAGGGACTTCCCCCCAAATGAAACAACCTCCATGCCGCTTTTAGCCAGTAACAAAGGCCCAGCACGTCTTGCCACTTGCAAGGTACGACACCAACTGAGCTCTGTCTTGAGAAACGCGCTATTTATAGCCGTTTCCCAAGATCGAGTTCCAAAACAGAGGTTTCTACGGATAACTTTTTCTTAAATATTTCGTTTATAAGAAATTTAAACATCTGCTTTGAAAAGTGCTTACGTTTAAAGCGTGATGCTCAAAATTGTGTACCTATATGTAATATCTGTATTAAAACGCTCGAAAGTTAAGGTAACCTTTTTTATTTTGAATAAAAATTTTAAATTACCTAATGCATTATAAAAAAGTCGACGTTTTTAAAAAATTCAGACTCTTCAAGATAAAAATAAAAATGTTTAATAATTATAGCAAAATTACCATGATTTATAGAGTTTCGTACTTTACACTAAGACTTACGAACGCCCAAGAATACGTAAAAAGTAATTCAAATTAAATTATTTATTGTCAAGAAAAATATTGCAATGTGATAGAATGTGGGGTAAAGCTTAAAAATATAGTACTTTGCAAAAATTATACAGTAAACAATTAAAGTATCAGTCATAATTTTCAGTAAACATTCAAGGATATCCAAGTCTGTATATTAATTATTAACACAGCTGTATATAATAATATTCAAAAACTAAGGTTTACTAGAGCACACTGTATACAGCATGGTAGAAATACTTTACATATTTCATATTCTAATTTGATAGAAGAATAAAGCATAATTATAGTTTAAAGTCAAGCCTATAAATATTATTCTCAAAAGAAATGTACCTTGCTCTGTACGAACAGTAAAGCGCTAATTTTCAACCAAGAAAATACTATGGTGTGCTATATAGGTTCATAAAAATATATAATAAAAAAGACAACAGGCTGTTATTTTAAGTTATATAAAGATGTAGAATATTTCCTTAAAGAGGAAGCTCTTATCAATTTTTCACAAGAAGCAATAAACAATTTAATAAAATGTAAGCACCTGCATAAATTAGGAAAAAACGGATGCCCAAGAATACGTAAAAAAGTAATTCAGATTAAATTATTTACTATCAAGAAAAATATTGCAATGTGACCAGAATGTGGGGTAAAAGTTTAAAAATATAGTACTTTGCAAAAATTATACAGTAGGCAATGAAAGTATTCAAAATATACAATAAACATTCAAGGATATCCAAGTCTGTATATTATTTATTAACACAGTTGTATGTAACAATATCCAAAAAACTAAGGTTTACTAGAACACACTGTATACAGCATGATAGAAATACTTTACATATTTCATATTCTAATGTGATAAAAGAATAAAACATAATTATAGTTTAAAGTCAAGCCTATAAATATTATTCTCAAAAGAAAAGGTAGGTACCTTGCTCTGTACGAAAAGTAATTAGAAGTGCTAATATTCAATCAAGAAAATACTATAGTGCGTTATATAGGTTCATAAAAATAAATAACAAAAAAAAAAGACAACAGGTTGTATAGCTTAAACCATCTGCTTTAAGTTCTTTTATAGTTACACTCTCCCTACCCATCCCACTCTCGTTTACAAACAAGTTTCGACAAGTCGAAACAGCTGCCAACCAATGGAAACAGCCTTCGGCAATATGAATCAGCTTTCAACGTCTCGAAACAGCTTTCAGCTTTAGGCGAGTTGAAACAGGTTTAGACTTGTCGAAACATGTTTATTCTTGTTGAGATACGTTTTTTTTTTTTTTACTATTATATCCGACTTGGAGAAAACAGCATATGGTTAATATTTTTGTAAAATATTAATGAAAATATATTATTAAAAACTTTCATGTATAGCATTTAAAAAGTCGATTTTATAATGACCCCACGCAAGAGTGCTTATTCCGTCAGGCAAAATATATCTCTTATCATCGTTCGCAGATAAAGCTATCTTATTGACCGATTCCGTATGTATAACATGCTTTATTGATCTAAAAACAGTTTGTCTACTTAAAACAATATTTTTACTTAAGAGACATGTTTTGTATGCACTATGTTTAAGCCTCTTTATTACAGACTTCTTGATCCCTTTCCCCTTCTTAATAACTTCTCCATAATGTCCGCTGCTATTAGGTTTAGCTATAACATAGTCATATAATTTTGGTCTAAGACCGACAAATTCAAGCATGGGCAAACCTTTAGCTTCATCTTTAAATACCCCTAAAACTGCTTTGTTTACCAAAGGAATTGAATATGGATTGTTCAATGCATAATTAGACGTATCAAACTTATTAAGATTATCCTTCATGTCAGCATAAAAATCTTTAGTAGTAATCTTATATATTAATGAATCTGTATCCGTGTATAAGAGTTTTGAATTATCTTTATATTTTTCTTTTATAAAATCATAATGAAATTCGTAAATGATAGTCTTTGAAATATCAAGAACACAAAACCCTGCATAAATTGGTTTGTTAAAAACAACTTTTTCTTTTTTAAGTTGAATGCCTACAAAATTTTCATTGAAAACTTTGACGCTATCTATTTTAGATTGAGAAATAAATGTTTGAGCCCCCTTTTTTTGTTGAATATTTTCCCATTGTTTTACCAACTTTACACTTTTTCTCTTTTCTACTGCCTCCATACATTTACCGAAAACCGCATTATTTGCTAATTTATATTTATCTTTATCAAAGTCATTGGTTGCAGCCTGTCTCATAGCAGTATTTTTATCTATATAAATTTTTAACCAATCAGACTGTCTAAATTCAATAATTCTATGAATTTTTACTAAAATTATACCATGTTGAAGGGCTTGATATAAATTTCTATAATGTATGACATAACGTTTTTTATCGCATAAATTCGGAATTAACTTGGACATACGACTTGTACCATTAGGTGCAACTATATTTTCAGGGCAAAAAGGAAGCTCGTTATGTAAGTCATGAATTTCTTCCGGATATAATAAATCTACTTCTAAAATATAACCTATTGCACTCTCATTGTTTGAACATTGATTTACCACGTTAAAATTTTGAATTTCATCATCTTTAAGCCATCTAAAACCACCATAAGGTAAGTATTGTGATAAAGCTGATCCATATAAGTTGTTGGCATCCAAATAGGTGAGATAAGTTTCCTCTTGTTTTGAATCATACTTTATGTAATTAAAACCATCTTCCAAGTCGTTTGGTATGTACTTGTTATTTGCCACAGCATGACGGTGCGCACATTGTACGACGCCGCCTCGGATCCCCTTTCTAATTAGGTGTAACATATCTGGATCGGTAAGAAGTTCTAGTTTTACCTGCAATTAAAAAAAAAATAAAGCATTAAACCTTGTGATGAAAAAATGGAAAGTTAATCATCATACCTTTGTATAAGACAGCATACAAGACCAGGCTAGCGATGGGAGAGTGTAAAAAAAGCAAGCCTCCAGATTGTATAGAGAGCGAAAGTGCCTTCTAAATGATTCGAATATATCAGCCATCAAAATAACATCAGTTTTTAAGTACAAATCTGAATATTCGGCTAAATTCTTGCAATTAAATGCCTTCCAAACTTTCTGTGCATGAATATAATCTTCTTCGCTAATACATTCTTCATATAATGTGCTGTAAAAATCCGATATTGCTGGGAGTTGTTGAGTAGATTCTAGTTTTGCATATGAATCAACAAACTCATAGGGGAAAACTCCCTTTCGTCGCATTAAATTGAACTGATCATTATCTGAAAATAGTCTTCTAGTTTCAATTAGCTGATCTTCGCTTAAAGTCTTTGCAAGGTTTTCTAAACTGTTGGGCATAAAGCGGAAAGAATCCAAAAAACGTAAATAAAAAAATCTTTTTTTCTCATCTACATCATTTAAAACAGCATCATTCATATCTTCGGTTAACTTTATTTTTGCTGTAAATCCAATATAGAGCTCTTTATTTTGTGGAACTACTTGGATAGATTCGGAGTTTTTAAACATTTCCTCGATGCAAATATGAAAATCATAGTGACTACCATTGTGGAAAAATATAGGTAAAAAGTGTGGTGTTCTATATTTTAGATTGCATTTACTATGAGCGGCACCTCGGTATAAGCCTAAAAATCATAATTTAATTACATTCATTGTAAATATAATTTATCTAAATATTTTATATCTATAATAGTTTTATAATAGCTATAGATTAATAATTTTTATCGCTTACCTGAGAAATGACAATGGTTTCTCACTCTATTAAGAGAGATATCTTCATTACTAAGTGGAAATGCCTCTTGACATAAAAAACAAACTTTGGCATTTAAAAAATCATTTTGCTCCTGGGGTGTTACTTTTTTCATAGGCTTTGGGTTTGAATAATATTTTTCATGAATCTGTCTAATATCTTGAATTAGCCACTTTGTAAAAACTTCAACACAATCCACACCTCTATATTGTTTTAAAAATGAGAGGGAATTGTCATGTTCGCATTTCACAAAATATGCAAAACTGAACGGTTTGTGCACGTGTGTATCCACTGTATATTTTTTGGATGGATCTGGATTCGCTCTATGGATGGGCTCTAGCAAAGTTTCAAAATCTGCATATACACAGAATGGCATAGGAAATGCTTTATGATGATCTTTAAATTCAATAATATTATTAAATGCATTTGGAAGCTCTGTTCTAACTTTAAGGCAGTCATTTAAATCTAAATGCTTTTTTAATTTATCTTCGGCCCAAAATGATACTAAACAACCGTCGCATACATAAACTCTTCCGTCATGATTAGTTCTTTGCTTTGAGATTAGTCTGCTTAAATCTTTTATGTAACAAAAATGCGATGTCCCCGTTGAAATATCTTCAATGTATAAGAGATTTACATGATTATTTTTTCGTTGCTTTGTATGATATAAAGGTTCTACAACATCATGTTTATCCTTTTTCTTGTTAAGTCCAAAAACGTTGACGCTTATATCGCTGTTTTGCTTCTCAAATTTTTGGATATTATTTAATTCCATGGGAAATGATAAATTATTTAAATTTAGTTCATCTAAATGTTCTTCGTAATTGCTAACTCTTTCGGCATTTCTGACAGCAGGATAAAGATGGCAGAGAATACTATAGGCGAAGCATTTATTATCGCTATTTTTTATATTAATAACAGCTTTTTTATCTTCTATGTCTTTTGGAAGGGGTATATAAGATGATCCTCGGAATGGTTCAAATCTAAGCAAGTTTACTTCCAAATATAAAATTCCAATCATCGACCATCCGGAATCTTTTTGCTAAAATAAAATAATTTTTTTTTGAGATATAAGAAATCGAATAATGCTATTAGTATGACTTACCTGAAACTCTTTACTTTTCACTTTCAATATTTCAGAAAATTCTGAATACAGATCCTCCAAATCTGAGGATATTGTTGCAATACGATATTTGCTATTAAATGATTTTATTTCATTTTCTACTTCATTTCCATCTTCATTTTGTTTTGTTGCTAATATATAGGAGGCAAAAAGCTCAAAGTTGATTTTCATTCCATTTTCCTGCTCATTTATTTTCTTTTTGATTAAATTTAGGACATCTGGTTTAATTTGAAACATAAATTCATTTACATTTTGTATTGTTTCTTCCGCACTGCTTATTCTATATGTGCAAATGTTTTTTTTTTTAAGCTGAATTAATCAATTTAACATTTGGTCCAATGCTAACACTACAATTTTTTTTATGAAATAATGTTTTTAAGTGAGCGCTCATATTTTTTCTGTTAACGTTAGCTTGACATTCTTGACATTTAATCATTCCGCTATCATTATTTGATGTTGAGGCTCCATCATTTATTTTAGCATGTCTTTCATTTATCTTATTATTTTGTTTATTATTTGCATTATTAACCAAAGTTGCAGCTTTTTCGGCTTTTTTTGCCTCACTTCTTTCATGTTTTCTAAGATGGATTTTGAAAATATCCTTTCTATTGCTAGTTAGCGGACATAATGACAACTAAATTGTTTCTGTCTACTTGAATGCTGTTGTTTTTGATGTCTTTTTAAAGCTGATAGCGTTGAATAACTTTTATGACATGTAATACATTCCATTTTAATGTAAATGAAATAAAATAAAAGTTAGCAAAACTTACTTTGAAATTATTAATCTTGTAAGGTTAGTTTAGTCTTAACAAGTTGCTTCGGTATCAAGTTTAACTTGGAACTGAAATCTCCATCCCATCAAAGCCGCTTTTATACCCCTTTTTCCCCGGTTACGGAGAAATATGTTAGGGGAAGTTTGGGTAGCCTCAGACGGTTATATGCAATGATTCAAGCTTCTAAAAAAGTACTAAGGCAAGTAATTATCAATTTTAATTTACGTATGTCGAAAGTAATATGTTACTGATAAATACACATGATGAAAACATTTATTGTTCGATTGCAACTAATTTTTAAGAGTCTAGAAATAAGCAAATAATGTTCTTTAACGTTTCTTTATAAGCATCTCGAGTTACCTGTCCTTCCCCTACATCATAGAAGGGTATTTACCGACAAAGTTTGACCATTTTTTATGAGTTGAGAGTTGGGTATTCTCTACAGATGTAAACTGACGTCATTCGACTAGTCCAAACTTGTTAGATTTTGGAGCTGTTACGCATTATAATTTTGGCTTATATTCTTATTATGAGATTTTAAAATTATGTATGCGTTTGTTTAATTCATTGTAAAGGATTTGTTATTATGCTAATTTCAAAAGTTAAATGTTGGCGAGAATATTGAAATGTGACATCGATGTGATGGTCGAGAGAACTATGGAAAATGATATTCGCAAAGTTTCTCATACTTTTTAACCCTATGCGTAGGTGACGCTAATAATATTGAATTTTTTTATTAAAATATCTAAAGTAAATATCTAATTGATTTTTTTTTTTAGCGCTAATTGGGATTTGGGAAAACAAAAATAAAACAATGATCTTTTTGATGTAAAAATGTATATAAAATAAAAAAATTTAAATAATATATATTTAATTATTCTAATAAAAAACTATTGAAAAGAAATAAATATAAAAAGTTACTTAATCGCTATCTAATATTTCTATTAACTCTCGATCATTTAGTGGTATATTCTCGAGGATGATGAATTCACCCCCCTCGAAGAAACCATCATCTTCTCGTTCATAGGGGGGTGAGTTCAAAATGTCGTTATCAAAATAACCTGCTTCCACCATGACAACATCCTCGTCTATAGCCAGTAAATGATCGAGAGCTTCGGGGCGGGGGGCAGCAACGAGGGGGGCTTCGGGGTGCGGAGCAGCAACGAGGGGGGCTTCGGGGTGGGGGACAGCAACGAGGGGGGCAACGACTTCACTTGCAATTCTATTTATTATTCTTTGAATTGCGTCACCCCCACGCATTCGCATCTCCCACAGATCACCTCGGCAAGTAGGACATACCTCATACCCGTAGCCATTGACGTATCTGAAAGTAGAAAAAGAAAAATAGAGAATATTTAGCACTATATAATTTCTAAATTATGTTTAGCATTCTCAACTAGAATTATTTTCTGTTTTGATTATTATTGTTTAATACTTTTTATTTTGATGTGGAATTATTTTGCTATATGAGAATTCTATGGATCTATTAAAAATATGATTCTATAAATTAGCAGTCCTAGCATGGAGCTAATGAAATGTAGTGGTCTGCAAATAAATATGTTTAAACATATAACATAACTAATGAATTGTTCTAATTAAATCTTTGTAATCATAAAAGTTTATTTTAAGGGTGAATGTTGAAAAGATGAGGAAAGTTATTATCTAATGAATACAACTTACTCTAAAAAACATGTCTCGCACATAATATGCCCCCTCGGACACTGTACAACGTTGTGGTTCGTCAACTCCACCACGAGCTCCAAACAAATCACGCAAATTAACTCCGCTAATAAAATATTCGCGAGGTTAATTTTTTGTTCGTTATTCCTGAAACAAATATAAAAAAGTAATGTTTAAGTTTCGTTTAGTTAATTTTAAAAATAAAAGGATATGACATTTATCAACTAATAAGTTGGGTGCTTAAGACATAATAAAAGCTTTAAAAATATATACTTACATTTTTCAAAAAAGAAGATGGTACACACAATTTGTTAATAAAAGTTTTGGAGGTAAAAAAATAACACACAGCACGAAAAAGTCAAACTTAATATATCTATATAATACAACACTTAAATTAAAAAATAGTTGATATATAATACAGTATAAAAAAAAATAAATATAATAGTTTGAATAAAAACAGAGGAAAACTAAGAGAGATACCGGAGGTGGAGCGTTAGCAAAGCAACTGTTTTTTTTAGTTTATCGAGAATATTAAGAAAGGTAGCCTTTTCCCTTTCTTTAGGGAGATTTTATGATTATTGAAAAATTAGCCTATTGGCTCTCGATATTAGAATGCATATTTTACATTGATGGGAGAGGGTGCAAAATAAAAATATCCATCTCATATCTTATGATAGTAATAAAAATGTGTTCATCAGATGGTTATAGTTTGGCGCCCTATAGAGGAGAAACAAAGAAGCATGCGGTGGTAGACAAATAAAAAAAAGGTATGATGCACATTTTTGTTTCTCCTCTCCGAGACGGCGGCGTCTGCATGGTTACATTTTATTACTATCTTTATAAAATAATGATTATACCTTCCTAATTTTATGAGGTGTTAAAAATTATAATATTTTGTGGTTTAAAATAGCTAAAACGCGCTATAGAAAACTTAGGTATGATTAGCAGAAAGGAACTCTTTATTGGTAGCTTTAACTTTGAATTTATCCGTTATAAGATATCAATGTCGTAGCATAAAAAATTAAAACAAAATGTGTATCTTTTTTATCACTTCTATTAGCCAATTTGATTCAAACATTTAAGATATTTTAAACAAATGATTCTTGCTAATTATTTCATTGCATTTTTATAAGTGGTACAAAATTGAAAACAATTATTAGATATGCTTCTGAATTTTAATGAGGGTTCTTCGAAATAAATAAAGTTTTATGTGCCTTAATTTTTAAACCGAGTCGGCAGAGGGTTTGAGAGGGTCATTTAGGTATAAATAATTATTGGGGGGTGACAAATGTGCCGCCTTATTATACTTATCTTGTTAGACCATATAAATTAGGGTTTTATTTCGCTTTGCCATCCACCAGTGGCGTTTCACTAAGTTAGAAAATATAAATCATGTTTTTTACTATACCGCTTTAACAGCGGCGTTTCAACTAAGGTTAAATCATAAAAAGTCTGGTTTAAGGATGGCTCAGGTTGGATCGTAAAAAGTCGGGTTTAAGGATGGCTTATAAAAATTGGGATTTAATTATCCCGCTTTAGCAGCGGCGTTTCCACTAAGGTTAGATCATAAATATTCAGGTTCAAATTAGGGTTAGATAAGAAGCCGCCTCACGAAAGCACTTGGGTTAGGTCGTAAAAAGTCAGGTTTTATCTCGGGTTAGTTCATAAATATTCAGGTTCAAATTAGGGTTAGATAAGAAGCCGCCTCACGAAAGCACCCGGGTTAGGTCATAAACAGCACCACCGAACCACCCGGGTTAGATCATAAAACGCACCACTAGCACCACTGAGCCAGAACTGTCAATTATACACTACTACTGCGGCATTCTGAAGACATTCAAAATAAACCGCAAGCATATCAACAGCATCATCATTCGTAAAATGCATTTTGTAAACACAAAAATTACTCAAAGTAACGCAAAACTTTGACAACTATTGACAATTTGAATTATTTATGTTTTGATTAGGTATTTGTTTTGTTTCCATGGCCTGCTTCTATTAATTGTCTTTTTGGTGCATAGAACGTGATTGTAATGAATATGTTGTTCCCGCAATAAAAATGAGATTTGTGCCTGACTTCAGATCAAGAATGGCGATACAATTGTAAACGTGGAGTTATGTAGATTTGTTATAAATAAAGTTATAAACAAATATAAACACTAAGAGAGTAATAATTAGAACGAGATAAAACATGGTGTCAGGTATGGCTGCTAGTTTGCCAACCGCAGAAGTTTTTTGGGTTTGTGAGCAACTGCGAGTTATTCGATAAGTATAAGTTAAAGGTATAAAAAGCGATCGAATTGGATAAAGAAAATGGAGAGTAGATAAAGCTAAGCGGATTCGAGCCCAAAAACCCATAAGAAATAACATGGGACCTAAAACCTGCATTTTTGGTGCCATTTTAGGTCGCCATCCTCTCTTAACCCGAGCGGAACCCAGCTACTATCGCCATCTAGTGTATGACGTCATAACCGCTCGCTGTCGGTAATACAGGATCCGTCTTAGCCTAAGTGGCGCCCCCTGGTATTATCAACCCTCATTATTTCAAGATTCTAACCCAACTTTATGACCCATGGTCACGTGTTATTACATTTATAGCGGAGGGGAGATGACATACCACGTTCTCAATTGTACCCAAACCCAAGTACCTAACCTAAACATCTATCTAAATAATCAATATTGAACAACATAATGAATAAATAATAACAGAAAAAAAGTTTGTGCAGTCAGCAGGAATTGAACCATAAACCTCTGGGGTCGAACCTCAAAGCCTTGCAAAATACGCTACGAGAGCATATAGATTAAAACTGTTAAACAATGTTTGACAACGTGAAACCACGGGGGCACATCTGAATAGATTGCTGGAACAAAAGGTCCTTAAGTGGGATTATGGTGATATTTTATAATGTACAAAATTAGGGTAAACCAGGCTGTCTCATATACTTAGTAAAACAAACTAATTGATATCCGAGTACTACCTGAAGTTAGGTAACCAGTGTTTCACATAAAAATAAATATTATAAGCGTAGGAAAATATTAACAATCTTGTGCATTCACCCATCTGTTATGCAACGCGAGCATCAGCTTTCAATATTATTTTACAATCATTCACCCCGAAAGGGCTGCAACGTTTCTTATAGATAGATAGTATAAACTAAAAATCAGTAATTAGCCGAAGCGTCAAGTCTTTTAGCCGATAATTAAAAACAAAGACATCAGATTTAACAAAAAAAAGTATCGTAATATAAACTGCTCTGTGGGGAATCAGATTAAACGTATTATGAACCCTGTCCAACAGACCCTGTTCCCCCGGAACAGACCCTGTTGGCCTGAACAGCCCTGTTGGCCTGATGACCTGGAACGGCCCCTGTTGGCCTCTCTGTTATAGAAAACAACCCCGATAAAGAAACAAAACAGTTAAGTACATCAAACAAATATATTACCAAAAATATATAGGTATACACCAAACAATACATACAGGGGCGTATTAAAAGTAGTTTTGTATAAAAAAGGAACATTTTACCATGCACAGCATTAAAAATAAATTATCTTATTATTATAACCAAAAACTTATCAGTCTAACTAAAGAATGATTGCATACGAATTAACGATTATAGAAAATTACCAATTGTTTAAAATCATTTAGGAAGCTAGCAAAGTTTGGATAGCTAGCCAACCAAGTCAAGTCAAGTTCGGGTGTTTTGCTTTATTTAGGATTCACAAGAACACCAATATTATTTTATAATCATTAACAGCAAAAAATGTAACATCGTTATGCAAACCACTAATTATACACGAGGCTTAGATAATGATTTATTTATGCTAATTGGCTACAAGTAATTTACAACAACAAATATTGGGTCATTTATATGCAAAAAGGTATTTCTTGAACAGATAATTACTTGCATAATTTTATACAAAAATCTATACAGGGAAGATATAAAGTAAGTATACAAAGACCTCCCAGATCCCCCACAAATTCTCTAAAATATATATTCACGATGAAATTGTGGCCTTTTAAGAACACATTTAACAAAATGTTATAAACAACTGATCATATAATCAAAGTCATTAAATGTGTAAATTATAAGCCACACTGTATGTTTCATGAAGAAGAAAATTATACATTATTACTGTTAAATATCAATAAGCGTCAAAGATCTCGTGCTAAAAATTATTCAAACAAACGGCCAACTATCACTACTAAACACATTGTATTTTCTGCAAACATTTGATGATGTTAAAGAACCCAACATTTTGATTGGTGACTATGTTTTAAGTTGCAAATATTACCGAAAGACACAATCACAAGCCATTACGTAGGGGCTCAGTAACTGTTTTGTGCGTTGTACAGGTCCCATTGCATTAGGAATTAAGGCATAAATGTAATTTATATTTAAATTTGAAGTACTAAAGGCTCTAAATATTCTTTTTAAATTTTTGAAAAACCTCTCAGTGACATCTTAATTAGTGTAAAAAATATAATTTATATGCTCTAGAACTAAATATATTATACCAACAAGAACAAACTTATTACCAACCTCGTATAAAATAATATAAATACTTATGATTATTATTAGGAACCTATTCGATGAAATTGTGGCCTTTCAAGAACACATTTAACACAATGTTATAAACAACTGATCATATAAACAAAGCCATTAAATGTGTAAATTATAAGCCACACTGTATGTTTCATGAAGAAGAAAATTATACATTATTGCTGTTAAATATCAATAAGCGTCAAAGATCTCTTGCTAAAAATTATTCAAACAAACGGCCAACTATCACTACTAAACACACTGTATTTTCTGCAAACATTTGATGATGTTAAAGAACCCAACATTTTGACTAGTGAGTATGTGTTAAGTTGCAAATATTACCGAAACACACAATCACAAGCCATTACGTAGGGGCTCAGTATCTGTTTTGTGCGTTGTACAGGTCCCATTGCATTAGGAATTAAGGCATAAATGTAATTTATATTTAAATTCCAAGTACTAAAGGCTCTAAATATTCTTTTTAAATTTTTGAAAAACCTCTCAGTGACATCTTAAATAGTGTAAAAAATATAATTTATATGCTCTAGAACTAAATATATTATACCAACAAGAGCAAACTTATTACCAACCTCGTATAAAATAATATAAATACTTATGATTAATATTAGGAACTTATCGACAGGGTGATTAGAATTTAGCCTAATAATACCAGTTCAACAGACCCTGGTCAACATCCCCCCCTGCCCCCGCAACAGCCCCTGTTAAAATCACCCAACTATCCCCTGTTTCTTCACCCACCTGTTTATAATATAATTACCCAATTGTAATACGTTTCCACCCATCATTTCCCTATTTTATCACCCCTGATCCCAACAGCATTCACCCCACATCGCATTGATAAAAATACCCATATAAACACCCTAGCGGAATACCATTCATGATTGTATAATGAATTAAAAATCAATCAATTTTAAAACTTTTTTATTCACAGCATAATAACATCACTTACTATCATCCTGGTATATATCACATTATAGGAATAAAAAAATCAGCGTAAAATAAAAAGACATATCTGTAATTTTATACCATCGTTTTATTTCAGAAATATATGCAGTTTTCAAGTCAAATCCACTATTATAGCAATATATAAAAGTCATATCGGAGAAAATAAGACATTTTTTGAATTATATTAAGTACATCTTCACCGTAAAAAACAACTTTTAGGATATGTTTTCCGAACCATGCAATAAAAAACAGAATACATAATTAATTATCTTTCAATAAATAATTAGATAAAATTGGAGCACAACACGAGGCATAATTGGTATTATTTTACCTTATTAGCGTATTTAATATTTAAAATTTTAACACCATTGTATGCCGATCGCTTTAAATGCAATTTTGTATTTAAAGTAATTATCTTGTTAATAAAATAATTAATGCATAATGTGCACGAATAAAATCAATTAATGGGATCTGTATACAGGGGGGTATGAACCACTTATTTAAAATCAGTTCAAAATAAACAAACCTATTATCTACATTTTCAAAATGTCCTGTATATGACGATATTATATTAGTGTTTGAATTAATTAGTACGTACTCCAATCGACCTATATTTATGCATTATAAAAATTAATTCTTTAATAGTAGGAATAATTTATATAAATATAGATTGAAGTCCCGTTTAATGGTAAAGTGAAATAGTGTCAACTGGTGAGTGCTTTTATTATTAAAATTTTTTAATTTTTTAATTCAGGGTTTTTCTTTTATAGTAGCAGAACAAATTCTGAAAATATAAAGACCATGTCCGCATGTGAGTTCTTTTTTATAGTGCATTGTTCAAATTTTATTTTGAATAATTTTTTAGTTATGCATCAGATGAATTATATTCAGCAGCTTGCTGATATGATGTTTCCGGGTATAGCAGTAAGTTTTAGCAATATTTTTATTTTATTTTCTAATTACGTCCTTTTAGTTTGTGTGCTTATTTTCGGAGGGTTACCCGCCCTATATGATGCCGGAAAATTTTGTAGAAATTTGGAACGGTCCATGCATGGGGGGCATGATAATTGCATGGGCCGATCCAGGAGATAATGTTGTGTTAATTTATAAATATTAATAATTAATTGTTATAAAATATATTTATATTTAAAATAAGAGCCTTTTTAATTTTAAAAATTAAAACTAAGGACTGAAGCAAGAAAAAGCAATAATATTAATGCATCAATTTATTTTATAATATTTATAAAGCACTTATTTAATATTTTGGCTACTTTATTCTGAAAGAGAAGAAACGAACCTTTGTAATTTCAAGCGTAAAAGTTAAATATTATTTTACTTACCAATACTTGCGTATCTCTAAAATAGGGGTAGTGCACCCATATTTTTCGACATAATGTTGTCCTGTTCTAACAATATATGTTTGCCCACAACATATATTTGTCACTTCAGCATCAGTTTTTAACATTCTCTTAGGAAGATATACCATTTTATCATCTTCCAGATAAACCACAGTTTGAACCCCGTAGGCACCGTCCTTGTTTTCAATGTCAAGAATTCTGTAATGTTCTCCCTCTACCAAGTCCAACCCGTTTACAACAATAAGTTTTGAGGCCATTTTAGTATGGTATAGTATCAACTAGAAACTAACTTTCTGAACGTTTGTTGCATATATTTATATCAACTCCCCTACCTTTTTGTTGCATCATTCACTCTATGGAGACCTCTAGTATATATGTCCTTTTAATTTCACTTAAAAAGGTATTTGTCTTATACTTTGAGCGGGGTAAGTTGGTTTTATTTTTATTTTATAAAATTTATATCACTGTTTTTTTATTTTTTATATATTTTTATGGAAATTGAATTTATATGAACAATTTTTAAATGTTTAATTGTCATTTATGCGAAAAATTTTTACATTTAACCTTAAAAATGAGACACTATTATCAATACCCGAGATTGATTTTGAAAATTATTTAGAGCTTTTTGAAATTTCATTTATTTATAATGATTCTATACCAGAGGGCCTAAACAAATTATCGCAAGAGGTGTCCTGGCACAATGATGCCTTCGCTTCCTCCTTCGAGGGGCCTATCCCTGGAAGTTCTTAGTACCTCGGCTAGCTTACAGTCGTTTTCTCAGGGGCGGCATATTGTGTAGGGCAGTTTGAAACCGCACCCAAGCAGCGGCTTAGGGGCGGCCTCGGTAGGATAGAGCATCTTCGCCTTCTGCCGTCTGGGCTGGCGGAATTTCACTTTGCCACGTGGTTTTTACGGCTTGCCGACCTGGTGCAGGTTATGCCCAGGTGGTATACACCCGTACAGGTCTTCTCAGTAGTGGCACTCGTCGCTGGAGGACTGGCAAAGGACAACCAGTCCTGGCATCGGCGGTCTCGTACGGAATCATCTTTAATTCATTTTTGCCACGTGGTTTCTGCTGCTTGCCGACCTGGTGCAGGTTATGCCCAGGCGGTATACACTCGTGCAGGTCTTCTTCGTAATGGCACTCGACACTGGAGGACTGGCAACGGTCATCCAGGCCTGGCATCGGCGGTTTCGCACTTCATTATTCTTCAAATCATCTTTAATTTATTTTGCCACGTGGTTTCTGCTGCTTGCCGACCTGGTGCAGGTTATGCCCAGGCGGTATACACTCGTGCAGGTCTTCGTGGTAGTGGCACTCGACGCTGGAGGACTGACAACGGTCATCCAGGCCTGGCATCGGCGGTCTCGTACTTCTTTAACTTTAAAACATCTTTATTTCACTCTGCCACGTGGTTTTGGCTTCTTGCCGACCTGGTGCAGGTTATGCCCAGGTGGCATATACTCGTACAGGTCTTCTCCGTAGTGGCACTCGACGTTGGAGGACTGGCACCCATCATCCAGTCCTGGCATCAGCGGTTTTGTACTTCATAACTTTATTCTTCTTTGATTCTTCTTCGCCACACGGTTTTCTTGGCTTCTCCACCTGGAGCAAGGTATGCCCCAGGTCCAACCCCTCGTACGCGTCACCCAGGGCGATGGCGTCCGGCGCGCCTCCAATCCAATAGCGGCACCGTCGGCCATGTCGGTATCCGTCGCACACCACTTGGTTGCCGACCTGGAGAGAATTATGCCCAGGTGGAAAACTTTTGACTGAAGGTCCCATTCATACGTTGCTGGCATCCATACGTTAAAATTGTCCATCTTCCTCTTCACTATATTTCTTCTTTCGGACCTGCTTGTACCTAGGTACAAACGCCGCGGAACGGCTAGGAACCACTGCACCCTCGCAGTATCGGGTTCGACTACGGCGCCCTTCACCGGTGCTACATCAGCACGCCAAACTTAACAACTTGAGGTTTCCCAAGGGACTTCCCCCCAAATGAAACAACCTCCATGCCGCTTTTAGCCAGTAACAAAGGCCCAGCACGTCTTGCCACTTGCAAGGTACGACACCAACTGAGCTCTGTCTTGAGAAACGCGCTATTTATAGCCGTTTCCCAAGATCGAGTTCCAAAACAGAGGTTTCTACGGATAACTTTTTCTTAAATATTTCGTTTATAAGAAATTTAAACATCTGCTTTGAAAAGTGCTTACGTTTAAAGCGTGATGCTCAAAATTGTGTACCTATATGTAATATCTGTATTAAAACGCTCGAAAGTTAAGGTAACCTTTTTTATTTTGAATAAAAATTTTAAATTACCTAATGCATTATAAAAAAGTCGACGTTTTTAAAAAATTCAGACTCTTCAAGATAAAAATAAAAATGTTTAATAATTATAGCAAAATTACCATGATTTATAGAGTTTCGTACTTTACACTAAGACTTACGAACGCCCAAGAATACGTAAAAAGTAATTCAAATTAAATTATTTATTGTCAAGAAAAATATTGCAATGTGATAGAATGTGGGGTAAAGCTTAAAAATATAGTACTTTGCAAAAATTATACAGTAAACAATTAAAGTATCAGTCATAATTTTCAGTAAACATTCAAGGATATCCAAGTCTGTATATTAATTATTAACACAGCTGTATATAATAATATTCAAAAACTAAGGTTTACTAGAGCACACTGTATACAGCATGGTAGAAATACTTTACATATTTCATATTCTAATTTGATAGAAGAATAAAGCATAATTATAGTTTAAAGTCAAGCCTATAAATATTATTCTCAAAAGAAATGTACCTTGCTCTGTACGAACAGTAAAGCGCTAATTTTCAACCAAGAAAATACTATGGTGTGCTATATAGGTTCATAAAAATATATAATAAAAAAGACAACAGGCTGTTATTTTAAGTTATATAAAGATGTAGAATATTTCCTTAAAGAGGAAGCTCTTATCAATTTTTCACAAGAAGCAATAAACAATTTAATAAAATGTAAGCACCTGCATAAATTAGGAAAAAACGGATGCCCAAGAATACGTAAAAAAGTAATTCAGATTAAATTATTTACTATCAAGAAAAATATTGCAATGTGACCAGAATGTGGGGTAAAAGTTTAAAAATATAGTACTTTGCAAAAATTATACAGTAGGCAATGAAAGTATTCAAAATATACAATAAACATTCAAGGATATCCAAGTCTGTATATTATTTATTAACACAGTTGTATGTAACAATATCCAAAAAACTAAGGTTTACTAGAACACACTGTATACAGCATGATAGAAATACTTTACATATTTCATATTCTAATGTGATAAAAGAATAAAACATAATTATAGTTTAAAGTCAAGCCTATAAATATTATTCTCAAAAGAAAAGGTAGGTACCTTGCTCTGTACGAAAAGTAATTAGAAGTGCTAATATTCAATCAAGAAAATACTATAGTGCGTTATATAGGTTCATAAAAATAAATAACAAAAAAAAAAGACAACAGGTTGTATAGCTTAAACCATCTGCTTTAAGTTCTTTTATAGTTACACTCTCCCTACCCATCCCACTCTCGTTTACAAACAAGTTTCGACAAGTCGAAACAGCTGCCAACCAATGGAAACAGCCTTCGGCAATATGAATCAGCTTTCAACGTCTCGAAACAGCTTTCAGCTTTAGGCGAGTTGAAACAGGTTTAGACTTGTCGAAACATGTTTATTCTTGTTGAGATACGTTTTTTTTTTTTTTACTATTATATCCGACTTGGAGAAAACAGCATATGGTTAATATTTTTGTAAAATATTAATGAAAATATATTATTAAAAACTTTCATGTATAGCATTTAAAAAGTCGATTTTATAATGACCCCACGCAAGAGTGCTTATTCCGTCAGGCAAAATATATCTCTTATCATCGTTCGCAGATAAAGCTATCTTATTGACCGATTCCGTATGTATAACATGCTTTATTGATCTAAAAACAGTTTGTCTACTTAAAACAATATTTTTACTTAAGAGACATGTTTTGTATGCACTATGTTTAAGCCTCTTTATTACAGACTTCTTGATCCCTTTCCCCTTCTTAATAACTTCTCCATAATGTCCGCTGCTATTAGGTTTAGCTATAACATAGTCATATAATTTTGGTCTAAGACCGACAAATTCAAGCATGGGCAAACCTTTAGCTTCATCTTTAAATACCCCTAAAACTGCTTTGTTTACCAAAGGAATTGAATATGGATTGTTCAATGCATAATTAGACGTATCAAACTTATTAAGATTATCCTTCATGTCAGCATAAAAATCTTTAGTAGTAATCTTATATATTAATGAATCTGTATCCGTGTATAAGAGTTTTGAATTATCTTTATATTTTTCTTTTATAAAATCATAATGAAATTCGTAAATGATAGTCTTTGAAATATCAAGAACACAAAACCCTGCATAAATTGGTTTGTTAAAAACAACTTTTTCTTTTTTAAGTTGAATGCCTACAAAATTTTCATTGAAAACTTTGACGCTATCTATTTTAGATTGAGAAATAAATGTTTGAGCCCCCTTTTTTTGTTGAATATTTTCCCATTGTTTTACCAACTTTACACTTTTTCTCTTTTCTACTGCCTCCATACATTTACCGAAAACCGCATTATTTGCTAATTTATATTTATCTTTATCAAAGTCATTGGTTGCAGCCTGTCTCATAGCAGTATTTTTATCTATATAAATTTTTAACCAATCAGACTGTCTAAATTCAATAATTCTATGAATTTTTACTAAAATTATACCATGTTGAAGGGCTTGATATAAATTTCTATAATGTATGACATAACGTTTTTTATCGCATAAATTCGGAATTAACTTGGACATACGACTTGTACCATTAGGTGCAACTATATTTTCAGGGCAAAAAGGAAGCTCGTTATGTAAGTCATGAATTTCTTCCGGATATAATAAATCTACTTCTAAAATATAACCTATTGCACTCTCATTGTTTGAACATTGATTTACCACGTTAAAATTTTGAATTTCATCATCTTTAAGCCATCTAAAACCACCATAAGGTAAGTATTGTGATAAAGCTGATCCATATAAGTTGTTGGCATCCAAATAGGTGAGATAAGTTTCCTCTTGTTTTGAATCATACTTTATGTAATTAAAACCATCTTCCAAGTCGTTTGGTATGTACTTGTTATTTGCCACAGCATGACGGTGCGCACATTGTACGACGCCGCCTCGGATCCCCTTTCTAATTAGGTGTAACATATCTGGATCGGTAAGAAGTTCTAGTTTTACCTGCAATTAAAAAAAAAATAAAGCATTAAACCTTGTGATGAAAAAATGGAAAGTTAATCATCATACCTTTGTATAAGACAGCATACAAGACCAGGCTAGCGATGGGAGAGTGTAAAAAAAGCAAGCCTCCAGATTGTATAGAGAGCGAAAGTGCCTTCTAAATGATTCGAATATATCAGCCATCAAAATAACATCAGTTTTTAAGTACAAATCTGAATATTCGGCTAAATTCTTGCAATTAAATGCCTTCCAAACTTTCTGTGCATGAATATAATCTTCTTCGCTAATACATTCTTCATATAATGTGCTGTAAAAATCCGATATTGCTGGGAGTTGTTGAGTAGATTCTAGTTTTGCATATGAATCAACAAACTCATAGGGGAAAACTCCCTTTCGTCGCATTAAATTGAACTGATCATTATCTGAAAATAGTCTTCTAGTTTCAATTAGCTGATCTTCGCTTAAAGTCTTTGCAAGGTTTTCTAAACTGTTGGGCATAAAGCGGAAAGAATCCAAAAAACGTAAATAAAAAAATCTTTTTTTCTCATCTACATCATTTAAAACAGCATCATTCATATCTTCGGTTAACTTTATTTTTGCTGTAAATCCAATATAGAGCTCTTTATTTTGTGGAACTACTTGGATAGATTCGGAGTTTTTAAACATTTCCTCGATGCAAATATGAAAATCATAGTGACTACCATTGTGGAAAAATATAGGTAAAAAGTGTGGTGTTCTATATTTTAGATTGCATTTACTATGAGCGGCACCTCGGTATAAGCCTAAAAATCATAATTTAATTACATTCATTGTAAATATAATTTATCTAAATATTTTATATCTATAATAGTTTTATAATAGCTATAGATTAATAATTTTTATCGCTTACCTGAGAAATGACAATGGTTTCTCACTCTATTAAGAGAGATATCTTCATTACTAAGTGGAAATGCCTCTTGACATAAAAAACAAACTTTGGCATTTAAAAAATCATTTTGCTCCTGGGGTGTTACTTTTTTCATAGGCTTTGGGTTTGAATAATATTTTTCATGAATCTGTCTAATATCTTGAATTAGCCACTTTGTAAAAACTTCAACACAATCCACACCTCTATATTGTTTTGAAAATGAGAGGGAATTGTCATGTTCGCATTTCACAAAATATGCAAAACTGAACGGTTTGTGCACGTGTGTATCCACTGTATATTTTTTGGATGGATCTGGATTCGCTCTATGGATGGGCTCTAGCAAAGTTTCAAAATCTGCATATACACAGAATGGCATAGGAAATGCTTTATGATGATCTTTAAATTCAATAATATTATTAAATGCATTTGGAAGCTCTGTTCTAACTTTAAGGCAGTCATTTAAATCTAAATGCTTTTTTAATTTATCTTCGGCCCAAAATGATACTAAACAACCGTCGCATACATAAACTCTTCCGTCATGATTAGTTCTTTGCTTTGAGATTAGTCTGCTTAAATCTTTTATGTAACAAAAATGCGATGTCCCCGTTGAAATATCTTCAATGTATAAGAGATTTACATGATTATTTTTTCGTTGCTTTGTATGATATAAAGGTCCTACAACATCATGTTTATCCTTTTTCTTGTTAAGTCCAAAAACGTTGACGCTTATATCGCTGTTTTGCTTCTCAAATGTTTGGATATTATTTAATTCCATGGGAAATGATAAATTATTTAAATTTAGTTCATCTAAATGTTCTTCGTAATTGCTAACTCTTTCGGCATTTCTGACAGCAGGATAAAGATGGCAGAGAATACTATAGGCGAAGCATTTATTATCGCTATTTTTTATATTAATAACAGCTTTTTTATCTTCTATGTCTTTTGGAAGGGGTATATAAGATGATCCTCGGAATGGTTCAAATCTAAGCAAGTTTACTTCCAAATATAAAATTCCAATCATCGACCATCCGGAATCTTTTTGCTAAAATAAAATAATTTTTTTTTGAGATATAAGAAATCGAATAATGCTATTAGTATGACTTACCTGAAACTCTTCACTTTTCACTTTCAATATTTCAGAAAATTCTGAATACAGATCCTCCAAATCTGAGGATATTGTTGCAATACGATATTTGCTATTAAATGATTTTATTTCATTTTCTACTTCATTCCCATCTTCATTTTGTTTTGTTGCTAATATATAGGAGGCAAAAAGCTCAAAGTTGATTTTCATTCCATTTTCCTGCTCATTTATTTTCTTTTTGATTAAATTTAGGACATCTGGTTTAATTTGAAACATAAATTCATTTACATTTTGTATTGTTTCTTCCGCACTGCTTATTCTATATGTGCAAATGTTTTTTTTTAAAAGCTGAATTAATCAATTTAACATTTGGTCCAATGCTAACACTACAATTTTTTTTATGAAATAATGTTTTTAAGTGAGCGCTCATATTTTTTCTGTTAACGTTAGCTTGACATTCTTGACATTTAATCATTCCGCTATCATTATTTGATGTTGAGGCTCCATCATTTATTTTAGCATGTCTTTCATTTATCTTATTATTTTGTTTATTATTTGCATTATTAACCAAAGTTGCAGCTTTTTCGGCTTTTTTTGCCTCACTTCTTTCATGTTTTCTAAGATGGATTTTGAAAATATCCTTTCTATTGCTAGTTAGCGGACATAATGACAACTAAATTGTTTCTGTCTACTTGAATGCTGTTGTTTTTGATGTCTTTTTAAAGCTGATAGCGTTGAATAACTTTTATGACATGTAATACATTCCATTTTAATGTAAATGAAATAAAATAAAAGTTAGCAAAACTTACTTTGAAATTATTAATCTTGTAAGGTTAGTTTAGTCTTAACAAGTTGCTTCGGTATCAAGTTTAACTTGGAACTGAAATCTCCATCCCATCAAAGCCGCTTTTATACCCCTTTTTCCCCGGTTACGGAGAAATATGTTAGGGGAAGTTTGGGTAGCCTCAGACGGTTATATGCAATGATTCAAGCTTCTAAAAAAGTACTAAGGCAAGTAATTATCAATTTTAATTTACGTATGTCGAAAGTAATATGTTACTGATAAATACACATGATGAAAACATTTATTGTTCGATTGCAACTAATTTTTAAGAGTCTAAAAATAAGCAAATAATGTTCTTTAACGTTTCTTTATAAGCATCTCGAGTTACCTGTCCTTCCCCTACATCATAGAAGGGTATTTACCGACAAAGTTTGACCATTTTTTATGAGTTGAGAGTTGGGTATTCTCTACAGATGTAAACTGACGTCATTCGACTAGTCCAAACTTGTTAGATTTTGGAGCTGTTACGCATTATAATTTTGGCTTATATTCTTATTATGAGATTTTAAAATTATGTATGCGTTTGTTTAATTCATTGTAAAGGATTTGTTATTATGCTAATTTCAAAAGTTAAATGTTGGCGAGAATATTGAAATGTGACATCGATGTGATGGTCGAGAGAACTATGGAAAATGATATTCGCAAAGTTTCTCATACTTTTTAACCCTATGCGTAGGTGACGCTAATAATATTGAATTTTTTTATTAAAATATCTAAAGTAAATATCTAATTGATTTTTTTTTTTTTAGCGCTAATTGGGATTTGGGAAAACAAAAATAAAACAATGATCTTTTTGATGTAAAAATGTATATAAAATAAAAAAATTTAAATAATATATATTTAATTATTCTAATAAAAAACTATTGAAAAGAAATAAATATAAAAAGTTACTTAATCGCTATCTAATATTTCTATTAACTCTCGATCATTTAGTGGTATATTCTCGAGGATGATGAATTCACCCCCCTCGAAGAAACCATCATCTTCTCGTTCATAGGGGGGTGAGTTCAAAATGTCGTTATCAAAATAACCTGCTTCCACCATGACAACATCCTCGTCTATAGCCAGTAAATGATCGAGAGCTTCGGGGCGGGGGGCAGCAACTAGGGGGGCTTCGGGGTGGGGAGCAGCAACGAGGGGGGCTTCGGGGTGGGGGACAGCAACGAGGGGGGCAACGACTTCACTTGCAATTCTATTTATTATTCTTTGAATTGCGTCACCCCCACGCATTCGCATCTCCCACAGATCACCTCGGCAAGTAGGACATACCTCATACCCGTAGCCATTGACGTATCTGAAAGTAGAAAAAGAAAAATAGAGAATATTTAGCACTATATAATTTCTAAATTATGTTTAGCATTCTCAACTAGAATTATTTTCTGTTTTGATTATTATTGTTTAATACTTTTTATTTTGATGTGGAATTATTTTGCTATATGAGAATTCTATGGATCTATTAAAAATATGATTCTATAAATTAGCAGTCCTAGCATGGAGCTAATGAAATGTAGTGGTCTGCAAATAAATATGTTTAAACATATAACATAACTAATGAATTGTTCTAATTAAATCTTTGTAATCATAAAAGTTTATTTTAAGGGTGAATGTTGAAAAGATGAGGAAAGTTATTATCTAATGAATACAACTTACTCTAAAAAACATGTCTCGCACATAATATGCCCCCTCGGACACTGTACAACGTTGTGGTTCGTCAACTCCACCACGAGCTCCAAACAAATCACGCAAATTAACTCCGCTAATAAAATATTCGCGAGGTTAATTTTTTGTTCGTTATTCCTGAAACAAATATAAAAAAGTAATGTTTAAGTTTCGTTTAGTTAATTTTAAAAATAAAAGGATATGACATTTATCAACTAATAAGTTGGGTGCTTAAGACATAATAAAAGCTTTAAAAATATATACTTACATTTTTCAAAAAAGAAGATGGTACACACAATTTGTTAATAAAAGTTTTGGAGGTAAAAAAATAACACACAGCACGAAAAAGTCAAACTTAATATATCTATATAATACAACACTTAAATTAAAAAATAGTTGATATATAACACAGTATAAAAAAAAATAAATATAATAGTTTGAATAAAAACAGAGGAAAACTAAGAAGAGATACCGGAGGTGGAGCGTTAGCAAAGCAACTGTTTTTTTTAGTTTATCGAGAATATTAAGAAAGGTAGCCTTTTCCCTTTCTTTAGGGAGATTTTATGATTATTGAAAAATTAGCCTATTGGCTCTCGATATTAGAATGCATATTTTACATTGATGGGAGAGGGTGCAAAATAAAAATATCCATCTCATATCTTATGATAGTAATAAAAATGTGTTCATCAGATGGTTATAGTTTGGCGCCCTATAGAGGAGAAACAAAGAAGCATGCGGTGGTAGACAAATAAAAAAAAGGTATGATGCACATTTTTGTTTCTCCTCTCCGAGACGGCGGCGTCTGCATGGTTACATTTTATTACTATCTTTATAAAATAATGATTATACCTTCCTAATTTTATGAGGTGTTAAAAATTATAATATTTTGTGGTTTAAAATAGCTAAAACGCGCTATAGAAAACTTAGGTGAGATTAGCAGAAAGGAACTCTTTATTGGTAGCTTTAACTTTGAATTTATCCGTTATAAGATATCAATGTCGTAGCATAAAAAATTAAAACAAAATGTGTATCTTTTTTATCACTTCTATTAGCCAATTTGATTCAAACATTTAAGATATTTTAAACAAATGATTCTTGCTAATTATTTCATTGCATTTTTATAAGTGGTACAAAATTGAAAACAATTATTAGATATGCTTCTGAATTTTAATGAGGGTTCTTCGAAATAAATAAAGTTTTATGTGCCTTAATTTTTAAACCGAGTCGGCAGAGGGTTTGAGAGGGTCATTTAGGTATAAATAATTATTGGGGGATGACAAATGTGCCGCCTTATTATACTTATCTTGTTAGACCATATAAATTAGGGTTTTATTTCGCTTTGCCATCCACCAGTGGCGTTTCACTAAGTTAGAAAATATAAATCATGTTTTTTACTATACCGCTTTAACAGCGGCGTTTCAACTAAGGTTAAATCATAAAAAGTCTGGTTTAAGGATGGCTCAGGTTGGATCGTAAAAAGTCGGGTTTAAGGATGGCTTATAAAAATTGGGATTTAATTATCCCGCTTTAGCAGCGGCGTTTCCACTAAGGTTAGATCATAAATATTCAGGTTCAAATTAGGGTTAGATAAGAAGCCGCCTCACGAAAGCACTTGGGTTAGGTCGTAAAAAGTCAGGTTTTATCTCGGGTTAGTTCATAAATATTCAGGTTCAAATTAGGGTTAGATAAGAAGCCGCCTCACGAAAGCACCCGGGTTAGGTCATAAACAGCACCACCGAACCACCCGGGTTAGATCATAAAACGCACCACTAGCACCACTGAGCCAGAACTGTCAATTATACACTACTACTGCGGCATTCTGAAGACATTCAAAATAAACCGCAAGCATATCAACAGCATCATCATTCGTAAAATGCATTTTGTAAACACAAAAATTACTCAAAGTAACGCAAAACTTTGACAACTATTGACAATTTGAATTATTTATGTTTTGATTAGGTATTTGTTTTGTTTCCATGGCCTGCTTCTATTAATTGTCTTTTTGGTGCATAGAACGTGATTGTAATGAATATGTTGTTCCCGCAATAAAAATGAGATTTGTGCCTGACTTCAGATCAAGAATGGCGATACAATTGTAAACGTGGAGTTATGTAGATTTGTTATAAATAAAGTTATAAACAAATATAAACACTAAGAGAGTAATAATTAGAACGAGATAAAACATGGTGTCAGGTATGGCTGCTAGTTTGCCAACCGCAGAAGTTTTTTGGGTTTGTGAGCAACTGCGAGTTATTCGATAAGTATAAGTTAAAGGTATAAAAAGCGATCGAATTGGATAAAGAAAATGGAGAGTAGATAAAGCTAAGCGGATTCGAGCCCAAAAACCCATAAGAAATAACATGGGACCTAAAACCTGCATTTTTGGTGCCATTTTAGGTCGCCATCCTCTCTTAACCCGAGCGGAACCCAGCTACTATCGCCATCTAGTGTATGACGTCATAACCGCTCGCTGTCGGTAATACAGGATCCGTCTTAGCCTAAGTGGCGCCCCCTGGTATTATCAACCCTCATTATTTCAAGATTCTAACCCAACTTTATGACCCATGGTCACGTGTTATTACATTTATAGCGGAGGGGAGATGACATACCACGTTCTCAATTGTACCCAAACCCAAGTACCTAACCTGAACATCTATCTAAATAATCAATATTGAACAACATAATGAATAAATAATAACAGAAAAAAAGTTTGTGCAGTCAGCAGGAATTGAACCATAAACCTCTGGGGTCGAACCTCAAAGCCTTGCAAAATACGCTACGAGAGCATATAGATTAAAACTGTTAAACAATGTTTGACAACGTGAAACCACGGGGGCACATCTGAATAGATTGCTGGAACAAAAGGTCCTTAAGTGGGATTATGGTGATATTTTATAATGTACAAAATTAGGGTAAACCAGGCTGTCTCATATACTTAGTAAAACAAACTAATTGATATCCGAGTACTACCTGAAGTTAGGTAACCAGTGTTTCACATAAAAATAAATATTATAAGCGTAGGAAAATATTAACAATCTTGTGCATTCACCCATCTGTTATGCAACGCGAGCATCAGCTTTCAATATTATTTTACAATCATTCACCCCGAAAGGGCTGCAACGTTTCTTATAGATAGATAGTATAAACTAAAAATCAGTAATTAGCCGAAGCGTCAAGTCTTTTAGCCGATAATTAAAAACAAAGACATCAGATTTAACAAAAAAAGTATCGTAATATAAACTGCTCTGTGGGGAATCAGATTAAACGTATTATGAACCCTGTCCAACAGACCCTGTTCCCCCGGAACAGACCCTGTTGGCCTGAACAGCCCTGTTGGCCTGATGACCTGGAACGGCCCCTGTTGGCCTCTCTGTTATAGAAAACAACCCCGATAAAGAAACAAAACAGTTAAGTACATCAAACAAATATATTACCAAAAATATATAGGTATACACCAAACAATACATACAGGGGCGTATTAAAAGTAGTTTTGTATAAAAAAGGAACATTTTACCATGCACAGCATTAAAAATAAATTATCTTATTATTATAACCAAAAACTTATCAGTCTAACTAAAGAATGATTGCATACGAATTAACGATTATAGAAAATTACCAATTGTTTAAAATCATTTAGGAAGCTAGCAAAGTTTGGATAGCTAGCCAACCAAGTCAAGTCAAGTTCGGGTGTTTTGCTTTATTTAGGATTCACAAGAACACCAATATTATTTTATAATCATTAACAGCAAAAAATGTAACATCATTATGCAAACCACTAATTATACACGAGGCTTAGATAATGATTTATTTATGCTAATTGGCTACAAGTAATTTACAACAACAAATATTGGGTCATTTATATGCAAAAAGGTATTTCTTGAACAGATAATTACTTGCATAATTTTATACAAAAATCTATACAGGGAAGATATAAAGTAAGTATACAAAGACCTCCCAGATCCCCCACAAATTCTCTAAAATATATATTCACGATGAAATTGTGGCCTTTTAAGAACACATTTAACAAAATGTTATAAACAACTGATCATATAATCAAAGTCATTAAATGTGTAAATTATAAGCCACACTGTATGTTTCATGAAGAAGAAAATTATACATTATTACTGTTAAATATCAATAAGCGTCAAAGATCTCGTGCTAAAAATTATTCAAACAAACGGCCAACTATCACTACTAAACACATTGTATTTTCTACAAACATTTGATGATGTTAAAGAACCCAACATTTTGATTGGTGACTATGTTTTAAGTTGCAAATATTACCGAAAGACACAATCACAAGCCATTACGTAGGGGCTCAGTATCTGTTTTGTGCGTTGTACAGGTCCCATTGCATTAGGAATTAAGGCATAAATGTAATTTATATTTAAATTTGAAGTACTAAAGGCTCTAAATATTCTTTTTAAATTTTTGAAAAACCTCTCAGTGACATCTTAATTAGTGTAAAAAATATAATTTATATGCTCTGGAACTAAATATATTATACCAACAAGAACAAACTTATTACCAACCTCGTATAAAATAAAATAAATACTTATGATTATTATTAGGAACCTATTCGATGAAATTGTGGCCTTTCAAGAACACATTTAACACAATGTTATAAACAACTGATCATATAAACAAAGCCATTAAATGTGTAAATTATAAGCCACACTGTATGTTTCATGAAGAAGAAAATTATACATTATTGCTGTTAAATATCAATAAGCGTCAAAGATCTCGTGCTAAAAATTATTCAAACAAACGGCCAACTATCACTACTAAACACACTGTATTTTCTGCAAACATTTGATGATGTTAAAGAACCCAACATTTTGACTAGTGAGTATGTGTTAAGTTGCAAATATTACCGAAACACACAATCACAAGCCATTACGTAGGGGCTCAGTATCTGTTTTGTGCGTTGTACAGGTCCCATTGCATTAGGAATTAAGGCATAAATGTAATTTATATTTAAATTCCAAGTACTAAAGGCTCTAAATATTCTTTTTAAATTTTTGAAAAACCTCTCAGTGACATCTTAAATAGTGTAAAAAATATAATTTATATGCTCTAGAACTAAATATATTATACCAACAAGAGCAAACTTATTACCAACCTCGTATAAAATAATATAAATACTTATGATTAATATTAGGAACTTATCGACAGGGTGATTAGAATTTAGCCTAATAATACCAGTTCAACAGACCCTGGTCAACATCCCCCCCTGCCCCCGCAACAGCCCCTGTTAAAATCACCCAACTATCCCCTGTTTCTTCACACACCTGTTTATAATATAATTACCCAATTGTAATACGTTTCCACCCATCATTTCCCTATTTTATCACCCCTGATCCCAACAGCATTCACCCCACATCGCATTGATAAAAATACCCATATAAACACCCTAGCGGAATACCATTCATGATTGTATAATGAATTAAAAATCAATCAATTTTAAAACTTTTTTATTCACAACATAATAACATCACTTACTATCATCCTGGTATATATCACATTATAGGAATAAAAAAATCAGCGTAAAATAAAAAGACATATCTGTAATTTTATACCATCGTTTTATTTCAGAAATATATGCAGTTTTCAAGTCAAATCCACTATTATAGCAATATATAAAAGTCATATCGGAGAAAATAAGACATTTTTTGAATTATATTAAGTACATCTTCACCGTAAAAAACAACTTTTAGGATATGTTTTCCGAACCATGCAATAAAAAACAGAATACATAATTAATTATCTTTCAATAAATAATTAGATAAAATTGGAGCACAACACGAGGCATAATTGGTATTATTTTACCTTATTAGCGTATTTAATATTTAAAATTTTAACAACATTGTATGCCGATCGCTTTAAATGCAATTTTGTATTTAAAGTAATTATCTTGTTAATAAAATAATTAATGCATAATGTGCACGAATAAAATCAATTAATGGGATCTGTATACAGGGGAGTATGAACCACTTATTTAAAATCAGTGCAAATAAACAAACCTATTATCTACATTTTCAAAATGTCCTGTATATGACGATATTATATTAGTGTTTGAATTAATTAGTACGTACTCCAATCGACCTATATTTATGCATTATAAAAATTAATTCTTTAATAGTAGGAATAATTTATATAAATATAGATTGAAGTCCCGTTTAATGGTAAAGTGAAATAGTGTCAACTGGTGAGTGCTTTTATTATTAAAATTTTTTAATTTTTTAATTCAGGGTTTTTCTTTTATAGTAGCAGAACAAATTCTGAAAACATAAAGACCATGTCCACATGTGAGTTCTTTTTTATAATGCATTGTTCAAATTTTATTTTGAATAATTTTTTAGTTATGCATCAGATGAATTATATTCAGCAGCTTGCTGATATGATGTTTCCGGGTATAGCAGTAAGTTTTAGCAATATTTTTATTTTATTTTCTAATTACGTCCTTTTAGTTTGTGTGCTTATTTTCGGAGGGTTACCCGCCCTATATGATGCCGGAAAATTTTGTAGAAATTTGGAACGGTCCATGCATGGGGGGCATGATAATTGCATGGGCCGATCCAGGAGATAATGTTGTGTTAATTTATAAATATTAATAATTAATTGTTATAAAATATATTTATATTTAAAATAAGAGCCTTTTTAATTTTAAAAATTAAAACTAAGGACTGAAGCAAGAAAAAGCAATAATATTAATGCATCAATTTATTTTATAATATTTATAAAGCACTTATTTAATATTTTGGCTACTTTATTCTGAAAGAAAAGAAACGAACCTTTGTAATTTCAAGCGTAAAAGTTAAATATTATTTTACTTACCAATACTTGCGTATCTCTAAAATAGGGGTAGTGCACCCATATTTTTCGACATAATGTTGTCCTGTTCTAACAATATATGTTTGCCCACAACATATATTTGTCACTTCAGCATCAGTTTTTAACATTCTCTTAGGAAGATATACCATTTTATCATCTTCCAGATAAACCACAGTTTGAACCCCGTAGGCACCGTCCTTCTTTTCAATGTCAAGAATTCTGTAATGTTCTCCCTCTACCAAGTCCAACCCGTTTACAACAATAAGTTTTGAGGCCATTTTAGTATGGTATAGTATCAACTAGAAACTAACTTTCTGAACGTTTGTTGCATATATTTATATCAACTCCCCTACCTTTTTGTTGCATCATTCACTCTATGGAGACCTCTAGTATATATGTCCTTTTAATTTCACTTAAAAAGGTATTTGTCTTATACTTTGAGCGGGGTAAGTTGGTTTTATTTTTATTTTATAAAATTTATATCACTGTTTTTTTATTTTTTATATATTTTTATGGAAATTGAATTTATATGAACAATTTTTAAATGTTTAATTGTCATTTATGCGAAAAATTTTTACATTTAACCTTAAAAATGAGACACTATTATCAATACCCGAGATTGATTTTGAAAATTATTTAGAGCTTTTTGAAATTTCATTTATTTATAATGATTCTATACCAGAGGGCCTAAACAAATTATCGCAAGAGGTTTCTACGGATAACTTTTTCTTAAATATTTCGTTTATAAGAAATTTAAACATCTGCTTTGAAAAGTGCTTACGTTTAAAGCGTGATGCTCAAAATTGTGTACCTATATGTAATATCTGTATTAAAACGCTCGAAAGTTAAGGTAACCTTTTTTATTTTGAATAAAAATTTTAAATTACCTAATGCATTATAAAAAAGTCGACGTTTTTAAAAAATTCAGACTCTTCAAGATAAAAATAAAAATGTTTAATAATTATAGCAAAATTACCATGATTTATAGAGTTTCGTACTTTACACTAAGACTTACGAACGCCCAAGAATACGTAAAAAGTAATTCAAATTAAATTATTTATTGTCAAGAAAAATATTGCAATGTGATAGAATGTGGGGTAAAGCTTAAAAATATAGTACTTTGCAAAAATTATACAGTAAACAATTAAAGTATCAGTCATAATTTTCAGTAAACATTCAAGGATATCCAAGTCTGTATATTATTTATTAACACAGCTGTATATAATAATATTCAAAAACTAAGGTTTACTAGAGCACACTGTATACAGCATGGTAGAAATACTTTACATATTTCATATTCTAATTTGATAGAAGAATAAAGCATAATTATAGTTTAAAGTCTATAAATATTATTCTCAAAAGAAATGTACCTTGCTCTGTACGAACAGTAAAGCGCTAATTTTCAACCAAGAAAATACTATGGTGTGCTATATAGGTTCATAAAAATATATAATAAAAAAGACAACAGGCTGTTATTTTAAGTTATATAAAGATGTAGAATATTTCCTTAAAGAGGAAGCTCTTATCAATTTTTCACAAGAAGCAATAAACAATTTAATAAAATGTAAGCACCTGCATAAATTAGGAAAAAACGGATGCCCAAGAATACGTAAAAAAGTAATTCAGATTAAATTATTTACTATCAAGAAAAATATTGCAATGTGACCAGAATGTGGGGTAAAAGTTTAAAAATATAGTACTTTGCAAAAATTATACAGTAGGCAATGAAAGTATTCAAAATTTACAATAACCATTCAAGGATATCCAAGTCTGTATATTATTTATTAACACAGTTGTATGTAACAATATCCAAAAAACTAAGGTTTACTAGAACACACTGTATACAGCATGATAGAAATACTTTACATATTTCATATTCTAATGTGATAAAAGAATAAAACCTAATTATAGTTTAAAGTCAAGCCTATAAATATTATTCTCAAAAGAAAAGGTAGGTACCTTGCTCTGTACGAAAAGTAATTAGAAGTGCTAATATTCAATCAAGAAAATACTATAGTGCGTTATATAGGTTCATAAAAATAAATAACAAAAAAAAAAGACAACAGGTTGTTATTTTAAGTTATATAAAGATGTAGAGTATTTCCTTAAAGAGAAAACTCTTGTCAATTTTTCACAAGAAGCAATAAACAATTTAATAAAATGTAAGCACCTGTATAAATTGGGAAAAAAATTGAACTAAAAATATGTATCGATAATAAAAGCATTAAAAAAATGTGCGTGTAATAAGATAAGATACCTATCTATAGCGAACAAATATTGAACGTTTCGAACCCCAGAACTAACCCTGTATATACATTTACAAACATCGAAAATTAAGCAGGTTAAATAAACTAAAAATGTACCTTGTGGGAATTCACAGTACTGTAGAGAAACAGAATAAAAGTAAAAATACAATTCAACGCATGGAAAGTAACCATTTTTTTAAAATATATTCTGCACTTGGCATATAATTAATTCGATTATAACATTTGTGAAAAAAATATCAGATCATACTACTAAACTTTTGCATAAAATAGATGTAATTTTAGATAGCCTTGATATTAAAATACATATAGTTTGAATACCGAAGCAGTAGAAATTTTAGAGCAACGAGAAATATTATAAACATATTTAAATTATGCGTAGATCAGAGAGAAATGTATGTATCTACCAAAGACGAAATTGTATTAATTTATTCTATAAAAGACAACGTGCATACGGTGGGAAGCTAATAAAAAAGTCATTTTTATTTTATTACATTTTTCCAAAAACTATTTAGCTAAATTATTAAAATTTAATACACAATGATGTCTAATTATGTTGATACATTGTTAACAAAACTGGTGTTTTTCTAGTCACCCGTTTCTGATATAGGTACATTTTGATATTTGATTATTAGTAATTATATAAAACGATAGGTAAAGTCGATACAAGCACGGCTTTTTAAAACGAAGAGGGTTAAACATTTAATATTTATCAAATGTAAGATACAAAAAAAAAATTAAAGTTCTACTTGCAACCTAGAATATAAAGCTAAAAAGCCAAATTTTTATCAGATAAACGCTACGTTAAGGTGCCGTTCAAATGAAGGAAATGAAAAGTTTGCCAATTTTTGCAGAAATTTTATATCTACGAAAACATGGTTCGGGGAAGCTTCTGAAAAAAACTCTGGAACAGGTCTGTTCCGGGGGGAACAGGTCTGTTCCCGGGGGAACAGGTCTGTTCCCTGAACAGACCTGAACAGACCTGTTCCCCCCCAGTACTGTGAATTCCCACAAGGTACATTTTTAGTTTATTTAACCTGCTTAATTTTCGATGTTTGTAAATGTATATACAGGGTTAGTTCTGGGGTTCGAAACGTTCAATATTTGTTCGCTATAGATAGGTATCTTATCTTATTACACGCACATTTTTTTAATGTTTTTATTATCGATACATATTTTTAGTTCAATTTTTTTCCCAATTTATACAGGTGCTTACATTTTATTAAATTGTTTATTGCTTCTTGTGAAAAATTGACAAGAGTTTTCTCTTTAAGGAAATATTCTACATCTTTATATAACTTAAAATAACAACCTGTTGTCTTTTTTTTTGTTATTTATTTTTATGAACCTATATAACGCACTATAGTATTTTCTTGATTGAATATTAGCACTTCTAATTACTTTTCGTACAGAGCAAGGTACCTACCTTTTCTTTTGAGAATAATATTTATAGGCTTGACTTTAAACTATAATTATGTTTTATTCTTTTATCACATTAGAATATGAAATATGTAAAGTATTTCTATCATGCTGTATACAGTGTGTTCTAGTAAACCTTAGTTTTTTGGATATTGTTACATACAACTGTGTTAATAAATAATATACAGACTTGGATATCCTTGAATGTTTATTGTAAATTTTGAATACTTTCATTGCCTACTGTATAATTTTTGCAAAGTACTATATTTTTAAACTTTTACCCCACATTCTGGTCACATTGCAATATTTTTCTTGATAGTAAATAATTTAATCTGAATTACTTTTTTACGTATTCTTGGGCATCCGTTTTTTCCTAATTTATGCAGGTGCTTACATTTTATTAAATTGTTTATTGCTTCTTGTGAAAAATTGATAAGAGCTTTCTCTTTAAGGAAATATTCTACATCTTTATACAACTTAAAATAACAGCCTGTTGTCTTTTTTATTATATATTTTTATGAACCTATATAGCACACCATAGGATTTTCTTGGTTGAAAATTAGCTCTTTACTTTTCGTACAGAGCAAGGTACATTTCTTTTGAGAATAATATTTATAGGCTTGACTTTAAACTATAATTATGCTTTATTCTTCTATCAAATTAGAATATGAAATATGTAAAGTATTTCTACCATGCTGTATACAGTGTGCTCTAGTAAACCTTAGTTTTTGAATATTATTATATACAGCTGTGTTAATAAATAATATACAGACTTGGATATCCTTGAATGTTTACTGAAAATTATGACTGATACTTTAATTGTTTACTGTATAATTTTTGCAAAATACTATATTTTTAAGCTTTACCCCACATTCTATCACATTGCAATATTTTTCTTGACAATAAATAATTTAATTTGAATTACTTTTTACGTATTCTTGGGCGTTCGTAAGTCTTAGTGTAAAGTACGAATCTCTATAAATCATGGTAATTTTGCTATAATTATTAAACATTTTTATTTTTATCTTGAAGAGTCTGAATTTTTTAAAAACGTCGACTTTTTTATAATGCATTAGGTAATTTAAAATTTTTATTCAAAATAAAAAAGGTTACCTTAACTTTCGAGCGTTTTAATACAGATATTACATATAGGTACACAATTTTGAGCATCACGCTTTAAACGTAAGCACTTTTCAAAGCAGATGTTTAAATTTCTTATAAACGAAATATTTAAGAAAAAGTTATCCGTAGAAACCTCTTGCGATAATTTGTTTAGGCCCTCTGGTATAGAATCATTATAAATAAATGAAATTTCAAAAAGCTCTAAATAATTTTCAAAATCAATCTCGGGTATTGATAATAGTGTCTCATTTTTAAGGTTAAATGTAAAAATTTTTCGCATAAATGACAATTAAACATTTAAAAATTGTTCATATAAATTCAATTTCCATAAAAATATATAAAAAATAAAAAAACAGTGATATAAATTTTATAAAATAAAAATAAAACCAACTTACCCCGCTCAAAGTATAAGACAAATACCTTTTTAAGTGAAATTAAAAGGACATATATACTAGAGGTCTCCATAGAGTGAATGATGCAACAAAAAGGTAGGGGAGTTGATATAAATATATGCAACAAACGTTCAGAAAGTTAGTTTCTAGTTGATACTATACCATACTAAAATGGCCTCAAAACTTATTGTTGTAAACGGGTTGGACTTGGTAGAGGGAGAACATTACAGAATTCTTGACATTGAAAACAAGGACGGTGCCTACGGGGTTCAAACTGTGGTTTATCTGGAAGATGATAAAATGGTATATCTTCCTAAGAGAATGTAAAAAACTGATGCTGAAGTGACAAATATATGTTGTGGGCAAACATATCTTGTTAGAACAGGACAACATTATGTCGAAAAATATGGGTGCACTACCCCTATTTTAGAGATACGCAAGTATTGGTAAGTAAAATAATATTTAACTTTTACGCTTGAAATTACAAAGGTTCGTTTCTTTTCTTTCAGAATAAAGTAGCCAAAATATTAAATAAGTGCTTTATAAATATTATAAAATAAATTGATGCATTAATATTATTGCTTTTTCTTGCTTCAGTCCTTAGTTTTAATTTTTAAAATTAAAAAGGCTCTTATTTTAAATATAAATATATTTTATAACAATTAATTATTAATATTTATAAATTAACACAACATTATCTCCTGGATCGGCCCATGCAATTATCATGCCCCCCATGCATGGACCGTTCCAAATTTCTACAAAATTTTCCGGCATCATATAGGGCGGGTAACCCTCCGAAAATAAGCACACAAACTAAAAGGACGTAATTAGAAAATAAAATAAAAATATTGCTAAAACTTACTGCTATACCCGGAAACATCATATCAGCAAGCTGCTGATTATAATTCATCTGATGCATAACTAAAAAATTATTCAAAATAAAATTTGAACAATGCACTATAAAAAAGAACTCACATGCGGACATGGTCTTTATATTTTCAGAATTTGTTCTGCTACTATAAAAGAAAAACCCTGAATTAAAAAATTAAAAAATTTTAATAATAAAAGCACTCACCAGTTGACACTATTTCACTTTACCATTAAACGGGACTTCAATCTATATTTATATAAATTATTCCTACTATTAAAGAATTAATTTTTATAATGCATAAATATAGGTCGATTGGAGTACGTACTAATTAATTCAAACACTAATATAATATCGTCATATACAGGACATTTTGAAAATGTAGATAATAGGTTTGTTTATTTTGCACTGATTTTAAATAAGTGGTTCATACCCCCCTGTATACAGATCCCATTAATTGATTTTATTCGTGCACATTATGCATTAATTATTTTATTAACAAGATAATTACTTTAAATACAAAATTACATTTAAAGCGATCGGCATACAATGTTGTTAAAATTTTAATTATTAAATACGCTAATAAGGTAAAATAATACCAATTATGCCTCGTGTTGTGCTCCAATTTTATCTAATTATTTATTGAAAGATAATTAATTATGTATTCTGTTTTTTATTGCATGGTTCGGAAAACATATCCTAACAGTTGTTTTTTACGGTGAAGATGTACTTAATATAATTCAAAAAATGCCTTATTTTCTCCGATATGACTTTTATATATTGCTATAATAGTGGATTTGACTTGAAAACTGCATATATTTCTGAAATAAAACGATGGTATAAAATTACAGATGTCTTTTTATTTTACGCTGATTTTTTTATTCCTATAATGTGATATATACCAGGATGATAGTAAGTGATGTTATTATGTTGTGAATAAAAAAGTTTTAAAATTGATTGATTTTTAATTAATTATACAATCATGAATGGTATTCCGCTAGTGTGTTTATATGGGTATTTTTATCAATGCGATGTGGGGTGAATGCTGTTGGGATCAGGGGTGATAAAATAGGGGAATGATGGGTGGAAACGTATTACAATTGGGTAATTATATTATAAACAGGTGTGTGAAGAAACAGGGGATAGTTGGGTGATTTTAACAGGGGCTGTTGCGGGGGCAGGGGGGGATGTTGACCAGGGTCTGTTGAACTGGTATTATTAGGCTAAATTCTAATCACCCTGTCGATAAGTTCCTAATATTAATCATAAGTATTTATATTATTTTATACGAGGTTGGTAATAAGTTTGTTCTTGTTGGTATAATATATTTAGTTCTAGAGCATATAAATTATATTTTTTACACTATTTAAGATGTCACTGAGAGGTTTTTCAAAAATTTAAAAAGAATATTTAGAGCCTTTAGTACTTGGAATTTAAATATAAATTACATTTATGCCTTAATTCCTAATGCAATGGGACCTGTACAACGCACAAAACAGATACTGAGCCCCTACGTAATGGCTTGTGATTGTGTGTTTCGGTAATATTTGCAACTTAACACATACTCACTAGTCAAAATGCTGGGTTCTTTAACATCATCAAATGTGTGCAGAAAATACAGTGTGTTTAGTAGTGATAGTTGGCCGTTTGTTTGAATAATTTTTAGCACGAGATCTTTGACGCTTATTGATATTTAACAGCAATAATGTATAATTTTCTTCTTCATGAAACATACAGTGTGGCTTATAATTTACACATTTAATGGCTTTGTTTATATGATCAGTTGTTTATAACATTGTGTTAAATGTGTTCTTGAAAGGCCACAATTTCATCGAATAGGTTCCTAATAATAATCATAAGTATTTATATTATTTTATACGAGGTTGGTAATAAGTTTGTTATTGTTGGTATAATATATTTAGTTCTAGAGCATATAAATTATATTTTTTACACTAATTAAGATGTCACTGAGAGGTTTTTCAAAAATTTAAAAAGAATATTTAGAGCCTTTAGTACTTGGAATTTAAATATAAATGACATTTATGCCTTAATTCCTAATGCAATGGGACCTGTACAACGCACAAAACAGATACTGAGCCCCTACGTAATGGCATGTGATTGTGTCTTTCGGTAATATTTGCAACTTAAAACATAGTCACCAATCAAAATGTTGGGTTCTTTAACATCATCAAATGTTTGCAGAAAATACAATGTGTTTAGTAGTGATAGTTGGCCGTTTGTTTGAATAATTTTTAGCACGAGATCTTTGACGCTTATTGATATTTAACAGTAATAATGTATAATTTTCTTCTTCATGAAACATACAGTGTGGCTTATAATTTACACATTTAATGACTTTGATTATATGATCAGTTGTTTATAACATTTTGTTAAATGTGTTCTTAAAAGGCCACAATTTCATCGTGAATATATATTTTAGAGAATTTGTGGGGATCTGGGAGGTCTTTGTATACTTACTTTATATCTTCCCTGTATAGATTTTTGTATAAAATTATGCAAGTAATTATCTGTTCAAGAAATACCTTTTTGCATATAAATGACCCAATATTTGTTGTTGTAAATTACTTGTAGCCAATTAGCATAAATAAATCATTATCTAAGCCTCGTGTATAATTAGTGGTTTGCATAATGATGTTACATTTTTTGCTGTTAATGATTATAAAATAATATTGGTGTTCTTGTGAATCCTAAATAAAGCAAAACACCCGAACTTGACTTGACTTGGTTGGCTAGCTATCCAAACTTTGCTAGCTTCCTAAATGATTTTAAACAATTGGTAATTTTCTATAATCGTTAATTCGTATGCAATCATTCTTTAGTTAGACTGATAAGTTTTTGGTTATAATAATAAGATAATTTATTTTTAATGCTGTGCATGGTAGAATGTTCCTTTTTTATACAAAACTACTTTTAATACGCCCCTGTATGTATTGTTTGGTGTATACCTATATATTTTTGGTAATATATTTGTTTGATGTACTTAACTGTTTTGTTTCTTTATCGGGGTTGTTTTCTATAACAGAGAGGCCAACAGGGGCCGTTCCAGGTCATCAGGCCAACAGGGCTGTTCAGGCCAACAGGGTCTGTTCCGGGGGAACAGGGTCTGTTGGACAGGGTTCATAATACGTTTAATCTGATTCCCCACAGAGCAGTTTATATTACGATACTTTTTTTTGTTAAATCTGATGTCTTTGTTTTTAATTATCGGCTAAAAGACTTGACGCTTCGGCTAATTACTGATTTTTAGTTTATACTATCTATCTATAAGAAACGTTGCAGCCCTTTCGGGGTGAATGATTGTAAAATAATATTGAAAGCTGATGCTCGCGTTGCATAACAGATGGGTGAATGCACAAGATTGTTAATATTTTCCTACGCTTATAATATTTATTTTTATGTGAAACACTGGTTACCTAACTTCAGGTAGTACTCAGATATCAATTAGTTTGTTTTACTAAGTATATGAGACAGCCTGGTTTACCCTAATTTTGTACATTATAAAATATCACCATAATCCCACTTAAGGACCTTTTGTTCCAGCAATCTATTCAGATGTGCCCCCGTGGTTTCACGTTGTCAAACATTGTTTAACAGTTTTAATCTATATGCTCTCGTAGCGTATTTTGCAAGGCTTTGAGGTTCGACCCCAGAGGTTTATGGTTCAATTCCCGCTGACTGCACAAACTTTTTTTCTGTTATTATTTATTCATTATGTTGTTCAATATTGATTATTTAGATAGATGTTCAGGTTAGGTACTTGGGTTTGGGTACTATTGAGAACGTGGTATGTCATCTCCCCTCCGCTATAAATGTAATAACACGTGACCATGGGTCATAAAGTTGGGTTAGAATCTTGAAATAATGAGGGTTGATAATACCAGGGGGCGCCACTTAGGCTAAGACGGATCCTGTATTACCGACAGCGAGCGGTTATGACGTCATACACTAGATGGCGATAGTAGCTGGGTTCCGCTCGGGTTAAGAGAGGATGGTGACCTAAAATGGCACCAAAAATGCAGGTTTTAGGTCCCATGTTATTTCTTATGGGTTTTTGGTCTCGAATCCGCTTAGCTTTATCTACTATGGAGTTCAAACCGCCCAGTCCGTTGTCTGAAACAAGTAGTACTGCTGAGAATTGGCCTCGTTGGAAGCAGAGGTTTGATATTTATATGACTGCCTCGGACAAGAATAACAAAAGTGAAGAGGTAAAAATAGCTAACTTATTAAGCTGCATTGGAGATAAAGGGATAGACATATATAATACATTTGAAGCAGACCAGAGATCGACTATTGCTAAGTTATTAGAAGCCTTTGAAAACTACTTTATACCTAAACGAGTAGTCGCTATGGAATCATTTAAATTTCACAACTTAGTTCAAGGTACCCAAAGTATTAACCAGTACATTACTGAACTTAAAAATCAGGCCAAGTTATGCGATTTTAGCTGTGAAAACACAGAATGCAATAAATCATATTCAGATAGAATGTTGAGGGACAGAGTTCTTGTGGGTATAAATTGTCAAGAAAGCCAGTTAAGATTATTGCGAGAACCGAAGCTAGATCTTAAGAAGATTGTCGACTATTGCAAAAGTATAGAGTTAAGCAAAGAACACATTAAAATTTTAAAGCCAGAAGAGGAAGTATTTGCAGTAAGAAATGGCGAATTAAAAAAGTTCAAATGTAGCAAGTGCTTGTATGAACATTTTTCCAATAGATGTCCTGCTTTCAATCGAAGTTGTGCCATATGTCAAAGAAAAGGTCACTTTGCTAAAGCTTGTTCACAGAAAAAGGAAAACGATAGGAGTAAGTTCCAAAATGACCGAAAAGAAGAAGAAGATGTTAATCAGGCAACAAGCCAAAAGTCACAAAAAGAAGCTGTAGTGCAAATGGTTGTCAAAAAGTCGCAAGAAAAAGAAGACGAAGGTCAGCTGTTTGTCAATGAGTGTTCATCAGCTGAAAACAATAATAATCTGTTTGAGAGTACGAATTTGAGTAATAAAGATTCCTGGCATGAAGAATTAAGTGTATGGGACACGAAAGTAAAGTTTAAATAAGATTCTGGGTCAGACACGAGTATTTTACCGAAAACCACTTTTGATTTAATAAGACATGACAAAAGGTTGAAAAAGTCTAGTATGACATTGATTTCTTATGGTAATTTTAAGTTTAGGCCTTTAGGTGAGATAATATTAGATTGTAGTTATAAAAACATGTGTAAACAAGTCAAGTCCATTATCGTTGATTTTGAAGCAGAAGCAATACTGGGTCTCGATGATTGTATCAAATTTAACCTGATAAAAAGAGTAAATGTCTTAAATTCTTGTTTGCCTAGTAATAAGCAAGACATTTATGACAAGTACGAACAAGTTTTTGTGGGCTTAGGTAAGATTTCAGGATATTGTAACATTGAACTTACAGATGATGCCAAGCCAGTGGTGCAATATAGTAGAAAAATACCATTTTCTCTACATGATAAGTTAAAGGATACTCTAGATTCTTTAGAAGAAAAAAATATTATTAAAAAGGTTAATTACCCAACAGAATGGGTAAATAACCTAATGATTGTTGAAAAAAAACCTTCAGACAAGTTACGAATATGCATTGACCCAAAACCATTAAATAAATTTATTCGTAGAGAATATTTTGCTATTCCCACAGCAAATGATATAATTAGTAGATTGTCAGGTAAGTCCTTCTTTAGTGTTTTAGATATGAAAGATGGATTTTGGCAACATGTGCTGAATGAAAAGAGTTCAGATTTGTGTACTTTTAATACCCCGTTTGGGAGATACAAATTTAATCGTTTACCTTTTGGGATTTGTTCTGCACCAGAAATTTTTCAGCGCAAGAATTCTGAAATTTTTGGTGTCTTAGATAATGTTGACGTATATTTTGATGATTTAATTATCTCGGGAAAGTCAGAACTTTTGTAATTTTCTTTTTAGGGTCAAAAACTTTTAATGTAGGATAACTAGAAATTAAAAATTTTAAGTGATTTAACTCAGATTCATGCTCAGAATTCCATAAAAATTGCACATCCTTTCTAGTCAAATTTCTCATATTAGCTGTAATACTAGAAAAATTTGGTATAAATTTGGAAAAAAATTTAACCATACCTAGAATTCTCAAAACCTCTGATCTATTTTTAGGAGATTCTATACAAGAAACAGCATGTACATTTTTCAAATCTGGCTTTATGCCGTTAACAGAGATCAGATGTCCCATAAAACAAACTTCCGTTAGTTTATACTGAAATTTTTCAACATTAAATCTAATATTATTGCTTATAGCAGTTTCAAAAACTTTTCGAAGGGCTATATCATGTTCTAGTTCTGACTTTCCCGAGATAATTAAATCATCAAAATATACGTCAACATTATCTAAGACACCAAAAATTTCAGAATTCTTGCGCTGAAAAATTTCTGGTGCAGAACAAATCCCAAAAGGTAAACGATTAAATTTGTATCTCCCAAACGGGGTATTAAAAGTACACAAATCTGAACTCTTTTCATTCAGCACATGTTGCCAAAATCCATCTTTCATATCTAAAATACTAAAGAAGGACTTACCTGACAATCTACTAATTATATCATTTGCTGTGGGAATAGCAAAATATTCTCTACGAATAAATTTATTTAATGGTTTTGGGTCAATGCATATTCGTAACTTGTCTGAAGGTTTTTTTTCAACAATCATTAGGTTATTTACCCATTCTATTGGGTAATTAACCTTTTCAATAATATTTTTTTCTTCTAAAGAATCTAGAGTGTCCTTTAACTTATCATGTAGAGAAAATGGTATTTTTCTACTATATTGCACCACTGGCTTGGCATCATCTGTAAGTTCAATGTTACAATATCCTGAAATCTTACCTAAGCCCACAAAAACTTGTTCGTACTTGTCATAAATGTCTTGCTTATTACTAGGCAAACAAGAATTTAAGACATTTACTCTTTTTATCAGGTTAAATTTGATACAATCATCGAGACCCAGTATTGCTTCTGCTTCAAAATCAACGATAATGGACTTGACTTGTTTACACATGTTTTTATAACTACAATCTAATATTATCTCACCTAAAGGCCTAAACTTAAAATTACCATAAGAAATCAATGTCATACTAGACTTTTTCAACCTTTTGTCATGTCTTATTAAATCAAAAGTGGTTTTCGGTAAAATACTCGTGTCTGACCCAGAATCTAATTTAAACTTTACTTTCGTGTCCCATACACTTAATTCTTCATGCCAGGAATCTTTATTACTCAAATTCGTACTCTCAAACAGATTATTATTGTTTTCAGCTGATGAACACTCATTGACAAACAGCTGACCTTCGTCTTCTTTTTCTTGCGACTTTTTGACAACCATTTGCACTACAGCTTCTTTTTGTGACTTTTGGCTTGTTGCCTGATTAACATCTTCTTCTTCTTTTCGGTCATGTTGGAACTTACTCCTATCGTTTTCCTTTTTCTGTGGACAAGCTTTAGCAAAGTGACCTTTTCTTTGACATATGGCACAACTTCGATTGAAAGCAGGATATCTATTGGAAAAATGTTCATACAAGCACTTCCTACATTTGAACTTTTTTAATTCGCCATTTCTTACTGCAAATACTTCCTCTTCTGGCTTTAAAATTTTAATGTGTTCTTTGCTTAACTCTATACTTTTGCAATAGTCGACAATCTTCTTAAGATCTAGCTTCGGTTCTCGCAATAATCTTAACTGGCTTTCTTGACAATTTATACCCACAAGAACTCTGTCCCTCAACATTCTATCTGAATATGATTTATTGCATTCTGTGTTTTCACAGCTAAAATCGCATAACTTGGCCTGATTTTTAAGTTCAGTAATGTACTGGTTAATACTTTGGGTACCTTGAACTAAGTTGTGAAATTTAAATGATTCCATAGCGACTACTCGTTTAGGTATAAAGTAGTTTTCAAAGGCTTCTAATAACTTAGCAATAGTCGATCTCTGGTCTGCTTCAAATGTATTATATATGTCTATCCCTTTATCTCCAATGCAGCTTAATAAGTTAGCTATTTTTACCTCTTCACTTTTGTTATTCTTGTCCGAGGCAGTCATATAAATATCAAACCTCTGCTTCCAACGAGGCCAATTCTCAGCAGGACTACTTGTTTCAGACAACGGACTGGGCGGTTTGAACTCCATTTTCTTTATCCAATTCGATCGCTTTTTATACCTTTAACTTATACTTATCGAATAACTCGCAGTTGCTCACAAACCCAAAAAACTTCTGCGGTTGGCAAACTAGCAGCCATACCTGACACCATGTTTTATCTCGTTCTAATTATTACTCTCTTAGTGTTTATATTTGTTTATAACTTTATTTATAACAAATCTACATAACTCCACGTTTACAATTGTATCGCCATTCTTGATCTGAAGTCAGGCACAAATCTCATTTTTATTGCGGGAACAACATATTCATTACAATCACGTTCTATGCACCAAAAAGACAATTAATAGAAGCAGGCCATGGAAACAAAACAAATACCTAATCAAAACATAAATAATCCAAATTGTCAATAGTTGTCAAAGTTTTGCGTTATTTATACGAATGATGATGCTGTTGATATGCTTGCGGTTTATTTTGAATGTCTTCAGAATGCCGCAGTAGCTAAAAGAGTTTACGCCGCTCGATATCCAAATCGGCGTCCTTGCAATGTGAGAGTTTTTCCCCGATTAGTGGCGACTTTACGAGCCAATGGTTGTTTTCGGCCTAAGTTTCAACGGCAAAGAATTGGAAGAACACAAGAAAATATTAACTACGTACTGGGGTATATTGAAGGAAATCCTCATGTTGGCACAAGAGCATTATCCCTTGAGTTGGACATATCACGAACAACGGTTCAAAATATTTTGAAGGACCATAGGTTAGTTCTAATGGCCATCAAAGTTAGGTATTCGTTTTGCATCAGGCCTTGAAAGGGGAAGATTTTGATCGGAGATTGGACTATTGACATTGGATGTTAGGTATGATACGCCAAAATAGAGAATTTTTATTTCAAATTCTTTGGACCGATGAAGCCACCTTTAGTACTGACGGAAGAGTCAATCTACATAATATGCACTATTGGTCTGCAGAAAATCCGCATTGGTTGCGTGAAGTTCAGCACCAAGGACGTTGGAGTTTAAATGTGTGGTGTGGCATACTTTCGTCTGAGGGCATACTGGAAGGCAGAATTATTGGGCGGTATTTTCTTGAGCAATCCCTAAATGGCAATGTCTTTCTTGACTTTTTGGCCAATCAATTGCCGTTGTTGTTGGAAGATGTGCCTTTGGAAACAAGGCAAAACTTGTTTTTGCAGTTGGATGGTTGCCCAGCACATTTTGCCGCTAATGTGCGAGAGCATATTAATGCAGTATTTCAACAGCGGTGGATTGGAAGAGGAAGTCTGTTTCCATGGCCTCCGCGATCACCAGACCTAACTTGTCTGGATTTTTATTTATGGGGCGGTTAAAGGACATCGTGTTTCAGACTCAACCTACGACCAGAAAAGATTTAAAAAACCGGATTCGTAATGCAATACGTAACATACCGAGAGCCGAAATTGAAAGTGCATTTTTGTCTACCCATGAGAGGCTTCAGCAATGCATAGAACATGATGGTCAGCATTTCGAGCATTTGCGGGGCATTAAAAATCTTTCTTTTATAAATCGGTCCTTTTTAGGGCCACAACTTACATAATAGAAATAATTCCAGAGAAATATAGTTACAATAAAGTGAAAATTTAAGGGATTTTCGTATAAAATTTTCTATTGCCGATATTTTGGGTTAGAAACAAGATATCGAGATGCGGTTTTCGCGAGCTAGTTTAGGCATCATTTAGCTACTTTTTCATAAAAAAAAAAATTATACCATTGCATTTTATTTTGTTGAGAAAATTAACCATTTCTGTTGGAATGTCAAAAAAAGCCCTCTAGCGGCGATATTTGAAACTTACAAAACTTCAAATAAAATGATGTTTGTAGCCCAAGAATAGCTCCTTTTAAAAAGCCCAAGTTTGTTCAAATCGGCTTAGCCGTTTTGAAGATACAGGATGTTATTTACGGAAACGTTTGAATAACCCCACCACTTTATTTTTAGAGATACACTGCAAAAAGTGTCAAACAAAAAAGGTTCAGATTATCCTTGACTTTGAAGATCAGGATTTTTTTTATTAGGTTAATATAGCGGAATTTACAGAAACATCACTTTTTTAGATTCAGGATTGCAGTTACGCCCCCTAGCGACCATTTCAGAAACTTGAAAATATTTTCCAGCTTTTTCTCTTGGCCGTTTTAGTAATATTTTTTTTTGCCGCAAGCCTCTACGATGGATAGTTTCCCAGATACAGTACCTCGCATTCTTAGTTGGCCACCCTGTACTTAAAGTGTAACAAAATCTTTCTTCCATTCTACTAAACAAATATCTTGATATGAACTAGAATGTCCCACAAATCCTCTTTATATATCCCTTCATAAAAATCTTCATAGAACAAACCTTGTACCAATATATTTAAACTAAACTTTAACTAACATTTCGGTATGCTGATTGCGTTCATCAAGTTTCATTCATTTCTTAATACATTCTACAAATTTTAAAGCTCCATCAACGTCACCTTCCACCTATAATTTTCTCTCTACTGCTAATACTAACAGCAACATTTCTTTTATCTCCTGAGGATGAAGGTCACTACCTTCGAAACATGTAGACTTATTAATACGAAAAAATTGAGCCTTTGATTGCGCATCTTTCATTAAATTAGTGAAGAAAGACTTTTTGACTTTCTTTTCTTTTCCTATAATTCAACTCCACTTTGAGAATGGACTATTTCTTTAAACTAGTTTGAATAGTTAGGACCACCAGTCCGTCAGAGGTCTCTTCGAACGGTCACTACCATGTGCTCTTTTCCGATACATCAGACGAACGTAACGAAGTATCAGTCTGTTGACTATCTCTCTCTCTCATAATATTAATCTATAAAAAGAGACAGACCTCGTTAAAAACCCAGTTAATATTATGCCACCTCAGTGGAGGGTTTTATTATCCATTTTTTGGATAGAAAAAGAAAGAGAAAAGTTCTCTCAATTTTGTGAAATGTGAACCCCGAACGAATTGTTGGTAAGAACTTGAATTTTTTTTTAGTTTTTATATCATAATTTACCGTTTTAATTCTTTATAGACCGTTTTACAAGTTTTGAAGAATTTTAGGATGGTTACACGACCTTATATCACTGGTATGTAACCTAAATTGCTGAATTTTGAAATTTAAATTGTATTTTTTCTAATATTTTTTGCATACTCTTCAAAAAGATCTACCAATTATAGTTTATAGAAGAGGTACATATCCGCAGCTCAAGCGAATGCAAATAGAACTGTATGATAAGTCATGCCGAAGGAGTTTTAATGTTCAGCCTCGTGTAAGCTTTCTTCATTTTATTTGTTGCCATCTCATATTCTAGGTATTATATTGTGTATGATCCTTATTTGCCTCTATCAGTCTATGATCGCCTGTGTCGCTCATTCAATAACCCCGTATTACTGTAAATATCCCGGTTGTAAGAGTGCATTTAGATATTTATCTGACCCTAATTGTGTCAATAAGCTCTTCTATCCATTTCCTCTTACTGATATTGAAAGACTAAGAGTGTAAAAGAATAATAATTGTAGTATTAATCCTGACATTGAGTGCAAAACCAAAACTTTAGGATTTGTGAAGACCATTTCAATGAATGTCAATTTAAGAACTCACACTGAGCGAAATATCGAATTGATATAACTCCAATATGAGTTATCCTAGACCAGTAGCGGATCCAGAATTTGGTCAAGGAGGGGGGGGGTACATACCCGCATTAAACTGACTGAAGACTATTAGGGGACAGCTTAGACCTCTGAATTACGGCAACTAAATCGAAGAAGTTGCATCAAATCACTGTTCATGAGTTATATAGCCCTGAAGATGGGTTGTTTTAGCTAGCTAGCTTAGCTAATCATAACTGGGTTTGACGAACACACGCGACGTGGGCTGCAGAAATTCATTGTTTAAGCTGCCAGAGACCAATATGGGAATTGTGATGCGTTACTACTCGGGCTAGATTAATTCATGATTTAAGCTATCAAAACTTGACCTTTTAGTTGTTCTAGCTTACTTAACGACTATAGATTTAATTTGTCCTAAATGTTGGCAGGGAATCTCAATAGAGCCAAATCACTGTTCATAAGTTATAATAGCCCTGTTGATGGGTTATTTTATGCACTGGACCCGTCTTAAATTATTGGTATGCTAAGGTTACCGTAGATAATCGTAACTGGGTTTGACGAACACATGCGACGTGGCTGCAGCAATTCATTGTTTATGTTGCCAGAGACCAATATGGGAATTGTGATGCGTTACTACTCGGGTTAGATTAATTCATGATTTAAGCTATCAAAACTTGACCTTTCAGTAGTTGTTCTAGCTTACTTAACGACTATAGATTTAAGTTGTCCTAAATGTTGGCAGGAAATCTCAATAGAGCCAAAATCACTGTTCATAAGTTATAATAGCACTGTTGATGGGTTATTTTATACACTGGACCCGACTTAAATTATTGGTAAGCTAAGGCTACCGTAGATAATCGTAACTGGGTTTGACGAACACATGCGACGTGGCTGCAGCAATTCATTGTTTAAGTTGCCAGAGACCAATATGGGACTTGTGATGCGTTACTACTCGTTACGACTATAGATTTAATCTGTCCTAAAGTTGGAGGATCCTCATTTTCACGCACCTGTATGAGAACAAACTCTGAACAAAAATAAAAAAAAGATCCCTCCGATCAACGATTGCGCGGATAGCAAGTCCAGTTATGTGTTCCATGACGACGCGACGTACACGAGGTACTAATAACAATGGGATGAAGTTAACGCGCCAAATCGGCACGAGCGCGAATTCGGAACTTTTCGTGACTTTTCGATCGGTGATTTACCCTCGACATGGGGCTTTTAGAGCACTCTTTATGACTTATTTCAACTCAAAATAATTTACACATATTAATGAGATAAAATAATGCACGTCTGGGTCAAAACTGCACTTTAAAATCAGTTAGTAAGTTTTCGCAATACAAAAACTGAGTTCAGGTTACTCATAAAATGGATACCAAATGAAGGATTGTGGTGACCCCAAATGTGTTTAAAATGCTGATATTTCTGTATTGAGGCGAACCAAAAGAAGCTGAGTTATTGTAGAGTTTTTAAATGATTTGTGATAATTCGTAGGCTCAGTTTGAACAACATAGAAACGTGCGTTAAAGTAGCTTTAATTCTGCAACCCACGACAACGGTAAATCCATTTTTGTCAGTGCAGTTTTTTAACAAGGCTTAATTGGAATGCTGTTCCCGAAGCTGTCCCTGAGCTCTTGTCTCCTGATGTTTTAGGGTCACTTTCACATTCCGTAGAACCTGGTAGTTTAAATTGTTTTACAGGCAGTCTAAAGCATTCCGTTTAGTCCTCTAAACGTATCCATTCTACTTTTGATACAAGTACACCTAGTACACCATCCACCTTATATTTTAATGAATTTTTTTCACAACTTTCAGTTTCTCAGTATTTAATTTAAAAATTATGTTTTGTTTAGTCTGTTAGCCATTTTGGTACTAATCATAAATATTTTTTTTTTCTGTTGCATGAACACCTTATCGAGCCCAAATACTGTGTGACAATTTAACTATGGCTGCAACATTTGACCTGCACCTGGCTAAGACATCTTGCAGCTGGCTACGAGATTTTACACCTGAAGGCAACATTTTACACCTGACCAAGACATTTTCACCTGGATGGACACTTTCAAGTAGGTACCTGGACGGTTATGTTTTTTTCTGTGTCATTTTTTTAAAATTTATTTTCTGTAATAAAGAGTTATTTACTGGAAGAAGGAAAATATATTTAGTGCCAGTACTTTTGGCACTGATTAACTCATTTAATAGATGATTAAAATAATCAGGTTTTCTAATGTGCCAAAACCTTCAAATTTATATTGACATTGGCACATTTAAAACCCTGATTATTTTAATTGTCTATCAAATGAGTTAATTAGTGTCAAAAGTACCGGCACTAAATGTCAGAATATTTTAGGTCGTTTTTATTATTTCCTTCTATCAGAGGTTATAACTGTTTACATCTTTACCACTCGACTGAGCTAAGTTCAAGAGGAAAACAAGGGAGGAATTAAATTCTTATGTAAACGGGTCAAAACTGACAAATAACTTACTGAATTTACTTGAACTTGAACTAAGAAAGTGTGCAAAACGTAAGCAGCTAATTGCTATTTTGTATTAACGTAACTAGAAGACCTGGGTTGGAGATGAAGCAAACATTTTTTTTGGAGCAACGCCCAAATGTCAAGAATTTACGTATTTGCCTCGAGCAAGCCCGGGTTCATGAATCACTTAGAACCATTTTAGTCACGTCACTATTATTAGGTACATTTTTGGTTAATTTTATACAGAACATTTTTTATTTGTAGCTAGCTATTAAGTATTTCTATTGTTTCGATACCAATTTTTGCCAGAATTTGTTCACAATATTTTTATGGTAAATTTTAAATTTTTTTTCATAAGCTTTGTTTGTTATTTACATCGGCATTCATAAACAACAACAATATTTGGTTTTTAATGACATTTATTGCTTTTTTGGTATAATTTTATATAAAATACATACATTCATTAAATTCTGAAATTTAGTGAATACATGGTATTTTAGAATGAATTAACTCACAAAGCGATAAAACGTCTTTAAAAATCTTAAATATTGTTTAAACAGTAAACCAGTAATTTAAAAACGAGTTATTTGAACTACCCGCTATGTGCAATAAATTTCCTACCGTAGCGCTCGGGGTGGACTGGTGGCTAACTTGAATCTTTGTTTCTCTGGTTTTCTACGTAGTTCGCATTTCTAACCGCATATCTGTTTTGTGATTATAATGTTTTCTACCAAGTTATTCTTTATAAATATTTAAAAACTAGCTCTGCCTTTTGAGCATCTAAGTGAGTTTTGATTTCTTATTACCATCTTACACCCAACCGTTATGTAAAAAGTGTACCTAAACAAGTTGTGTAAATAAAAAGTGTATATCATTTTGTTTCCAAATTCAAAACATCAGAGTATTCACGGATTTCAGTCTACCTTCTACCTAAACGTTTAATACAGTCCACTTTTAATATCGAAATTATCCCTTTATGTGTTTCGCACACATATACTAAGTTTTCGCCGAAAGATAATACGTCCCCCACCCTCACATTAAAAGTTCTTTCGGACAGAATTGAATACATAAACTTAAAAATCCCATACCTCTATACCGTATCATAGGCTTTTTCAAGGTCAAAGAACACTGCAACCATGTAGTCAATGTGCGAATGGTTACTCATTAATTGCACTAGCTCGTGGTTGAAAAAAAAATAGTACCTACTCACTTTCCCTTCATCTTGGGCCTCCTTAGGGGCCAACCTGCATTTTGGGACTAAGCAAGGAACATACACCGAATAGCTCTATTCATTGAAAACCAAACGCAATTAATTATAAGCTTTTAAGGTGGTAATAAAAAAGTTGTTGATACTATTTGTTAAATTGAAGTATTTTTGGTAATTTATTACCACCTACCTCAATTTCGTAGCAAATGCAACCGAGGTGGTTCCTTTAAAAGAGTCATTGCCAACAATGTATACAAGTACAAAACTCAAAGGATTCTGACATGACAAGCTAATACATAAAATTGTATACTGAGCGCCACTCACAGCTAATAAAGTTTAAACTTATTAAATAGATTCAACATTAAACCATTCGGGCCTGCACAAAGCGTCAAAACAAACAACATGGGTACATTAATTTACAAAAAGATTTAAATCGATTAATTTGAACACTTAAAATAAGGAAACTGTAGTCAAAACAAGTCTACCAATTAGAAAATCGCAAAAATATTTTTGTTATGCTAGATTAAATACTCATTATTAAAGTGCAAAAGTTGCAACTTTTTTACATTTCGTTTTATAGTTCTGGTTATACAGATTGTAAATAATGTATGGAATAAATTGGACTAAAATTCAGATAATATGTTTTGAGAAAAACGCTGACATACGTCAAGTAACTTATAAAAATGTGCTTTCTTTAACACTTACAATATTTATACAGGGTTTCGCGTTTAGAAGATATGATTGTATGGATGATTTTTTTAATGGAATACCCTGTATATTACTTCAAAATTCGATTCCTCGAAAGAAGTCGCCTTCAAAAACCTAATACACTTAAGGCCCAAAATTCGTAGTTTAGAAACCAGAGCCACTTAATTAAAAAATCCCTAATTTATTTTTATGAAATCACAAAAAAACCAAAAAGAATTAAAATAAAACAGTTAATTAATTAAAGGTTGAAATTGTCTTCCTTCTTGCGCCTGACAATATACTAATCGATTAATAAATTCTCGTTTCACATTACTTACAGACAGATATTTTGGCACATTTGATTTTTATCCTACATTTTAAATCTTCGATACTAGCTGGTCTACTTTTGTATACCACGTTTTTCAAATGACCCCACAGAAAATAGTCCATGGGAGTAAGATCCGGGGACCTGGGTGGCCACTCAATGGTATCACGCCTTCCAATCCACTCTGTTGGGAAAAACTTGATCAAGGTATGCTCGGACCACTACAGCATATTGTTCACTTGCACCATCTTGTTGATACTATAAATTTTCATAGTGAACCCCAGTTTCATTTCTACTCGGAAATAAATTAACCAGTTTAGGCATAAGGAAGTCAATACAGACAATACCCGCTCACACATTTATTTTCTGGGGATATTGTGTATTATGCTCTCGCATCTACCTAGGGTTTTCTTTCGCCCAGTATCTGCAATTTTGTTTGTTTACCTCACCGTTTAATTTCAAAGTAGACTCATCCGAAAATATTATATTTTTTACCAAAAACGGGTTACCATTACACATGTTCAATAATGTATGACAGAATTCCCTTTTTCTATCGGGATCGCCACCCGACAGCTCTTGATCAAGATTTACTTTAAAAGGGTGCCATTTTTCTATCCTCAGTAAATTATTCAACCAAAAGAACCAACACAAAGTCCCGGTCTCAAATAATTTAATATTTAAAAAATATTCGGTTACATGTTTCGCCTTTAAGGCATCATCAGACCTAAAAAGATGTCAATCAACACGCATATAAGTGAGCGAATCTTACTAGTAAACCTACCTTATACTCCAAAAAACAATTTAAGAAGAATAAAAATGTCAAAATATAAAAAAAAAATGATAAACGTTACAATCACATCATTGAAACAGTTAGAACTTAAACTATATCCTAACAAAAAATTCTCAATAATTTTACCCATCTTATAAGTGGATCGTGTTACGAGTATGTGACGCCAACTTTTTTACATGTCGGAATCTTAATATCAGCCAACGACTTTATTAATTTTAAGCAATAGTATATTGTGTATCTAGTAGGAAAAATAGCATATTCCCGAACGAGAATAAAAGTAAATAAATATACTAATTTTACTATTTTTTTCTGCAGTCGAAAAGAAATTAGAATAAATACAAAAATAAAATGATTAGTACCTATACCTAATAAAAAAATATATAAGATATTTTTATTTGCTTTATTTTTACTTGGTAGCCTCTGCACTACCAACCCTTTTCCGATCCCTTGAAGGCAGTTCTACAACTGCGAAGGATGACCATTTATATAGTGCACCTCCATTACTTTCTGCGAAAATACGAATTGTACATGACAGAACATTAGCTCCAGCTATTGCAGAAGATGCCAGAACATTAGTTCCAGCTGTTGCAGAATGTCACTCGGGTAATTACCATATTATTTTATTAAGAACCAAAGTTTAACATATTATATTGTAAAAAAATAATCAAATAACAATCCGGTTGTCATTTCCACTTTTACCTAAAAGTGGAATACAGTTGACAAATTTGCCATGAAAATTATTGTTCTTCTAGATGGACTTTACTGACTAAGATTAGTAGATTACTGGTGTAGTAGTAGTAGTAAGTAGTAACAAGATTTATTTTAGCAATACTGCTACAATATTATAAATTCTAGTTTTTTTAACAGTAATTAAAACATTTAAAATTACAATTTTATGCACCAAAAATATTTTTAAATAAATTTTATCAGATATTTTGTTTTCTAAGTAATGATATTTTTAAGGATTTTTTAAATTTACTTAAGGAATTTTGTTTCTTAATTAAAGAATCTAAATTATTATATTCGTAAAGTCCTTTAAAAAAGATTTATTTATATGTCAAGTTTTTTGTCACTTTCCCTAAACAAAAATTTTGATTGTTTCTGGTTTGATAGTTATGATTTTCAAAGTTTTGCGTAATAAAGTCTTTTAAATGAGATGGTAATAAATTATTTTGAATTTTATAAATAAAAATACAAACTAGGAAAAATATTAAATTTCTTATATTCAACCATTTAAGTTTATTTAGCATATAATTTATCTTTGTGTATTTATCAACATTTAATATTATTCTCATCGCCTTATTTTGTGTGTTTTCCAAATAAAATAAAAGTACTAAAATAAAATAATTCCTTAATCTAATTATCTAAATTTTAAACCCCAAACAAATGGGTTAATAATTGAAAATACCTACACTTAACGAATAACAAATAAAATCTGTATAGATTACCTATAACTTTAATAATAGGGAACCGTCATTTAATGACCAACTAGACCTAAACGGTTCCCCATCATTATCAAACTTATAGATTACCTACACCTTGCATTTGTTATTCGTTAAGTGTAGGTATTTTAATGACCAACTAGACCTAAATGGTTCCCCATTATTATTAGATTAAAGAATTATTTTATTGTAGTACCTTAATTTTATTTGGAAAACACACCAGTAATCTACTTTGCTTAAGAATAAGAATAAATATTTCCCCGCTGCTTGTGGAAAAAAATTGTCATTTAATTATTTCAACATTAAAGATAATGTATTTTTCTTGCAGCTGATCAGACAATAACAGTTGACACCAAACTCAATGCCGTGGGTCAAATTGAGAGCAATCCTCTAAATGTATGTAGTCCTCCTCTGATGTCTCCAATATCTACCCAAACATCAACCACTTTAACTACAGATACGCCAAGGAAGATAGCATATAGGCAGACCATAAGGTCCTTAACGACAGAAAACAAATATTTGCGAGAGTTCAGGTACTTGATAATGAATTCAATAATAAATTAGATAATATATATCTCTCGATCAATATATGTCTCTGACATTTTAATTTTGCAGTTCGGTAGCCACTTAAGGGTACATCGTTTCAATTAGACTTCTTAAGGGAATGTTTGTATTTATTTGAAAAACTTGAGGTTCGGGACCGAAATAATATTAACATTTCGAAAAAAATGAAGTTTATTAAAAGTATTAAAATTTCAATCAACAGTGTCATAGATTTATATAATTTTCTTCGTGACACTGCGGGGTTTGAATATTTACTTACCAAAAGATTAAATCAAGATTGTCTAGAAAATCATTTTGGTAAAATTAGGAGTGACAACGGTAACTGCGTTAACCCGACCGCCATACAGTTTCATAGAACATTTAGGAAATTGCAGTGCGTTAACCTGCTTAACTCAGGTACAGAAAATTGTGAGGAAGATGCTTTTAAAGCTTCCTGACTTTAAAGACGAAGCTGTACCTGAGGATAAGGAGATTAAAAATGCTAATGAAGTAGACATTGAATTAAACAGCATGAATTACTCCAGAGATGAATTATTGCAAAAAAATTTCATTAGATACGTATGCGGATATCATTTAAATAAAGCTTTGCGGATCCATTCTTGTGATACTTGCATGATTTACAGTAAAGAACACACTGAACTCGATAATTAATCTTTTTATTGTTTTTTAAAGGCATATGAAAATGAAAACAAAGATACATTTGGAAATGTTCAAATGGCAAATAATAAATTTGTAGAGCTTATTTGTAAAATTGAAATGATATTCCAAGAAAATTTTGAACAATTAGCAACAACAACAAATATTTGTAGCGCACTTTTAAATTTAAGCAATGTATTACCTTTTAGTCATCCTTGTAAATATTTCCCAAAATAATTTGTAATTAGATTATATTTAAGAGTAAGAATTTATTACACCTTGAAAACAATAAATGGGAATTTTAAAAACATAAACAAAAATTAACTAATAATATGGAGAAATATGTAAATATATTTAGGTATGTTTTCTTTTATTTGTATAATAATAATATATTATGTATATATATTATATGGGTACTTGTCCGATCTTTTATTTTTTAAATAGGCAATAAAATTTATTAAAAACATAAACTACGTATTTTTATTATTTAACCTTATTCTCACCTTTTCGTTGGATAAAGTTTTGGAGCAAATTTTAAACTTTCATATTAAAATAAAGATCAAAAATTACCTACTACGGTACTGTCACAACGAAACTTGAGTACAATAAATCCGTTTAATCCGGCCCCGGCATTTCCGCCAAGAGAGAGAGAGAGAGAGAGACCGCACCATTCCATCTCACTTGGTTCACGACCGCCAGATCAAAGGCACCACTCGGAGTTGTGGAGCTAAATAGTTTATAAGCTGTGGTATGGGGCCATCTTGATATCTTTTATTTTGCCAGCAGTGACTTTAAGAAGGTATCGTTTCCACCATAGTATCATAAGGGTGGGCCTTGTCATTTGTTCTATATTGGTCTATGCTTTTCTTACATACAGCAGGCTCTCCCGAACATAAACAAAGCTGCATTATCTGTCGAAATCAAATGGACAAGTAAAATAGCTATAAAAAAAATTAAGTGTGGCTATGTGGCTAATAATAATTGGTTTATTGGACTAACGCTGTTATTTCTAAAAATGCATATCTAGGTACCTGTTCTATGGAGATATTATTTTGAAATATTGTTATAACTTACACATTATTGTTAGGATGTTCTATGTTACCCTCACAGTAATTACTCTTAAAATATTGTGTAAACAAGTAAATAGGAGTTTCTCTTCGTTGAACAGAAGCTTTATACAGTCAAAACCGCTTGTAGAAGGTCAAATCATCCAACGCAACGTCTGGAAATAATTTAAAAGTGATTCAGACTTCGAGGAAAACCAGAATATGTTACTTCTAAAATTTCCATGTTATCCTCGAAAATGTCTCTTCAATCTGCAACATATTGTTTGAATTCTCGATTTTAATTTGTTTCTAGATAATGGTATGTCGGGCGAATATCTGCTAAATATAACCACAATGCAAGAAACGATTTGCTAACTCGCTTTTAACTAGTCGGTCATTTTTGACGAGTTAAATTAAATCCCGTCGTGTTAGGGTTTTAACACTTTTAAAGTTTTAACCCAGAGGTTAAAACGTTGTGCACTAGAAAATTTTAGTTAATCCTTGAAATAGTTTTAACCCGGGGTGAAAAACGTCGGTGCACTTTGCCATTAGTAGAACTAAATCATATAATGTTAAAAAAAAACATTCATGACTTGATAGGGCGAAATAAGATTAGAAAACGCATAATATTTATATATTACATATTATATATGTTATATGCGTTTTAGTAACGAACTTAGAATATTTGCATCAAGCGAGTGTACTATTTCGCAATAGCAACTCGACACGTGTATTCCAAGAAGCAGAGTCAGCATGATTGCAAAACGTGATGTTTAGCGTGTGAACCATGCCGACACTGCGGAATTCTTATTATAAATACCTTTGTAAAACATTAGAATAGTTAGTATAAGATTAAAGGCGTTACTATGCCAATTTTGTATCTCATATATTTGTGTAATTAAAATAATAATCTTTTTTAAAAAGTTAAGTGGAGCTTTAGTGATATAACAGTGGCGCAGTCGGTAGAATTCGTCAACGTCTGCAGAACAGGAAGATTACCCAACTGTTGACGGCGGATCCCAATCCCTTAACAGAAAAACAAACCAGAAAAGACGTCGCAACTCGACAGCTGCAACGGAAGGAACACCCAGTGAAGCCCCTGGTTGCCCTAGCTCGTGGAGAACAAGACAATTCATGCATCTAAGGGTGTTGATGTAAATTACATTGATTTATGTCGTTCTATTTTTTTTTTACTTCATAGATAATTTGGTGTTCAAAAGTCTGATATTTTTATGTATACCCCTGCTGTTTTTATAGGTGTAACATTTTTAAATTACATTGATTAATATTCTATTGCGACATTTAGAAATTTTAAAAATCTTTGAGCCGTATTATCAAAATGCCCAATACTCGCTTGCAAACAAGTAAGTAGTGATAGTTGGCCGGTTCTGCACCATAGGGCCCTCCAATGTTAATTTCGGAGGGATTTTTTATGACTCATATCTCCGGAACCAATAGGCCTAGGATATTGCGCATGCGTAGTTGGGGTCTATGAAATGGGTTCTTGCGCATGACTCGAAAATGACGCCTGTCACCTGTCAATTAAGAACTGTCACCTGTCAGATATCACCTGTCAAATGTCAAAATCGACAGCTGATGTATGTCGCGTGTTTAGGGTGACGTCATGAGTCGTTTAAAAAAAGAACGGGGTTGATCGGGCCAAAGTTAGTATAGCTAATGCCCTAACGGCAGGGGGGTTAAAGATTGCAAATACATGTCGCGTGCTTAGGGTGATGTAATAAGTAGTTTAAAAAAAGAACGGGGTTGATCGGGCCAAATCACAAAAGTATTTTGAGGATCCCCCCTGTATTTCAAATTTTATTATATCCTTCAAGCTTTTAATTGAATTTTAATAATCGATTGTCAGGCCAGAGGATGGAAAATTTTGCGAAACAAAATAACCTTGACGCGTGCGTTATTTATCACCTCGCAATTAAAATATTCTAGTCGGAAAAATACATGACTAAAATATGCATATTATTTACGTAAATGCATATCCTGTTCACGCACGGCATATATAGCTTTAAGCGCGTAGTTGACGAACAACAGAAGTAAAAATTTAGTATTGTGTGTGTGCGTGGAATTATTTAAATTTCTGGTAAGTACGAAAGTGTGTAGAAATAATTATTTGCTACTTTATATTGTGAATGTTATAGACATATTTATTTGTAACGTCACGTTTAATCGGTGAATAAACGCGATATTTAGATATAATACTAGGCTACATGGTTTTAGAAATTCGAAACAATTCATGGAAATTTCCTTTATTTTTAGAAAAAAATGTTTGCATGTGAATACTGCTCCCGCTCATTTACCCGGAAGGATAATTTGAAGCGTCATGGGGATTGTCGCACAGCAACCAAAAGCTGCGACACATGCGGAGATAGTTTCAAGTCTGAGGGGGCACTTCAACGGCATCGGCGTGAGGAGCACCGAGCCCCCAAAAGACAAGCAGATACTCCGCATTCAACTATGGCGAAGCGAGCTAGACTTGACTTCCAAGACGGTAAGTTTATTATTTTGCTAAATATTAGAATAAATAAACAGTGTTAAATATTTTTAGCGGCTACGCAACATTGCAAACCCTGTAAACGGGAGGTTCCCGTCAGTGGCTGGGGTGGGCACGTTAGAACCCTCCAGCACCGGGAAAAGTGTTGCGTAGTGCAGGAGGAGGGTGTACAGTTGATAAAGACCTCGTTCAAAGGCCGTTTAGCTACCTATCGTTTGGATGGTACTGCGGATTCCACCAACGTAAAGAGATTTTTAGAAAATTTGAAAAATAAAACAGTAGCGTTGGTGGAAAGTAATGTCAACCTTCACTCGAACATTAAGGTTGGCATGGAGCTATTCGGCCGCTTCCTCCTGCAGTCTAAAGAAGCAATGGAAGTCAAGTCGTTTAATTCAAAGTTTCGGATTGTGAGCGGGAACACGGATTTGGAGGAGCTGTTTGCACACTTTGCTGCAATTTTGGATAAGAAGGCCAGCGAGTTTGCAGAGAAAGAAAGTGGTATGTATTTATTTTTAATTCTGAAACTTGAACGTGGTCTAGTCTAGGCTAAATGTTAATTATGTCTCCTTGTTACAGGTTGTGCCTTGCAACAGCTCCTTCACCTAGAATTAAGTATCAATAGGTACAACCCCCTAAAGGCGTCTTCCTATATACCGCTACCAAAGACGATCGACGCAAAGAAAGCGGTACTCAACATTCAGAACAAGGATGAGAAATGTTTTACATGGTCAGTCTTAGCTGCTCTACATCCACTAAATCGGACTCAACATGCAAATAGAGTCGCGAACTACTTGCCTTTTGAGAACGAGTTGGATTTTACAGGTATAAGCGCTTCTCCTATAAAACTTGTCGATATTACAAGGTTTGAAGAACTCAACGATATTTCAGTCAATGTCTACGGACTTGATAAAGTTTACGAGAACGAAAAAAATATCGTTGAAGTCGTTGGACCTTTACACTTTACCAAATCTCGCAGAAACAGACATGCTAATTTGTTATTAATTAGTGACGATTATGGAAATAATCATTACTGTTTAATAAGAAACTTGTCTAGACTGGTCTCAAGTCAATTAACAAAACGCAATGGCGTGAAGTACTTATGTGATGGTTGTTTACTTCATTTTAGAACTAATGATAAATTAATAGCCCATCAGGCTCACGATTGTAAACACGTTTCGGTTAAACTGCCAACTACTGATTTGCGCAAGGATAAATACGGCAAAGACGTTCCCGAGAACGAGTTTAAATTTGAAAATTTCGATAAAAAATTAAAAGTACCGTTTGTAGTGTATGCGGATTTTGAAACTGTTGTTGAGCCTATTGAAATAGAGGAAAATGAGCTCTCCCCTAACCAATCTTACACCATCAAAACCCATAAGCATACGCCTTACTCTTTTGCCTATTACATTAAATGTTCTTTCGACGATTCGCACTCTCAATTCAGGACTTATAGGGGTGATAATGCTAGTGAAATGTTTGTAGAGACGTTGGAAAAGAATTGTAAACGACTTTACAACGACTTTATAAAAATCAAAAAGCCGATGGCCCCTCTAACGTCTGAAGAAGAGAACGAATTTAAAATGGCTACTAGTTGCCACATTTGCGAAAAACCATTTAATGTAGGTGATGAAAGAGTAAGAGATCACGATCATCTCACATCAAAATTCAGAGGGGCAGCTCACTCTATTTGCAATGTCAACTTTAAAGTTCCAAAATTTATACCCATCTTTTTCCACAACCTATCCGGTTTCGATAGCCATCTGATGATTAAACAGTTGGCTACCGAACAGGAAAAGCTGGATGTTATCGCCCAAAATAAAGAACGTTACGTCTCGTTCACCAAACATATTTTGGTGGATTCATTCAAAGTGGAAAAAGACAAGGAACAAAATGTATTTTTAAAATTACGCTTTCTCGATAGTTTCCGCTTTATGGCGAGTAGTTTGGATAAACTTAGTCAAAATTTAAAACCAGAACAATGTCGCGAAGTCAGAAAATATTTTCTAAATGAAGACGAGTTTAAACTTATTCGACAGAAGGGTGTTTTTCCATATTCGTATGTTGATTCTTTTTTAAAATTAAATACAACAGAGCTACCATCACATGAAGAATTTTATAATAGTTTAAAAAAAGAGGATATTTCTGTGGAGGAATACAGTGCCTGGGCAGTATGGAACCTGTTTAAATGCGAGAATTTAGGTCAATATTCAGACATTTATTTAAAATCCGACGTGTTACTGCTAGCAGATGTTTTCGAAAATTTCAGAAATGTTTGTATGAATGTCTATAAGCTCGAACCTGCGCAGTATTTTACAAGTCCCGGTCTTTCGTGGGATGCGGCTGCGCTCTCTGGAAAAACCCAGATTACCCTGCTTACAGACATTGATATGATACATCTTCTGAAACGCGGTATTCGCGGTGGAGTCAGTCAGTGTAGTGTTAGGAAAGGTATCGCGAACAACAAATTTATCCCACATTATGACGCTTCTAAACCTACCTCTTACATGATGTACTTGGACGCTACCAATTTATATGGGGCGGCCATGTCTCAATATTTACCAACTGGTAATTTTAAGTGGTTGGAGGAGGTTGAAATTCAAAATTTAGATTACATGAACATTACAAACGATTCAAATACCGGCTACATTTTGGAAGTGGATTTAGAATATCCTGAAAATTTACATTATTTACACAACGAACTACCCTTTTGCCCAGAATCCATCGAGCCACCAAAGACAAATTCAAAAATTTCCAAATTAATTCCAAATTTTAATAAAAAAGAAAAATACGTTATTCATTATCAAAATTTGCGACAATCACTAAATCACGGCCTCAAATTAACCAAAATTCACCGCGTCCTTTCTTTTGATCAATCACCCTGGCTAAAAAAATATATAGACATGAACACGGCATTACGAAACAAAGCTCAAAATAAGTTTCAAAAAGACTTTTTTAAACTTATGAATAATGCCGTGTTTGGCAAAACGATGGAGAACGTGGAGAAAAGGGTAGATGTTAGACTTGTTACCCACTGGGAAAATATTGGTAAGAGACTGGGAGCAGAAGCGTTAACTATGAAACCGCATTTCAAAAATCGAACAATTTTTTCGGAAAATCTGGTTGCTATACAAATGCAGAATCAGAAAGTCGTATATAATAAACCTATTTACGCAGGGTTTGCCATTTTGGAAATCTCCAAGACAATTATGTATGACTTTTTGTACGATTATATTAAACTCAAATACGGAGATAAGGCTGTCTTGCTCTACACCGATACTGACTCGTTAATCTTGCACCGGGTACCCGACTACGTCACCAAAAAAGAGCTTACGCTTACAGACTATAAACAAGCGGTTGACGTAGAGGGTACTAAAATATATCGCGAAATGTCGACTTTCCGTTCTCAATTACACAATATGTATGTCGAACTTAAAAATAAGGTGGCGTTGTCACACGCGGACGACAAATGCTTCCTTATACCGGATTCCGAGTACACGCTTGCTTGGGGCCATCGAGATTTGGTATTGTACGATGAGGATTCACAGGAGAGAAAAGACTGATTATGTGTGCAGCTTTTTATGCTTCGACATTCTTTGGTAGCTAGGGGGTTGTTAGGCTAGGATATTTATTTTAGGTTAAGATATTATTTTAGACTAAGGTATTTATTTTAGGTTAAGATATTTATTTTAGACTAAGGTATTTATTTTAGGTTAGGTGCTTGAGTTTTTGTTGAGTTGTTTTATATCAAATAAAAGACTAGTTATACTTTAATATATTTATTGATTTTAGCTGTTCTTGTTTCGTTTCTAATAAACATGCTTTGTTTTTAAATCATAGTTTCATTTCTTACAAAAAGACTCAAATATATTAATCTTTAAAGCAAACACAATTTATCTTATATAAATTCTCAATGTGTTTAGAGAATAAATCTATAAGACTTTCATCCCAGCAAAACAAGTATTGCTCATTTTCTTCAAATGTTAAACATCGGCTGCCGAAGTATGTATGGAAACGCAAATTGTAGTTGCCAATTATAATAGTAGTTTCAGGCCAGTATCCATGAACACCGCTGTAGGTAGTTATAAACTCCTCAAAATCATAATTGGAAAAATATAGCTCTCTTTCAGCAATCTCAACGATAACTCGCTCGTCTGCAGTAGAAAATGTTACTGTAACTTCATCTCCAACTTCATATCTGATTTGAACACTCATCTTGAATATTAAGTCTTGACAGTAACTTAACCAAAGATTTTCGGTCTTCGTAAAGCTTTATACGTTTCTTCAGCGCACGAATATTACTTAAATGATCTTGGATCTTCTCTTCAACTACCTTCGTCATAGGTTCGAGAACAACTGATAGTTTCGAAACAGAGCCTAATTCTAAATAGATCCGTTGTGAACGGACTCTGTTAAACAGACCCTGTTGAACGGGCCCTGTTAAACAGACCCTGTTCAACAGACTCTGTTCAACGGACCCTGTTCAACGGACCCTGTTCAACGGACCCTGTTCAACGGACCCTGTTCAACGGACCCTGTTCAACGGTTGTTGATTGATGACAATCTCAATTACGTCATTGTTGTTGAAAGAAGTGGTAAACGGATGGTATGTATGCCATTCTTCTCGAATGATTGACTCATCACTATGTATTGGATTAAAAACCTGAAGTTTTTCTGACATGATAGCCGTAGATAGTTTGGCGAGAATGCAAATAAGTTATAGCTGAAAACGCGAGTGATCTCTCCGGCTTTCGATGCTCGAATGACTCTGCTAATGAAGCACCACTGTTTAAATATTTTTTAAATACTAGAACCATTTTGCCTAAGTTCTAGTCTAATTACAACTTCTTCACCTCTAAAATTAACCGGCCTCGAATCTTGATCCAATAGGGTGAGGGAAATATTGTAAATGCTCGTTTTTCTTACCGGTAGAAAAATTAAATTTCTTGGCTCGATATTTATACTGAAGCCAGGATCGACTGTTGGAGAGAATTCGTATAAGGTATGTGAAGGATTATTTGTATAATACGAACCGGAAATAATATTGCACTCTATGCGTATAGTAACAACTTGTATTATTTCTACAGGTAGATCTGATTCATGCACAACACCTGCTGTTAGTTTACGTTGAGAAAAACCTAATAATCTTGCTATACTATCTTCTGGCTGGAAATTTAGGTCGTATTGGCTTCTCAACTCGCACCTTAGCGTATTATTATTAGGTTTCAACGAAAAGATGTGATTGCGCTCGTCTAAAGTAGCGTGTGAATCAAGAATGCGATTCTGAACAAACGTTTCGATATCCTGCAGTTCGTACGACCCCGTAGGTATCTTCAATATCTTTTCCACGTTATTTTCAGTATAGTAAATCTTGTTTATTCCTGATTCAATGTTTGGAATTGTATTCCAAGTATTCAGCGATATAAGTGCAAGAGAGTATTCGTAGTTTGGGTCAAGTTCTATTGGAGGAACAAAGTGTGCTTCAAGCTGGTGAAAACGACCTTTTAGCGTAAACGTCTGAGACATGACTGTTGTAAGGGACTTTGAATGATATGTTTTATAGAGATTTATTGTAGAGAAAAGCCAATGCTAGATGTCCACAATTGGATGATCCAAAGTCCTGATACTGATCGTAATTAAAGCAAATTTTACAATTTTTCATATATTTTATAAATTCCTTGGGTGGTTTCAAATTGCCAAAACTATCGAAATAAACAACTTTATCACCGCGTTTCTTATAAGCTACCCAATGTGTTCCGAATCCGACGTTTCGATCTAAATTGACAACACCACACTCAGTATGGTTAGGTGATTTTGGAAGAGTATCTCGCATAAAGACCCCCCTAAAGTTGGGTATCTTTAATTGAGATGGATAGTTTTTGATGTCTTCATCGGTTAATGGGCGTTTGGGCAGCTTCAGTGGTAGTTTTTTGGCATTTTTCTTAGATATAATCCATACCCCGATTTATACTTCTTTAAATATAGACCGCTACCCTTTTTCCCTAAAGCAATGGCTTCCATCGTTTCATTGTGGCGTTTAGCTTCTTGTAGCTTGTCTCTCCCACTTTGAACATCATTGACGGTTTTTGCAATACCGGCCACCCCGCCGCTGAGAGCACCCAAAGCACTAAGCCCGGCAAATATTGGTATCAAAGGAAGGATCCCTCCAGTCTTAGGGAGTGGTATAACCCTCGGTATATTAATTTTTCTACGTCCACCGGCTTTCTTTATCGACATGCGTGCTGCTTTTAGTAAGTTACTCAAGGTCTTTTTCTTGGTTATATCACCAGCACCGTGTTTCCTAAGCTTATTCACAATCGAAGTCAAGCTTTTGCACCCCGCCCCCAACTTACGTTTAACCTTCATAGCGTTAGTAACTAGCCAAGCTGATGTTTTTTCGCCAAAACTGGAGTCGTTGGCTTCCACGCGCTCCCAGGCTCTATTTTCAAGTATTTTATCTGCCTGATGTCTTTGTTTCAAGTCTTGAGACTGAGAGTATGCAATATCGTGATCTCGACAAAAACTGTCCAATTTATTTTTTGGGGGATCACCTCGAGCTAAACGTTCTTTTAATCGAGTGCCGGGACCACAATATGAATAACCGGGTAAATGAAGTTCAAACGGGAGTCGATTTATGGTACTATTTAAGACACCTGCACCCTGCAACGTTGTCATTACAAATAAAGTTCTTGAAGAGAAAAGAGTGTATTTATAGTAATGCGGAAGCAGAAACAAAAACACCACCTAAATATTCAAAATTTCGATATGCCCAAACAGAAACAAACAAACAAACACGGGCAGCTTTTTCCAAACACCATTAGGGCGCTAATATGTGGACCGAGTAATTGTGGAAAAACCAATGTAATGATGAGTCTATTAACTGACGCCAATGGTTTAAAATTTCAAAATGTGTACGTTTATTCGAAATCTTTACAACAGGAAAAATATGATTTCCTTCGAGAAACATTGAAACATTGTCGTTTGGGGTATTTCACATATGGTGAGAATGATGATGTAATAGACCCGTCAACTGCTCAATCCGACTCTGTATTCATCTTTGACGATGTGGCTTGCGAGAAACAGGATAAAATTAGAAATTATTTCTGTAGGGGTCGTCATAATATTCAAAAGTAGCCAAACAGTTAATTCGCGATAATGCCAACGTGTTAGTTTTGTTTAAACATGACGAGCTAAACTTGAAACATATTTATAGCGATCATGTAAACACGGACATGTCTTTCGATTCGTTTAAACGCATTTGCTCTGAATGTTGGAATGATAAATACGGGTTTTTAGTCATGGTAAAAGACAATGACATTAATAAAGGCAGATATCGTAGTAAATTCGATACCTATATAATACTATAACGTCTTCATATGCAGTTAGTATCACCGTCATCATTGTAAAGTATAGACCGTTTAGTCGCAATGTATCGACAATTTAACAGCTATGATAAGAATGTTAAACGTCGAATAATTGATGCCTCTAATAAAATAAGAAGGAAATACTTGGCTTTAAAGCTGGAAAGAAATGAAGAAGATGCTGCGCTTAACAAGTTTTTAACACCAGTTACTACCCCGCTAAACATGCTTGTACCGCTTATGGAAAAGAGAGCCAAGAAGCCAAAGATTAAAACTGAACCGACAGAGGCGATTGTAAAAACAAAACCAGAAGAAGTTCAATTTTTGCCCAGAGAAGCGGAAGTTAGGTATGGAGATTTGGTTGATAATGAGGAAATCGAGGATGATGTGTTTGAAGAGAATACCCCACAAGATTTAAAGGAGGTATTTGAAACTACTATGAGAACGAATCCGGCAATTTTCGAGGAATTTACCAGTCAATATCCTCCAATTTCTCACGAATATTTAAAAATGTATTGGACAAGTTCCCCTGATTTGGATGACTCACAAGGTCTAACATACAATTTTGAAAATGGTAAATGGACAATGGGTTCTCTGTCGGTGGACTTTTTGCAAAATGGAGACATTAAAGTAGGCGATGTCGCTTATCCAGGAAGTCAGGGTCTATATGAGTTATTGTTTTTAAAGAATCCCATCAATCGTAAGAAAGATGATGAGGTGCATTATAAAGACATATTCGTGCGCACTAATGCATATAGGCGGTTAAGTAATGGTCAACTAAAAGGAAGCAAATCGGAAAAATATAAAAATATTATTAGACCGCTACTAACATCTTCAACAAGAGGATCAACGTCTTCGTTGCAATCATCAGCATCTTTTCATGCTAGAAATCTTAGAAGCTCTTCGAACAAAACACCGCCTATTAGTAGAATGCCTGTGACAAGATCTAAACTGAAATTTGGGAATGCATTAATGGAGTACAACGAAAGACCAAAGGAATTTGTATATTACGACGATGTAAATGAGCTGGTTGAGCGAATGAAGAAGCTTGAAGCCTCCGAACATGTTGGTAATAATAATAATTGGAACGAGATTCAGAATATTTTACAGGAATTGCAGAGACTTGGAATTATTGAATTCTATAAATAAACATGTAATTCCTTAAAAGCATCATTAAAGTATTAATCATGAATAAGTTTGGACGTTCTTTACCTTCCCCCCACAGGGTTCCGAGAGTTTTACCAGCACCCACCATACTTTCCTTCACTAGAGATGGTGATTACAATTTTAGGGAACATAAGCTTTGTAACGTCAGTCCCCCAACAGATGATACAGATGCTGTTAATAAAAAATTTTTAGATGATGCAATTTCTGTTCTTTACATGAAAATTATTGCTTCTTCAAACGAGTGTGTTAAGCTGGTTAACGATACTACCAATAACATCGAAGGTCACATGAAGGTTGTATCTGCAGAATTACATGATTTAAATGATCGTTTGCTAAAGTCTTCTAACAGTATTTCAAGAATAACAAGAAATATTTCAACAATTAATGATCGTTTTAATGCAATTGATGTTAAATTGAAATTAGTTGACAATTACCAGCAAGAAGCTATGAAAATAGTGCAGCCAGAGTTCGATAAACTCAAGGATCTTTTACATAGTTACATGCATGTAAAAATCGAAAATTCTTTTGCACCTTTAGCTGCAGAGTTGAAGAAACTTGATGAAAAAGTAACTAAATTAGCAGATACAGTTGATAGGGGTATATAAATTGTCTAACATGTTTCAAATATTTCACTTTATTAACAAAATGCCCAAGGGCGTCATCACTAAGGCGCGAGAACAGGTTGTTAAAGAGTTACACGCCCCAGCTCGTTCGAAATTTAAACGTCGTAGATTTATCCAATATGGTTTAGATGATACATTTGCATCCGATCTTGCGCAACTCGATCAATATGCGCGCGAAAATAGGGGGTATAAATACATACTTGTTGTTATCGATTCGTTTTCGAAATTTCTCTGGGCAAGACCCATAAAGACGAAAACTGCCCAAGAAGTAACCAAAGCGATGGAAAATATTTTTAGACACTCCAAGCGAATCCCGAAAAAGTTGGTTACAGATAATGGAAAGGAATACTACAATACTAGTTTTCAAAATCTTATGAAGACGTATAAAATACATCATTATAGTACTTTCAGCATTTTGAAGGCTTCAATTACAGAGCGAGTAATTCGTACGATTAAAGAAAAGCTTTTTAGACTGTTTACTTTAAATGGAAATTATCGATGGATTGATTTGTTGGAGGAAATCGTGAATACATACAATGTTACTAAACATCACACGATTGGCATGAAGCCGTCGAATGTTAATAAGAGTAACGCGGATAAGTTATTAAACTCTGTATATACGCATCTAAAGGTTGTGGGGAAACAGAAATTTGGGGTTGGGGACATTGTTCGTATAAGTAAATCCAAGCATGTCTTTGAAAAGGGTTATGTACCTAATTGGACAACCGAGCTTTTCAAAATTTCCAAGGTTAATATAACAAATCCTACAACCTATATATTGGAGGATATGCAGGGACGACCAATCAGTGGAGGATTTTATGAAGCGGAATTACAGAAAACAGAACAGTCCGATGTATTTCTTATTGAAAGAATTATACGGAAAAAGGGGAAGAAAATGTTTGTCAAGTGGCTTGGCTTTGATAATTCACACAACAGCTGGGTGGACATGATAAAAGATGTTGTTTAGTTTGCTAGAATTGCGTGTTATGCAGACTCATTTGGATAAATACGTCATATTTCGTAATAATCAGCTAGTATTATAGCATAAGATGTACTGCAAACAGTGCCACTGTGAGGTGACTAAAGGTCATAATCGTACAACGAAACATAAGGAAAACTGTGGGGAGATTGTAGGCTCTGGTATTAAACTTATTCAAACAGCTTTTAAGAATAAAGTGAATACCTATCACATATCGACAAATAATAATTTGACTGATGTTAAGCTGTTCCTGAAAGACTTGAAACATAAGGTTCTAACGGTGTTAGCGGAGCAGTTGAGTCTTCATCGAGCTATATCAATGAATATGGAACTTTATGGTGTATATCTACAACCATCAACGCAGGAACAAGAAATTAAATCATTTAATTCGAGATACAGCGTGAGTCATCCAAGTACTAATTTAGAACATGTGTTTGAACTATATAAAAATAACCTACTTAAAAAAGCTTCAGAATTTACCGAGATGGGTAGCGGGTGGGCCCTGTCGCAACTTTTTTTCCTAGAACTTAATATTAATAAGTATTCAGGAGTGGGGTAGTCAGAGTGTAGTCGATAATTTGCTTGGACGGTTTCAGTACTTATTTAGTCGTGGGCGAATACGTTGTTGAAGAAGATTCAAGAAGTTTGTCTCCTTGGAGATATCTTGATAGTATGATATTAAGAAGTAGAGAAGACATTAAGAATGAGAAAAAGCTGTTGAACGAGGTGCATTATTCCGCTGGAAATTATAAGATAATCGTGGGCCTTAGTGTAGCTAGAGGAATGGTGCCGAGTGTGAAGTTAATAAATACTGTTTTAAATTTACCTGAGGAAAAAGTTGCTGCATCACTAGCCAATTTCGAGTGGCATGAGTTTCTCGAAATCGCGTCCAAAATGGTTGAAGATGATACAGTATTAAGAATTGATTCTGAAACTAAAAATTTTACAGTGTCGTCCGTTACGTTGTTGAGTGAAAAAATAATAAATCTTGTGTGTAATAATACAACGTTATGTTTCTGTTCTCATGACATAACCTCATTTGTTAGTATAAGTCACATTATTAATTATAGATTGAACCTGATAAAAAATTTAGATTTTATGGCATTTTATGATAACTTTTTAAATTATATGAACATTAATGAAGACATCCAAGGAAACTTTTTTGAGATTATTAAAAATATTTGTAGTTTAAACATGTCTGAACAAGCTATTTACATGTTGGAACTAATACACTTTAATCCCAAGAAGGTACTAGATGACTTTGATAGAATACAAATGTGTAATATTTGATGATAATAAATGTATATTAACCCGTTTTATTGGTTTTCTTTCATAGTATTCTTACAACACTTTAGATAGCAACATCTCCTAAAATGTGTGGAGATGATGGTTATAGTTTGCTTCGTAATTTTGAAGATAGGCTAATTACGTTAGCTAATTGGCCTAGCAAGCTCAATCCTGAAGAGTTGGCAAGTGCAGGGTGTTATTACACTGAGAGATTGGATATTGTCAGGTGTTCATTTTGTCATTGTGAGTTTGATAGTTGATATGTGGGAGATGATCCTTTGAAAGATCATTATAAGAATGTCAAGCATTGTGAGCTAGCTAAAGTCTTATGGAGATGCCGCCAATTGAGAAAAAATAAACCGATAAAGTGTACAAAAGAGAAGAAAAACAAGAGTTTCTCATATACCGACGCCATTTGTATGCTAGTAATATTTATAATTTTTATGAGCGTCTGGTACCAATCTCGTGAAGTAATAAAGGTTTTAGGGAATGGAATTTAGATCATTCTGCCTACAGTCATGGCGGCGTTAAGTTCATCCTATATTCTCTTGACTGCCTTAGTACAAAATGTGTTTTACGTTTACGCTCCGTATAATGTATTGAATGCATCGGTAATGTTGGGAACTCCACCCTTTTCTGCAAACAACACATGGCTTCAAATGACATATGAACAAATTGATAATAGACATACGGCTGATTTTAAATCAAACGCTCCAACAGTTGGTGATTTACGATATAAGGTTAGGTTTCAGTTTAGAGACCTGACTTTTGGCGAAACCGAGTGGAGGACGCTAATAAACCAAAATGTTTCTCACAATTCTCCAATAGTGGATGGATATGCTGGAACACATGGTGTGCTTAGTTTAATTGTATTTATATGCGTATCTTGTACCATTTTACTAATTAATCTATTGCATACCTTTATTAAGTCAAGGTATAGATAAATAAATAATTTTCTATAATTTTTATGTCTTTTCTTTTATTTAATATATAACCCATATCCGCGAAAAAAATTTTTTCTCGCGCATGCGGACTGTTAAATTTGGTTCTATTTACTCAATTAACCCCGTTTCTTTTCTAAACAACTTATGACGTCACCCTAAACACGCGACATGTATTAGCTATACTAAGGTCACAATTCCATCGGGAATATATATTTTAGGGAATTTGGGGGGCCTGGGAGGTCTTTGTATACTTACTTTACATCTTCCCTGTATAGATTCTTGTACAAAATTACACAAGTAATTTTTATCTGTTCAAAGAAATGCATTTTTGCATATAAATGACACAATATATTGTTGTAAATTACCAGTAGCCAATTAGCATAAATAAATCATTATCTAAACACGAATCGTGTGTAACTAATGATTTGCATATTAATGATACATTCGCATCGCACTCGTCAAGGTTATTTTGTTTTGCAAAATTTTCCATCCTCTGGCCTGACAATCGATTATTAAAATTCAATTAAAAGCTTGAAGGATATAATATAATTTGAAATACAGGGGGGATCCTCAAAATACTTTTGTGATTTGGCCCGATCAACCCCGTTCTTTTTTTAAACTACTTATTACATCACCCTAAGCACGCGACATGTTTTTGCAATCTTTCACCCCCCTGCCGTTAGGGCATTAGCTATACTAACTTTGGCCCTATTGGTCCGATCAACCCCGTTCTTTTTTTAAACGACTCATGACGTCACCCTAAACACGCGACATATATTTGCAACCTTTCACCCCCTGCCGTTAGGGCATTAGCTATACCAACTTTGGCCCTATTGGCCCGATCAACCCCGTTCTTTTTTTAAACGATTCATGACGTCACCCTAAACACGCGACATACATCAGCTGTCGATTTTGACATTTGACAGGTGATATCTGACAGGTGACAGTTCTTAATTGACAGGTGACAGGCGTCATTTTCGAGTCATGCGCAAGAACCCATTTCATAGACCCCAACTACGCATGCGCAATATCCTAGGCCTATTGGTTCCGGAGATATGAGCCATACAAAATCCCTCCGAAATTAACATTGGAGGGCCCTATGGTGCAGAACCGGCCAACTATCACTACTCAAGTACTTCTACTAATAACCCCGGAACTAACCCGGTCCAAGTCCAAATTATATCCTACAAACTCTCCGAAATATTTTCAATAGTTCCAGAATTTGACGGAGATCAGATCTCGTTGGGTACATTCCTCAACGCGTGCGACTATGCAAAGAAAATGGCAGTAGGCGATCAAAACCTCCTTTTAGTTATTCACATAAAAAATAAATTAAGAGGTAGGGCCGCCCAAGTGATAAATTCCCGAAACCCTTAAACGTATTCAGAAATCAAAGATCTCCTAAATTTGCATTTTGGAGATTCCAGGGAACTATCGTCCCTCATACAAGACCTTCAGCGTCTTAAGCAAATATCTAATGAATTCCCGCTTACCTTTTTCAACCGGTTGCAAGTCCTGAATGCGAAAATGCATGCTAACATTCTGAAAACTTCTACTTTGAATAAAGACCAGAAACAAGCACAATGTGACTTAATTGAGACCATGACCTTTAACACCCTCCTTATAAGCCTAGAGACACGCCTTGGTCAAATTATTCGCGCAGGAAATCCTGTCAACCTCATTAATGCACATGCCCGTATTAAAAGATAACTCCAACTTTCCTACTTTGAAACCCAGAAAACTAATAAACCACCCAGCTTGGCAAAACCTCCTTTACCAGTTCGAAGGCCACCAATTCAACCTACAAAATGCTATAATTGCGGACGTTTGGGACATTTAGCAAACGAATGCCGATCTCAACCGATACAGAGACCCAGCCTCTCTCAAAATAGCCATAACTTCCAAAGACCCTCACTGCCAAGCCAGCATTCCAATTCCTTTCAGTCGTATCAAAATAATTCGAGGCCTTCTACATTCTCACAACAAAGTCAAGCTCAAACACCGTTTCGCCCTCCGTAATCCAGCGGAATCCGAATATTTAATCAAATCAGCACAGAGCTCACTATATGAACTACAACACCCAATTTTACGAAGATGACTCTCAGCAATACGATGAGAGCTACTATGACTACCACCCTGATCACACCCAAGACACCGTCGACTCGTTCTATGGCACCGATCAGACACTCACTGATCACACAACACCCACCAATGAGCAGCCTCAACATTTGCTCTCGCTTCCAAACCAAAACCAACCTCCGAACGGTACTACTCCGATAACCGACCCCCTAGAGAATATCCAGAATCGAATCAGCAACCTGAATCTGGACGATCTAAACCCCAATGTGAATTTCCCGGAACAGAGCTTCCTGTAAATCCGTTACTCGCTGTCAATCCCATAAACCTTTATTTCATCCAAGATGCTTCTAACAAATTTAAACTCTTAATTGACACCGGAGCCGGCTTAACTGTCTTCAAAGAAACCACTGACCAACATCTTCACAATAGGTCCCCTGAAAATGTCACCATACAAGGAATAACCGACCAAAAGTTACATATAACTGAATCTACCCTTGTACCATTCAACGCTGGCGACCCTCATAAAGTCTTTATTTATAACCTTGATATAAAATTTGATGGCGTATTAGGCCTAGATTTTCTAGAGCATTACGAGTGTGTAATAGACCTTGAGTCTAAAGAATTAATAACAAACTTTAAAACTATCCCCTTGCACAAAGGAAACGCAAATTTTAAGGAAAAACAAGGAACTAACAAAGCGGACGTGCGTAATACAATTTTTAACGTCTGTTATCAACGCTAATGCGGTTTCTAAAACTATAAATTTTTCGGACCTCTCGATCGAACCATTGAAAGATGTCCAACCCATCCTATATCTAAACTGCTCAAGAATTGAAAATCCAGAACCCATTGATAGGACAGAAATAATAAGAAATGAATTAAGAACAGAACACTTGAACCAGGAAGAGAAAGAAGAAATACTACAACTATGTTTAGAATATGCAGACATATTCTATATAGAAGGCGACAAACTATCGTTCACCAACGAAGTCAAACACGCAATCGAAACTAATAATTCCAGGCCCATATTTACCAAATCATATAGGTATCCACAAGTGCACTAAGAAGAGGTAAAAACAAAAATTGGAAAGATGTTAGACCAAGGTATCATCCAACCATCTGTATCACCTTGGTCTTCCCCAGTTTGGGTCGTCCCTAAAAAACTGGATGCCTCTGGAAAGCAGAAATGGCGCGTAGTCATGGACTACCGTAAACTAAACGAACTAACGACTGATGATAGATATCCACTCCCCAATATCTCCGATCTCTTAGACCAACTCGGAAAATGCCAGTATTTTACTACCTTTGATTTGGCGTCTGGGTTCCATCAGATCGAGATTAGCCCCGAGGATATCCCGAAAACTGCTTTCTCAGTCAAAAACGGCCATTACGAGTTCTTGCGTATGCCCTTTGGCCTGAAGAATGCCCCGTCCACGTTCCAGCGAGTCATGGATAATATCCTGCTGGGTATTCAAAATGAACGCTGCTTGGTCTATATGGACGACATAATCATCTATTCCCCAACAATCCACACACACATGGATTCACTCAGAGACGTCTTTAAGAGACTCCGCAAAGCTAACCTAAAAATCCAACCGGATAAATGTGAGTTCTTACGCAAAAAAGTAGCTTACCTGGGACACCTTGTCACTAAGGATGGAGTAAAACCAAATCCCTCCAAAATCAATTGCATCCAACAAATCCCGGAACCAAAAACTCCCAAAGAAATAAAGTCGTTTCTTGGACTAGTAGGCTACTACCGCCGCTTCATCTCTGACTTTGCGAAAATCTCCAAACCATTAACGAAGCTTCTCCAGAAAGACGTCGAATTCAATTTCGACTCAGATTGTAGAACGTCATTCAACCAACTTAAGCAAGCTTTAGTTTCCGATCCTATCCTAATCTACCCAAATTTTGAAGAACCGTTTCTCCTTACGACTTATGCGAGCGCATTCGCCATTAGCGCCGTTCTCTCTCAGGGTCCTGTAGGAAAAGACCTACCCATAGCATTTGCATCTAGAACCCTCTGCAATGCTGAGACCAAATACTCTACAATTGAAAGGGAGCTGCTCGCAATTGTCTGGGCCGTTAAACACTTTCGCCCCTACCTTTTCGGTAGAAAGTTCACCCTTATAACGGATCACCGACCCCTAACATGGCTGTTCTCAATCAAATATCCGGGTAGCAGACTAGCAAGATGGCGCCTTAAACTAGAAGAGTACAACTATAAAATAGAACATAAACCGGGTAAGATCAACAAGAATGCCGATGCCTTATCTAGGATAAAGATAAACAACTTCCAACATTGTGCCAAACTTCAATCCAAAATAAGGACCTTCACACCCGACGGCGAAACATCTGAATCAGAAGATGAATCAGCTACTACCCAAGGAAAAAAACAATCCTGAAGAAGAAGACGAAGAAATAACGCAAGAATTTAATAAATTCGTAGAACTGTACAGAACCAGATCTCTGATAGACTATTCTAAAATAGAGATCTCAAATTCTCAACTCCTAGATAAATCTCACAAGGATATACTCACGTTTTTCTGGCAGAATAAAATGGGAGATCTACATTTCAAAATAATAGAAGACATATTTGAAGAAAACACGGATTTATCATCAACAACTCTTAACATAGTTAATAGCAAATCGGTGAAAAAAAGAAAATACTTCATTATACCACTCCCGTTTGACCCTGGAACCGTAGTTCAACATCTGTTCTATAACCTTTCTAAATTCCAAAACGAATTCGATATTTCGAGAACTTACTGCATCAAGACCAACCTAGAAGAACCTATTTTAGAGATACTATCCTATATCTTTTCTGATAAAGACGTAAAGTTAAAAATTTGCCAAAATCTAGTAAGAATACCGACAGAGGAGGAAATTCCTCAAATCCTTGATCACTATCACCGTGGAAAAACCAACCTACACCGAGGTATTAACGAAACCGTGAGACGTTTAAAGGAAAAATATTCCTGACCCAATCTTTTCAAAGATGTCGAAAAGTTAATAAAGGCTTGCGAAATATGTCAAAAAGTTAAAATATGCAGGCAAAATTTAAGTAGGCCTCTAGTCATAACCAAAACACCGAGAACGCCATTCGAACGAATTAACATAGATATCTTTGAATATCCCACAAAAAACCATGCACTAACAATACGGGATGAATTGACCAAGTTCACCCAAGCCTACCCTCTGTCAGATAAATCAGCGAAATCCGTAGTCAACACCCTTTTGGTGTTCTTCCAACATTACGGAACTCCTCTGAGGATAGTCTGTGACCATGGCCAAGAATTCGACAATTCACTGATAAAAGACCTTTGTCACCTTTTTGAAATTAAAGTACCTTTTACAAGCGTTAGCCATCCCCAATCAAATGGTTCAGTAGAAAGATTTCACGCGACACTTTCCGAAATGATTCGTGCAAATCTTGCAGAAAATCCCGAAGAACACCCCTTTAATGTCTTACCCTACACCGTTATATGCTATAACAACACGAAAAGCAAAACCCACGGGTTTACCCAGTTTGAATTAATCTTTGGACATACATCAGCCAGACCCCCTGAAAAACTTTACAACCAAAAGGAATTGATCTCCAAATACGTAAGGGATCTAAACAACAGAATGGAGTATTACTATAAAGTCGCCAGAGACATAACTGCAACGCAAAAAGAAAAATCAAAGGAAAGATTCGACGAAAGCATTTCGAAAACCCTATATGAATACAAAGTAGGAGATAAAGTCTACGTGAAAGAATCTCAAATTAACACGAAAGCTGAAAACTTATTCAATGGCCCATTCGAAATTACAGAGATCCTAAAAAACTCAGCCATCGTTAATAATCTCAAAACCAATCAATCTACAAAAATTCATTTTGATAGATTAAAACCCTATTCTGAATAAGCGCCTTTTATTTTACAGATTCTGTACGATACTCGCGGCCACATCTTCCCAATACTCAATAACACCAATATTAATACTATCGGAATTTTCTTCCATGAAGAAGGAACACTTAAAATGTCAAACAACAAATGGACACTTCTGGTCTACAAAGACCTCCTACCTGTTAAAGAAGCTATTTTAAAAAACGATAAAATTTTAAAGAACCTGCTAGATAACTTCTTTTCTCAGGACATACCCTCACCTAGAATAATAGCGTTTAAAGGAGAAGTGCAGACACACGTCAGCCTACTTGGACAAATTTCTGACTCAGTCAATCTCAAACACAAAGATGTAATGGCTGATACACAGAAGTACTCCTATAATAGGAGAATACGTGGACTTATTAATGAAATGGGAACAATCTGGAAATTAATATCCGGAAATTAAGATGCTTCAGATGGTGAATATTTTAATGATTGCATAGAGAAAATCGGTCGAGATGAGCGAGAAATTGAAATCCTAATGAAAAATCAAATATCCGTGACGATATCAGTAATAAAAAGCTTTAGTTCAACTATACAAAAACTAGCCATCGACGAAAAAGCCTTTAACGAAAACATACAGAACATTCAAACTGCAATAATTAACATTTCAGACGACTTAGCTTTCTACGACGCTAAAATAGACCTTCTTAACATATGCGAATCCCTGATGGAAAGTTACTCGTTTATATAAAACTTTCTTAATGATATCTTAAATGCTATAACGTTTGCTCGCCTTAAAATATTACATAGCTCTATTATCACTCCACTAGATCTGATCGACTCACTCAAACAAATCTCTCAATCTCTGCATAAAAATAACTTACCACTTCCAGTCTACTCTTCCAGTATTGCCAAATACATTGATATCATTGAACTAGAGGCATACCAATCAGACTCTAAAGTAGTGTTCGTTCTTAAAATTCCTCTGGTTGAGCCCGAAACTTACACCATGTACCGTCTTTACCCGATCCCAATATCAGACAACCGAACAGGGTTCCACCACATCATCTCTACTACCCAATAATATATTGCGAGAGACGATGAATCAATGCTTTACATCTCACTCCAAAGTCTTGAGAGCTGTAAACCTCTTGGTTTGAGCCAAAAAATCTGTTCAGAGATACTTCCACATCCAATCGACAGTGACTACATCTGTGAAGCGCAGCTCCTAAAGCAGTTAACCCAATTACTACCAAGGACATGCCAATCAAATCTGCTAATGGTAACAGAATACAACGTCCAACAAATCGACCTCAACTTCTGGTTGATTACTGTATCAGACCCACTCCCTATCACAGTTAAATGCGAAGGAAGACAAATAATCACAAAGATAGTCCAAGTTAACACCCTCCTACGACTCCAGCCAGCCTGCAGCGCCTTAATCGGTAGTACTAGAGTCGATAGTAAATACCTGATGGACGCCTATCAAAACATCACCTACAGAAGCCTACCCATTGAGATCCCGTATAGATGCTGTGAAAATTTTCCAAAGAACTCATCACTTCCAGACCTCAAACCCTTGAAGTTGAGCAAAATTGACACCGATGATCTTAACATCGCCCAGCACAAACTCGACCAGTATTCGGAGGAATTGGGCAAATAATTTCTCAGCCATTTATAGACAAACACTTGTCTTGGTTTACCATAGTGACTATAACCATAATTGTTGTTCTGGTTATTATCTACTTCACGTGCAAATGTCGACGCAGAAGAATACCAATGATCACCATGCATCCTTCCAACGATGATTCCCCTCCAAGGCCAAAGCCAAAGAACCGGAAGACCGTATCCAGCCTTTGCAGTATACTTCCGAGGCGAAGACCTACCATTCACCCAGAAGATTCCATTCATGAAGAAGAAATAGAACTCCATTAGAGTCCTAAAAGTTGTCGCATAGCATCAACTTTTTAAAAAAAAGGGGAGTTGTTATATGCGTTTTAGTAACGAACTTAGAATATTTGCATCAAGCGCGTGTTCTATTTCGCAATAGCAACTCGACACGTGTATTCCAAGAAGCAGAGTCAGCATGATTGCCTAACGTGATGTTTAGCGTGTGAACCATGCCGACACTGCGGAATTCTTATTATAAATATCTTTGTAAAATGTTAGAATGGTTAGTATAAGATTAAAGGCGTTACTATGCCAATTTTGTATATCATAAGTTTGTGTAATTAAAATAATAATCTTTTTTAAAAAGTTAAGTGGAGTTTTAGTGGTATAACATATACAGGGTTGGGCAAATGTTCCGGAACGGCTTAATTACAAGCGAACGAAAAGTGATATCGAATCGGGGTTTTGGGCAATCTATAGGACAAAAATTTTACTATTTGACTGGTATACCATATGTCAGTAATGTCACCAACTGTCAAGTGTCGACGATATTTTTTAATTTTTTTAAATGGAACACCCTGTATATTATCAGATATTCTAGATCTTCAATAAATTACAAATATTTTTCATATAGCATACCATATGATTAAATTCAACTGTTTCGGAAATACGGGCAAATGAATCTAGAAAGCCCATATTACATTTTGTTTAAAAATCAAGCAACATATTTCTTTTATTATGACATTCCAAATAAAAGTCTTAGTTTCCATGACTCGCAAGTGTCACTCTGACACATTTCCTATTTAATTTTATTTTATTTGTATTAAGTGAGTTGTGCGAGTTTTTTATTTATCGACTAAACCTCTGATATAACTGATAAAACTATGGTTCAGCTAACTGAACAAGAACGGATTACTCTGCTTATGATGATAGGATATGGGGATAGACGGAGATCTTTTCAAGAAGCAACCGACCTTTTCAATCAAAGTTTTCCTGTTCGAGATCCCATTTCTAAATCAACTGCTAATAGAATATTCCATAACTTTGAGCATACGGGTACGGTAAAAAACTTGCCAAAAACAGGTCGTCCGAAAACTGCTACAAATGACGAGAAATCCCTGGATGTTTTGCTTGCCCTGCAAGAAGAACCACAGACGTCAGTTCCAAAGCTTGCTCTTGCACATGAAAACAGCGAAAAATCAATTAGAAGAATCCTCAAAAAAAATAAAATGTTTCCTTATAAAGTCAGCTTGCTTCAAGAACTATCAGAGGACGATCCTGATAGGCGTAAGCAATTTTGTCAAGAAATAATGGACTACATAGACCTACAACCTAACTTTGTAAGTCGTATTTTATTTTCTGACGAGGCTACATTCTGTCTTAATGGTTTCGTCAATAGGCACAACTGTCGATACTAGTCAGACCATAATCCCCATTGGATGATTAAGCACCGTACGCAACACCCCCAAAAATTAAATGTGTGGGCAGGTATAATTGGAAACCATATTATTGGGCCTTTCTTCCTTGATGGAAACTTGACATCTATTTACTACTTAGATCTGCTTCGAAATAGAATTATACCAAATTTGATTAATTTATATCATGATCAGGTTAACGATCAAATACTAGCGAATGACATTTGGTTTCAGCAAGATGGGGCGCCAGCTCATTTTGGTATACATGTCAGAAATTATTTAGATCAAACTTTTCCTGGAAGGTGGATAGGTAGGAGAGGGTCCATTGAATTTCCTCCTAGATCTCCAGATTTAACACCTCTAGATTTCTACCTCTGGGGTCATTTAAAGACTGTCGTATATCGTACACAACCTAAGACTTTGGAGGATCTTCAAAACAGAATTTTAGATGCTGTGCATGTTATTTCTCGTGAACATTTGCAAAACGTGCGTTCTGAATTTTCCGACAGGATTGGACACTGTCAGGTGGCTGAAGGACGACATTTTGAACATTTAATTAAATAACCATTATTTTATATTATTGTGTTTTAAAGTTATTACCTTGGTTTTGTTTAAATAAAATGTACTACATTCATTTGCCCGTATTTCCGAAACATTTGAATTTAATCATATGGTATGCTATATGAAAAATATTTGTAATTTATTGAAGATCTAGAATATCTGATAATATACAGGGTGTTCCATTTAAAAAAATAAAAAAATATCGTCGACACTTGACAGTTGGTGACATTACTGACATATGGTATACCAGTCAAATAGTAAAATTTTTGTCCTATAGATTGCCCAAAACCCCGATTCGATATCACTTTTCGTTCGCTTGTAATTAAGCCGTTCCGGAACATTTGCCCAACCCTGTATACAGTGTGTCTACTTAAGTTCGCACCATATGGAAAACGTTTTTATTATTAATTTTACGAAAAAAAGTTATTCTTCATAAAAAGTTCTGCTTAGTCCAAAACCTAAAATGCAACCATCAGATATTAAATTTTTTCAGTCGTATACGAGGTATATCAGAAAATATTAATTTTGCCCAATGGTAAAGTAAATTTATTTTTGAAAATATCGAAAAATTTAATCAGTTATCTCTTTATTCGTTAAACATTTGATAACCTTTATGTCTCTTAACCTCTATATTGCATTATTTTGATGATGCATTAAAAAATTGACAAATAACAAAATTATTTATTTTACAATAATTATCAACTATATGAATACAATGCTAATATTGTTAATTGCGTAACAAGCGTGTAATAATTTATCATCAATTCACTATTGCTTCAACGTATCCGCCTTCTCTTACAATACAGGTTTCCGTTCTAGAAGAAAATTCCCTCAACATTTCTAATTATATTCGGAGTTATACCCTGAATTATTTCCGTAATAATTGTTTTCAAATGTTCTACGTTCGTGAATGGCCTGTGTTGATATACCTTTTCTTTTAAGTAACCCCATAAGAAAAAATCTAATGGGGTTAAATCTGGCGACTTAGCTGGCCAAAAAATATCGGAATATCTATGAATTAACCTTCCATTAAAGATATTTTCAAGGTATTGCCTTACTTCCATCGTACTATGACATGTTGCGCCATCCTGTTGGTACCATACTTGTTGCCGTTCATGTCTTGGAAGGTCACGAAGAAAATCATGCATCTGATTTTGTAAAAAATTTAGATAGCGTTGAGAAGTCATTATTATTATTATTATGGTAATCAGCAGTAGGCGGATGTCCGATGAGACTGACGAATCTTTTCAAGTAGGCATCACAATCCTAAATCTTAGCATTTAAAATTAATCACACTCTTATCATTCCATCCCTTAACCAATCTACAGTCTACACAGAGTAATGCACAAAGGATACACTCCAATTTTTTATTTCTTGGTCCAGGCGGTTCTTAAATTGATTCTTGCTAGTGGAGTTTACAGTGTTGCCACTTAGACCATTCCAGTGGTAGACAACAGTAGTAATAATTGGAGAGTTCACCATCATAGGGCCCTCCAATGTTAATTTTCGGAGGGATTTTTTATGACTCATATCTCCGGAACCAATGGGCCTAGGATAGTAGTAATGCTATCTGTGTTTCAGCTCAAAATCTCATAAGAAATAACATGGAGCTGAAATCTGCAGTTTTGGTGCCATTTTAGGGGTGAGGCACTTTTCCTGGAAGTCGCCATCCTCTCTTCACCTAACCTGAACCCAGCTACTATCGCCACCTAGTGAGCGACGTCATAACTGTTCGATGCCGGTAATATAGGGCCCTATTGACCTGTGTGGAACCCTCCACTGCTGTCACCTAACCCCCCACACATTATTCCAACTTTTGTCCCAACGGAACCCAGATCACGTGTTACCCCGATTATATAGTAATATCATTGTAGGGGTGCCACCTAACGGGGAGAGATGTACGTACCTGTTATCTTGAGACCTGTAGCGCCACCTGCTTTTCATATAAGGCATCTTGTTTACCGCGATGGTAGGTATGACGTTGTAAATCAGTTAAAATATTTTAAAATATAATAATAACAGAAAAAAAGTTTTTGTCCTCGGTGGGATTTGAACCATAATCCTCTGGGGCCGAACCTCAAAGCCTTGCAAAATACGCTACGAGAGCATATAGATTAAAACTGCTAAACAATGTTAGACAACGTGAAACCACGGGGGCACATCTGATTAGATTGCTGGAACAAAAGGTCCTTAAGTGGGATTATGGTGGTGTTTTATAATGTACAAAATTAGGGTAAACCAGGCTGGGCCCTCCAATGTTAATTTTCGGAGGGATTTTTATGACTCATATCTCCGGAACCAATGGGCCTAGGATATTGCGCATGCGTAGCTGAGGTTTATGAAATGGGTTCTTGCGCATGACCCGAAAATGACACCTCTCACCTGTCAATTAAGAACTGTCACCTGTCAGATGTCACCTGTCAAATGTCAAAATCGACAGCTGATGTATGTCACGTGTTTAGGGTGACGTCATGAGTCGTTTAAAAAAAGAACGGGGTTGATCGGGCCAATAGGGCCAAAGTTGGTATAGCTAATACCCTAACGGCATGGCAGTATGCATGCGCCATAACATGTCATCAATGAACATTGTTAGAGGCCGCGTGGCACGTAATTAGACAACCGGGGATCTAATATGTCCTTTTGGCAAACAGCATTTTCAGACGCCATCTATAATTACGTTCGCGCATACCCCCGCCATCTGGGTACTACCTGAACTTATGCAACCAGAAGCCCCTATCAGCACATATTGCCTTCACCAATTTATTAACAAACCTAAGTGTGACGATGATGACAAAATGGCGGTAAACCTAGCTTTTATAATGCATTCACCATTTTATCAACAAACCAGTACTAATGGCGTTGCCAAACCAATATTTCCCCTTATTCAACATAAAAATTGTCGAAACGGCAACACCGCCGTTCCAATACTGAAAATTTAAGAAAATACGCTTAGGCCATCTTGTAATAGCCGTTCGCAACAGTAACTAGGTAAAACAAAGAACCTTAAGTGTGGTTATAGGGATATATTATTATCGATACCAATTTATTAACAAATCTTAAACCTTAAACTGAACCAGGGTTCCATCAATTTAGAACGAAATAAAAATTCGACACAAGACACTTATCGCCAATCTTGTATATAGGTACAATATATTATAAGTTCAAAATTTAGCGAAAAATATTTACAGTTAAAACTAAGGATTAGAAACATTTACCGTGCAAGAATAGGCATATCTACATACAATTAAAAAACTAGGACTAGAAACATTTATATTAGGAACATTACCGCACAAGAAGGCATATCTATATACAAACTTAAAAACAAACAAAAAAAATGAATGGAAAAAGACATTGGCGGGTATGGGCATTTGAACAGAGTAATCATACCTTATTTCAGCTCCTATATCAAAAAAGGATTCTTTATTTACAAAAGAGCATTCCTTCTCCCAAGGATCGTTGAAAAACGCTTCTAATCAGTCCATTCTATTCAATTAGGGAAATCAGGACACACTTCAGGCTATATTCCATGATAACAATCTAAATCCATGCCTTCACTCGATACTGCCGCTCACTCCTCGACCATACAATATACATTTTACAATTCTTCAAAGAAAAAAAATCCTTTTTTGGCACAATAATAATGACAGTGACAGTATTTTTCAGAAAAAAACCGGTGTATGATTCGTTGTCATAACATTTTATTAATAAATATATTTTCTGTTTTAAATTTATTACGATTACAACATTAGTAGAAATATCAGTTGACTTCGATGTAGTTAACCTTGATATTAAATATGCAGGTAATTAGCAATGCCGTAATTATTATTATAGGTCAGTCGTTGAAATCAATATTTAAATTTATTTACAATTGTACAAAAAACAAAGCAGCTCGCTTCTATAAATAATAATATGTATACAAGGTGAACCGAAAAGTTGGGTATGAATATAGATAAATTATTAATAAAGTTTATAGGTACATTGTTTCCTAATTATACCGGTTAACCCGACTAAGTTTAATTTTTCCTATAATGACGTATATTGCAAACAAGTAAGATCTGGGAACTTCATAAAAATAAATTAATATACATTAGATGACCTTTCTAAATTCTGAGAATTGTTGCGACATTGAAATACCTTATATTATACGGTTCACTGCACATTTTATTCCTCGAATAATATTTAAAAAATACCAAGAGTAGTTGGATAACTAAGTAATTGTATATAACATTTAACCTGGTACAACGCCAAGGTTACACCGGTAACCGTGAAAAGAGGCATACATCAAAGCTTTGTATCAAGAACAGAATAGCACACAAAACATCAAGAACCAGTAAAACAAAGTATAGAAGAAAATAAGTTAAGTTTTGATTTGATCATATCAAGAAAATGTATAGCAGAAGGAGATCAAGAAGAATATTTGAAGAAAGAAAAATCAAGAAAACATGACACAGCTAGACTAAGAAAAACATTATTATACGAAACCAATAAACCAATAGAAAAGAAAGGATAAAAATTACATGAGGTGCGATTACAAACAAAGATCCGTAGAATCGTACAACAAACGGTGTCTACCAGTCGTATTTTTCGAAGATTGTAATAGTTTTAAATACCGAATGATACACTGTCAAATTCGAAAAGTTCAGGCACGACCAATCACAATATACTGCACCTCTACTATACTTCTCATTATTCCTAAATCGATGGGGATTATAGAGAGATCGTCACAACTAAAGAACTCAAAATAGCGGTGTGCCAGGGAGTTGAGCTGGATTTGCAAAAATCTTTGTATCTGCAGATATAAAATAAATTGACATAAAATTGTTTAAAAATTAGACCCCGTTTCCTTTATACTAAAAGACTCGGGAAAAATTAGAGAAAACATTAGAAGACACTTAAGTTGACTTTAATCTAATAGATTGATATAGAGAATCGATATATCTAGGTATGTACTCATAAATATAGAAATGGTAAAATCAAGAGCCAGGAAAGGCCTTTTAGATCGCTCCTGTTAATATTAATACCAAAAGTTAGTGGTAGCGTAGGAAAACTGTCATTGACTAAAAACAAAAGATTGCTACCCCCATTATGCCCCCAAACGTTTATTGTCCCCTCAACAATTCCTGTTATAAACTCCCAACACCCCACCGTCTCTATAATTAAATAAAACATTATATTCACTTGCACATAAATAACAGTCTTTAAATGGATAGCTAAAATATTGAGATAAGTCAGGCATCTTGGAGAGTACAAAGGTTTTCTGTGAGCATAAAAAATAGAAATAAACAATACATTACAAATAAAGAAGGCTATATTTTATAGTCTGCATATGAGGGAAAATAAAAGTTCACATAAAAAAGACAGTTATCACTAACCTCGTATATATACTACATTTGGATATAAAAAACCAGTGCAAAAAATAAAATGGCATATCGTCAAGTTCAAAAGACCCTGTATATAATAATATTTGGAGTACAGTGTACTACTTAACTATATAAAACAAAAAATATTTTCAGATTAAAAATTATAAAATAAGCCATTCATTTTCCTGCAATTATAAATTTGAAGACCGGTAAATCCTGAGAAGGTCAAAAGCAGCATACACGAGCCAAAGGTCAAAGCAGTACCATTTTACTAATTCATCAACAGTAATCTGATATACTTACTTACAAAGTCAATTTTTAGGATTACTGTTCTGTTAGTCGTCTCTTTTGGGAACCCTGTAAGGAAATTGAAATAAATAAAAAAAATTGATTTTTTATTAATATCTAAATGATCCTTTTACCGATTTTGTTGAAATCTGGCAGGGTTATTCATTGTAATAAGACGCTAAGTTGACACTAACTAAAAGAAAATTATAAGTTCCAGTGGCGTCTCGGGGGGCAGTGTCACGAATAATATTGACAAAAAAAAAAATGTACGCTACTGAGTTTTTTGAAAAATTTAAATTTTTTTCAGATTGGGCATCTACAAATTCAACTTTTTTGTCTCTTAATATCTATTCGTATATAACTTCCTTTTCGAGGAAAAAATAAAAACGACTTCATTGCATGACGGAAAATTGTTAAAATAAAATCAAGTTAACTTTGATCGTTCTCGTGAAAAATATATAGAAATTTGAAACTCGATTATTTTGTCTAACTGACGGACGCTTTAAAGCAGGTTAAAGGGTGAACAGTAGGGTGGAACGAAAATGGCCTTTTTTCATTTTTTTTTTTTTCAAGTTTTGTAATAGTGAGGAAAAGTTGCCTTTTAGGTTTAAAAAAAATAAGAAAAAATTTGGTTGCTATACTACAATATCTTGAGGTGCCGCAAAGAGCTTATAGTTTGAAAAACAAATTTAAAAAATTTAAAATTTATAAAGTTTGATAAATTTTTTTTTATGGATTTCTCGGACGAATAATGTTATGAAAGATAGTTGTAAATACAATTATAATCATTAGAATAAAAACAAAAAATATTAATTACAAAATATAATAATAATAATAAAATCTTTTTATTGTCAAAAAAGTAGTAAATAAGGTTGAAATAAAACTCGTCAAATCAATTGAAAAATTTATATTTTGACACATTATTCTGACGTAATTGATACATTAAACTGTTTTTTTGTATTAAATTTAGGCATGCTCTCGCGTGAGCCAATTTTTGCCCTTATATACCCCTCTCTTGCGATTGAACCACATACATTTTGAGCCTATTCGGTCACCAGTTTTACAGCTCTTTCCACTGCTTGCGTGTGACAAGGAAGCCGGGGAAAGTCGATTAGCGGGCCCACTTTACCATTTGGTTGAGCTTCAGATGTATAAATTCTTTGAGAGAGTCACTGGAAAAATGTTTTACCAAGGGGGGTTCAGTTACGTCATTTTCAGCCCATAATATCATGTCGATGTAATCCTTTGCATCAAAGTTTATCTTTGGAACTGTGAACTTCCTGACTCCGCCTCTACTTTCTGTCCTAGCTTTTAAAACACGTCATAAACCAAGTTCTCTTACAATTTTGCTCTCATCACATAGCATAGACAAAAGGAGGTTTTCTGCAGCAGCAAAGTATCCATTTCTTTGAATAACTGGGTCAAGAACGTTCTTCAAATCATCAGAGAGATAGCGTGAATATGAGATAAGGTTAAACAAATGTTTGGCACCATAAGTACATGAAGGTTTTAACTTAATGTTAAACCACACAGGTGCATACACTTTTACAATGTACTCAGCTAGAGTCTTGAGGTTTTCAGTTGGATTTTCAGTTGCCACATACAATCTTAGTATACGATTTGCTAATGTAAGCCATCTGGAGTGAGCGATTTTTCCAGGGTTTCTTAAAGATAAATCTAGTGAGCAATTTCCACTTGATACAGCCATACAAATATCCAATAAATAATTCTGATCTGTACTTAAATCGTTGATGTTATCCAAATAAGGAAGGTTATTTTCAATTAGCAAGAAAGCAACCACAGGAAGATTAGCACAGTTTTCCAGCTGCTGACCTATTTCGCCTTTAAACTCATTGGGTCCTTTCGTTTTGCCATCTAGATGCCAAAAAAGATGTCGCAAAGGTAGCTCATTTCCATGGAACAAACAAACTAACCATTGTAAAGGTCTTCCTATTTTATTTTCCATCAAAGAAATTACACCATTTTTTTGTCCAGTATTTACAACGGTTCCATCACACCCAATAGCAGTAAAGTTGAAAAGTTGTTCGTTGTGTTCTCTATCTTTAACAAAGTTTAATATAATGTCTGCAATGTCTTTTCCAGTCCCAGATTTAGGTGTTACGTGACCTAAAAACTTTGTGTTTGGTTCCTCTATTAGTGAAACGTGCTCTTCTGAAATAACTTTTTTGTACAACTTAGTTCCTTTCTTTTCTTGGGCAATTGTTTTGTCTTTTCTTCCATCAAAGAACAGTCCTCTGTTTTTGGTTATGTGATCATTATCATAAAGACTGTCATTAATTAGATCCATTCGATTTTTTGATCTTGCTCGTCTAATTTTCATCCTGTCTATTACTTTGGTTTTATCTTCACCTGTGATTACACCCAAGTTTTGTAAAGTAGCACTAGCTATAGCTGCAGCAGCTCTATCTGATATTCCGGTACGGTCACAAATTGAAGCTACAGATGGCAATTTAATACGCATTTGTGTGCTTATATTGTTCTCCTTTTTCAGTTTTGAAGGGCCTGGTAGATTTATCTGTTCTTCAAAAATCAAGTATTTTTGTTCTTTAGCGCTATCATTATCATCAGTAACCGTTTCTGATACACCAGTATTTTTTGCCCGTTCTAGATTAAACTTAACTGCTCTCTGTAGGTCTTTACTTTTTCTTGTTTCTTTCTTTTTTAAAGCGCTTGTGGTAGCTATATCAACATTACCTATAACCATTCTCCTGGTAGAGCGTTGATCTTTTAGAAACTCTTGTTCTAAAACTGGTACTTTTTTTTCTTTTATACAACTACAAGTATCATAGTTTTGGCACTTGCAGGCAGACAGGGGACACCCCACCAAACCGCTACGGCGATGACTTATGCTGTTGGATGCCAGCCAATACAATACCTAGTTAAACTGTTTTTATATTTCTATTCATATTAAAATGCCTAATTGTATTGCATAATGGAGACACGTAAAAATCTTTGAAAAAGTTTTAAATGTGTGTTTTACAAAACTTTACCACTCTTGCGGCACCTCAAGACATAATGCAAAAAGTAAAAAAAAAAATTGTATGCCCTTTTTGATATAAAAACTGCTTCTTTCGCACTATTTCAAATAACAAAAAAAATATTTGAAAACCTCTTAAAAAACTTGAAAATGTATTGAAAATTGTAATATTATGAAACTTTATCGTCCTTGCGGCACCTCAAAACGTGCTTCAATATTTTTCATATTTTTTTTTTATCTTATCTACACCAAAAGGCAACTTTTCCGCGCTATTGCAAATTAAAAATCGAAACTTGGTTTTTTCGTTCCACCCTAGTGAACAGGTGAAACGGGTATCCATCTATCAGGTATTAATCTTACGGTAGACGAACATTTTCCGAATTTAAAACTGAAGAAAAAAGGCGTTTTTGAATTAAAAATCCAACAGTTTAGATCAAAATTTATATGAGAAATCGGATAAGCTCATTAAAAATACGGCATCCCATTTAAAAAAATATCAAAGTGACCCCTAGTACTTTTGTTTGATGTTCAATTGTTTCTTGCTGAAGATATTCGAATTCGCGGGAGAAAATGACTTAAGATGGCTATTTCAGTTTTTTTATAAAAGTACAGGAAAAGTCAAAAAATCGCCTTGTCTAGTCTTGGTTGGATAACCCTGTACAATGTTGACCTGAACAGCCCTGTTTAACAGACCCTGTTTAACAGACCCTGTTGACCTCTCTGTTACAGAAAACAACCCCGATAAGGAAACAAAAACGTTTGAGCTACGTGGGAAATAAATAAAAGCTGGCTTGTTGAAAAATTTTAATATTTATTAAGGTAAAAGCTTAGTCTAAAAATATAGTACTTTGCAAAAATTATACAGTAAGCAATGAAAGTATCATTCAAAATTTTCAATAAACATTCAAGGATATCCAAGTATGTATATTATTTATTAACACAGTTGTATGTAACAATATCCAAAAAACTAAGGTTTACTAGAACACACTGTATACAGCATGGTAGAAATACTTTACATATTTCATATTCTAATGTGATAAAAGAATAAAACATAATTATAGTTTAAAGTCAAGCCTATAAATATTATTCTCAAAAGAAAAGGTAGGTACCTTGCTCTGTACAAAAAGTAATTAGAAGTGCTAATATTCAATCAAGAAAATACTATGGTAAGTTATGGATACTGATATAGGTTCATAAAAATAAATAATAAAAAAAGACAACAGGCTGTTATTTTAAGTTATATAAAGATGTAGAATATTTCCTTAAAGAGAAAACTCTTGTCAATTTTTCACAAGAAGCAATAGACAATTTAATAAAATGTAAGCACCTGTATAAATTGGGGAAAAAATTGAACTAAAAATATGTATCGATAATAAAAGCATTAAAAAAATGTGCGTGTAATAAGATAAGATACCTATCTATAGCGAACAAATATTGAACGTTTCGAACCCCACAACTAGCACTGTATATACATTTACAAACATCGAAAATTAAGCAGGTTAAATAAACTAAAAATGTACCTTGTGGGAATCCACAGTACTGTAGAGAAACAGTAAAAATCCAATTCAACGCATGGAAAGTAACCATTTTTTAAAATATATTCTGCACTTGGCATATAATTAATTCGATTATAACATTTGTGAAAAAAATATCAGATCATACTACTAAACTTTTGCATAAAATAGATGTAATTTTAGATAGCCTTGATATTAAAATACATATAGTTTGAATACCGAAACAGTAGAAATTTTAGAGTAACGAGAAATATTATAAACATATTTAAATTATGTATAGATCAGAGAGAAATGTATGTATCTACCAAAGACGAAATTGTATTAATTTATTCTATAAAAGACAACGTGCATACGGGGGAAGCTAATAAAAAGTCATTTTTATTTTATTACATTTTTCCAAAAACTATTTAGCTAAATTATTAAAATTTAATACACAATGATGTCTAATTATGTTGATACATTGTTAACAAAACTGGTGTTTTTCTAGTCACCCGTTTCTGATATAAGTACATTTTGATATTTGATTATTAGTAATTATATAAAACGATAGGTAAAGTCGATACAAGCACGGCTTTTTAAAACGAAGAGGGTTAAACATTTAATATTTATCAAATGTAAGATACAAAAAAAAATCAAAGTTCTACTTACAACCTAGAATATAAAGCTAAAAAGCCGAATTTTTATCAGATAAACGCTACGTTAAGGTACCATCCAAATGAAGGAAATGAAAAGTTCGCCAATTTTGCAGAAATTTTATATCTACGAAAACATGGTTCGGGGAAGCTTCTGAAAAAAACTTTGGAACAGACCTGTTCCGGGGGAACGGGTCTGTTCAACAGGTCTGTTCCGAGGGAACGGGTCTGTTCCGGGGGAACAGGTCTGTTCAACAGGTCTGTTCCGGGGGGAACGGGTCTGTTCCCCAGACCCGTTCCCCCGGAACAGACCCGTTGAACAGACCCGTTCCCCCGGAACAGGTCTGTTCCAAAGTTTTTTTCAGAAGCTTCCCCGAACCATGTTTTCGTAGATATAAAATTTCTGCAAAATTGGCGAACTTTTCATTTCCTTCATTTGGATGGTACCTTAACGTAGCGTTTATCTGATAAAAATTCGGCTTTTTAGCTTTATATTCTAGGTTGTAAGTAGAACTTTGATTTTTTTTTTGTATCTTACATTTGATAAATATTAAATGTTTAACCCTCTTCGTTTTAAAAAGCCGTGCTTGTATCGACTTTACCTGTCGTTTTATATAATTACTAATAATCAAATATCAAAATGTACTTATATCAGAAACGGGTGACTAGAAAAACACCAGTATTGTTAACAATGTATCAACATAATTAGACATCATTGTGTATTAAATTTTAATAATTTAGCTAAATAGTTTTTGGAAAAATGTAATAAAATAAAAATGACTTTTTATTAGCTTCCCCCGTATGCACGTTGTCTTTTATAGAATAAATTAATACAATTTCGTCTTTGGTAGATACATACATTTCTCTCTGATCTATACATAATTTAAATATGTTTATAATATTTCTCGTTACTCTAAAATTTCTACTGTTTCGGTATTCAAACTATATGTATTTTAATATCAAGGCTATCTAAAATTACATCTATTTTATGCAAAAGTTTAGTAGTATGATCTGATATTTTTTTCACAAATGTTATAATCGAATTAATTATATGCCAAGTGCAGAATATATTTTAAAAAATGGTTACTTTCCATGCGTTGAATTGGATTTTTACTGTTTCTCTACAGTACTGTGGATTCCCACAAGGTACATTTTTAGTTTATTTAACCTGCTTAATTTTCGATGTTTGTAAATGTATATACAGTGCTAGTTGTGGGGTTCGAAACGTTCAATATTTGTTCGCTATAGATAGGTATCTTATCTTATTACACGCACATTTTTTTAATGCTTTTATTATCGATACATATTTTTAGTTCAATTTTTTCCCCAATTTATACAGGTGCTTACATTTTATTAAATTGTCTATTGCTTCTTGTGAAAAATTGACAAGAGTTTTCTCTTTAAGGAAATATTCTACATCTTTATATAACTTAAAATAACAGCCTGTTGTCTTTTTTTATTATTTATTTTTATGAACCTATATCAGTATCCATAACTTACCATAGTATTTTCTTGATTGAATATTAGCACTTCTAATTACTTTTTGTACAGAGCAAGGTACCTACCTTTTCTTTTGAGAATAATATTTATAGGCTTGACTTTAAACTATAATTATGTTTTATTCTTTTATCACATTAGAATATGAAATATGTAAAGTATTTCTACCATGCTGTATACAGTGTGTTCTAGTAAACCTTAGTTTTTTGGATATTGTTACATACAACTGTGTTAATAAATAATATACATACTTGGATATCCTTGAATGTTTATTGAAAATTTTGAATGATACTTTCATTGCTTACTGTATAATTTTTGCAAAGTACTATATTTTTAGACTAAGCTTTTACCTTAATAAATATTAAAATTTTTCAACAAGCCAGCTTTTATTTATTTCCCACGTAGCTCAAACGTTTTTGTTTCCTTATCGGGGTTGTTTTCTGTAACAGAGAGGTCAACAGGGTCTGTTAAACAGGGTCTGTTAAACAGGGCTGTTCAGGTCAACATTGTACAGGGTTATCCAACCAAGACTAGACAAGGCGATTTTTTGACTTTTCCTGTACTTTTATAAAAAAACTGAAATAGCCATCTTAAGTCATTTTCTCCCGCGAATTCGAATATCTTCAGCAAGAAACAATTGAACATCAAACAAAAGTACTAGGGGTCACTTTGATATTTTTTTAAATGGGATGCCGTATTTTTAATGAGCTTATCCGATTTCTCATATAAATTTTGATCTAAACTGTTGGATTTTTAATTCAAAAACGCCTTTTTTCTTCAGTTTTAAATTCGGAAAATGTTCGTCTACCGTAAGATTAATACCTGATAGATGGATACCCGTTTCACCTGTTCACCCTTTAACCTGCTTTAAAGCGTCCGTCAGTTAGACAAAATAATCGAGTTTCAAATTTCTATATATTTTTCACGAGAACGATCAAAGTTAACTTGATTTTATTTTAACAATTTTCCGTCATGCAATGAAGTCGTTTTTATTTTTTCCTCGAAAAGGAAGTTATATACGAATAGATATTAAGAGACAAAAAAGTTGAATTTGTAGATGCCCAATCTGAAAAAAATTAAAATTTTTCAAAAAACTCAGTAGCGTACATTTTTTTTTTTGTCAATATTATTCGTGACACTGCCCCCCGAGACGCCACTGGAACTTATAATTTTCTTTTAGTTAGTGTCAACTTAGCGTCTTATTACAATGAATAACCCTGCCAGATTTCAACAAAATCGGTAAAAGGATCATTTAGATATTAATAAAAAATCAATTTTTTTTATTTATTTCAATTTCCTTACAGGGTTCCCAAAAGAGACGACTAACAGAACAGTAATCCTAAAAATTGACTTTGTAAGTAAGTATATCAGATTACTGTTGATGAATTAGTAAAATGGTACTGCTTTGACCTTTGGCTCGTGTATGCTGCTTTTGACCTTCTCAGGATTTACCGGTCTTCAAATTTATAATTGCAGGAAAATGAATGGCTTATTTTATAATTTTTAATCTGAAAATATTTTTTGTTTTATATAGTTAAGTAGTACACTGTACTCCAAATATTATTATATACAGGGTCTTTTGAACTTGACGATATGCCATTTTATTTTTTGCACTGGTTTTTTATATCCAAATGTAGTATATATACGAGGTTAGTGATAACTGTCTTTTTTATGTGAACTTTTATTTTCCCTCATATGCAGACTATAAAATATAGCCTTCTTTATTTGTAATGTATTGTTTATTTCTATTTTTTATGCTCACAGAAAACCTTTGTACTCTCCAAGATGCCTGACTTATCTCAATATTTTAGCTATCCATTTAAAGACTGTTATTTATGTGCAAGTGAATATAATGTTTTATTTAATTATAGAGACGGTGGGGTGTTGGGAGTTTATAACAGGAATTGTTGAGGGGACAATAAACGTTTGGGGGCATAATGGGGGTAGCAATCTTTTGTTTTTAGTCAATGACAGTTTTCCTACGCTACCACTAACTTTTGGTATTAATATTAACAGGAGCGATCTAAAAGGCCTTTCCTGGCTCTTGATTTTACCATTTCTATATTTATGAGTACATACCTAGATATATCGATTCTCTATATCAATCTATTAGATTAAAGTCAACTTAAGTGTCTTCTAATGTTTTCTCTAATTTTTCCCGAGTCTTTTAGTATAAAGGAAACGGGGTCTAATTTTTAAACAATTTTATGTCAATTTATTTTATATCTGCAGATACAAAGATTTTTGCAAATCCAGCTCAACTCCCTGGCACACCGCTATTTTGAGTTCTTTAGTTGTGACGATCTCTCTATAATCCCCATCGATTTAGGAATAATGAGAAGTATAGTAGAGGTGCAGTATATTGTGATTGGTCGTGCCTGAACTTTTCGAATTTGACAGTGTATCATTCGGTATTTAAAACTATTACAATCTTCGAAAAATACGACTGGTAGACACCGTTTGTTGTACGATTCTACGGATCTTTGTTTGTAATCGCACCTCATGTAATTTTTATCCTTTCTTTTCTATTGGTTTATTGGTTTCGTATAATAATGTTTTTCTTAGTCTAGCTGTGTCATGTTTTCTTGATTTTTCTTTCTTCAAATATTCTTCTTGATCTCCTTCTGCTATACATTTTCTTGATATGATCAAATCAAAACTTAACTTATTTTCTTCTATACTTTGTTTTACTGGTTCTTGATGTTTTGTGTGCTATTCTGTTCTTGATACAAAGCTTTGATATATGCCTCTTTTCACGGTTACCGGTGTAATCTTGGCGTTGTACCAGGTTGAATGTTATATACAATTACTTAGTTATCCAACTACTCTTGGTATTTTTTAAATATTATTCGAGGAATAAAATGTGCAGTGAACCGTATAATATAAGGTATTTCAATGTCGCAACAATTCTCAGAATTTAGAAAGGTCATCTAATGTATATTAATTTATTTTTATGAAGTTCCCAGATCTTACTTGTTTGCAATATACGTCATTATAGGAAAAATTAAACTTAGTCGGGTTAACCGGTATAATTAGGAAACAATGTACCTATAAACTTTATTAATAATTTATCTATATTCATACCCAACTTTTCGGTTCACCTTGTATACATATTATTATTTATAGAAGCGAGCTGCTTTGTTTTTTGTACAATTGTAAATAAATTTAAATATTGATTTCAACGACTGACCTATAATAATAATTACGGCATTGCTAATTACCTGCATATTTAATATCAAGGTTAACTACATCGAAGTCAACTGATATTTCTACTAATGTTGTAATCGTAATAAATTTAAAACAGAAAATATATTTATTAATAAAATGTTATGACAACGAATCATACACCCGTTTTTTTCTGAAAAATACTGTCACTGTCATTATTATTGTGCCAAAAAAGGATTTTTTTTCTTTGAAGAATTGTAAAATGTATATTGTATGGTCGAGGAGTGAGCGGCAGTATCGAGTGAAGGCATGGATTTAGATTGTTATCATGGAATATAGCCTGAAGTGTGTCCTGATTTCCCTAATTGAATAGAATGGACTGATTAGAAGCGTTTTTCAACGATCCTTGGGAGAAGGAATGCTCTTTTGTAAATAAAGAATCCTTTTTTGATATAGGAGCTGAAATAAGGTATGATTACTCTGTTCAAATGCCCATACCCGCCAATGTCTTTTTCCATTCATTTTTTTTGTTTGTTTTTAAGTTTGTATACAGATATGCCTTCTTGTGCGGTAATGTTCCTAATATAAATGTTTCTAGTCCTAGTTTTTTAATTGTATGTAGATATGCCTATTCTTGCACGGTAAATGTTTCTAATTCTTAGTTTTAACTGTAAATATTTTTCGCTAAATTTTGAACTTATAATATATTGTACCTATATACAAGATTGGCGATAAGTGTCTTGTGTCGAATTTTTATTTCGTTCTAAATTGATGGAACCCTGGTTCAGTTTAAGGTTTAAGATTTGTTAATAAATTGGTATCGATAATAATATATCCCTATAACCACACTTAAGGTTCTTTGTTTTACCTAGTTACTGTTGCGAACGGCTATTACAAGATGGCCTAAGCGTATTTTCTTAAATTTTCAGTATTGGAACGGCGGTGTTGCCGTTTCGACAATTTTTATGTTGAATAAGGGGAAATATAAATATAATAATAAATAAACACGTGACATACATCAGCTGTCGATTTTGACATTTGACAGGTGACATCTGACAGGTGACAGTTCTTAATTGACAGGTGACAGGTGTCATTTTCGGGTCATGCGCAAGAACCCATTTCATAAACCTCAGCTACGCATGCGCAATATCCTAGGCCCATTGGTTCCGGAGATATGAGTCATAAAAATCCCTCCGAAAATTAACATTGGAGGGCCCAGCCTGGTTTACCCTAATTTTGTACATTATAAAACACCACCATAATCCCACTTAAGGACCTTTTGTTCCAGCAATCTAATCAGATGTGCCCCCGTGGTTTCACGTTGTCTAACATTGTTTAGCAGTTTTAATCTATATGCTCTCGTAGCGTATTTTGCAAGGCTTTGAGGTTCGGCCCCAGAGGATTATGGTTCAAATCCCACCGAGGACAAAAACTTTTTTTCTGTTATTATTATATTTTAAAATATTTTAACTGATTTACAACGTCATACCTACCATCGCGGTAAACAAGATGCCTTATATGAAAAGCAGGTGGCGCTACAGGTCTCAAGATAACAGGTACGTACATCTCTCCCCGTTAGGTGGCACCCCTACAATGATATTACTATATAATCGGGGTAACACGTGATCTGGGTTCCGTTGGGACAAAAGTTAGAATAATGTGTGGGGGGTTAGGTGACAGCAGTGGAGGGTTCCACACAGGTCAATAGGGCCCTATATTACCGGCATCGAACAGTTATGACGTCGCTCACTAGGTGGCGATAGTAGCTGGGTTCAGGTTAGGTGAAGAGAGGATGGCGACTTCCAGGAAAAGTGCCTCACCCCTAAAATGGCACCAAAACTGCAGATTTCAGCTCCATGTTATTTCTTATGAGATTTTGAGCTGAAACACAGATAGCATTACTACTATCCTAGGCCCATTGGTTCCGGAGATATGAGTCATAAAAAATCCCTCCGAAAATTAACATTGGAGGGCCCTATGATGGTGAACTCTCCAATTATTACTACTAGGTCCGTTGAACAGGGTCTGTTAAACAGGGTTGTTCAGGTCAACAGGGTCCGTTGAACAGGGTCTATTAAACAGGGCTGTTCAGGTCAACAGGGTCCGATGAACACAACAGGATCACAACGTCAACACAACAGGATCACAACGTCAGCACAACACAGCGAAACCTGTTTGAAGAATCAGCGTAGGTCAAAAATTGCTCCGAAAATTAACATTGGAGCTCCCTATGATGGTGAACTCTCCAATTCTCCCTACTGACAACTCTATTAGTCAGGAAATTTCTTCGGAGCAGCTTGTTGCAGTCATAGATTATTGTCGAAAAAAAAAGGGCAAATGATTTTATCCCTGTAAATGCCGCACCAAACGTTAGTTTTAAAATAATATTGATCGCGAGTTTTAATCGTAAAGTGAGGATTGGAGTTACTCCACCATCGACAATTTTGCGAAGAAACTGTTCCATTAGACGTAAATGTAGCTTCGTCAGAGAAAATTATTTTCCTAGCCAAAAAAGGATCGTCTTCTAGCTTTCCTTGAATAAGAAAACAAAATTCTAGTCGTCTGTCGTGTCTAGGTTTTAAAGTATGGATAAATTGTGGTTTATATGGATGAAACCAATTTGATCTGGAAGCGAAGATGCCTTTTTCGCAGTGACAATTTAGGGTTTTCCACTGCAGATAGCATTACATTTAACTTCATCTCTTCACTTCCAACGATTTTTTGACGCTTGTTTGTGAATTTATTATTAACGTCTTCACATGATTTGCATCAAGAATTTTTCCATAATTCTCATTACTGATGTATGGTGTATATTTTTCCCTAGATGTCTGTTGTTAAATATTTCAGCTGCTTCACGATAAGTTTTATAATTATCACCAACGATTAACACAATTTCTATTTTTTCTTCCACACTAAATATCACCGGCATCTTAACAAATTTTATTTGACGTTCACTGTCAAACAATTCTTGCTATGAAGAAACCATTTGTTTATCAGTGCATCCTAGATTTCACGTCCCTACAGTTAAATTTGCATTGTTATTGTAGTTAAAAAAGAAAAAAATATTTTTTCCGTATAATTGGATGTAAATTGCATATTTGAACGTAGTTTTTAGTTCTGATCAACTTTTCTTAATAACAATTTTCGATATTGTCAAAAATCAATTTTCTGATATACCTCGTATACGACTGAAAAAATTTAATATCTGATGGTTGCATTTTAGGTTCTAGACTAAGCAGAACTTTTTATGAAGAATAACTTTTTTTCGTAAAATTAATAATAAAAAAGTTTTCCATATGGTGCGAACTTAAGTAGACACACTGTACATACATTTTTTGACCAAGTCGAGATCCGGATGAATATGGGACAACCCGAGATCCACCTTAAATCGACCTGATTTCAAAGTATATGTTCTAAAAATAGCTTTGACACCATCACTAGTACTTAAATCATCCTAGAGGGGTAGGGAATTTACATGTTAAATTTATTTTATAAAGATCTGGCAACGTGAGATCTATCGATAATATTTGCACAAGTCGAGATCTTCTTGTGTATAAACTACGCTGTATATCGCAAGGTGGGATCCGGCGTTGTTGCCAAACTAAAGCTTTGCAGCGACCTCAAATCAAAGTAATTAAATATTTCTTGAATTGTCGTTCTAAACGAATGTTAAATCTGGAGTTAAGTTCAGAAAATAATTCGACAAGCCATATTAAAACCAAAAAAGGTAAGGTTCGTTGTTTTCTTTTTTATCTTAAAATAAATTATTTATTTTAGTAACATGCGAAACACACGCTACCTTAGGAAAATTACCAAAAGATCTTGGTGAAATTCGTAGCAAATTCGACCAGAAACCTCTTTAAAGTTGCGAAATCATATTATATTTTTTGCCTTTGTGGCTTTCAAAGTTTGTGATTGGATGACGTACGTTGGTTGATCTAATACGACAAGAGGGAGGGAACTTGAATTCGAAATGTTGGTAATATGGTATCCAAAATTTGTTAAATAGAGGAAAGTATTACCTATGAAAGGTTGTAATATACGTGCCAAGACAATCATATTTTTCCTTATAAACGTGTATCGAGAATTGCCTCCTAAGGGAGCTACAGTCTCCGCAAATAGGGTCCACTCAATATGGGGTTCTTTATAATTAGCGACCAAACTGTTCAGGGTGTGTGTGTTTTTGAGTATACGGCACTGGTTACAATCAAATGGCCAGTCCGCTTAGGGTAGAAACTTGACATTGTATTTTTATAGTAAGCTTAACCTAATTCTAAGGTTAAATTTGTTAAAATTGTTAAAATTTAGTCAGGGGCGGTATACAGGGTGTAATTTAATTGAGTGCCGATACTTAAGGGTGATAATCTATGAATGATTCTAAGATAAAAAGTTCATATGGACATATGTCCTAAACATCTTCATTTTTGAGCTACAGGGTGTTAACATTTTAAGAAAAATATAACCTTTTTATATAAATCACTCTTAGATATTTTTATGAAATTTTGTACATACCTTTTAATCAATAAGGAGCATTTTTTGACCTAACAGATTTATAAAAATTTTTACCAGTGACGTCCGTACGGGGTTTGAACTGAATATTTTTAAAGAAAAAATGGATACGCCACTGCTTTTTCTAAAAACGAAACTTACTTTTGAAATTCCCATTTATTTTAAAGCAAATTTCGTTTATGGACTTACTTTTGTACGACGCACCGTTTTCGCGTAAAAAAATAAAAACAAAAAAAACATTTTTTTCTTCGGTTCATTGAGACTGCTTTTATTTATTTTGTTGAATTTGGTTGGCACCCACCATGAGTGGAAACACTTTTTTTGGGACAACAATTTATTTTCTACTCACCAGTGACATTCAACTGAACGTTTGAAAAGAAAAAAACGGTAACCATATTAAATGCCCTCTTAAAGCAAATCAAATAAAAATCAGTAGGCTGGGTAAAGCTACATCAATTTTGACGTTTCTTTTCATAAAGACAAAAGGCCTGGCATTGATTTTGCATTATTAAATAATTATTATTACAGTAAGACGTTAAATTATAATAAAAGAATGGTAAATTTTACAAACAGTGAATTAACTGACATGCATTTTATTAATGGGCTTGCAGACGGTAATGCATACGAAGCCAGGCGGATATACCAAGAGCGGTATCCAAATCGCGTACTACCCGATCCGAGAACATTTTCTAGGATTCATAGACGTCTCCACGAGACCGGAACTTTAAAAGTAGACCACAGTGCTAAAGGAGTCCATCAAACAGTAAGAACACCGGAACTTGAAGAAGGAATTTTACACGAAATTGAGGAGAACCCCGAAAGTAGCACGAGGAAAATCGCGGCAACATTTAATGTTTCACATTTTCTTGTTTGGAAAATTCTCATCGAAAATTTATTATACCCATATCACATTCAAAGAGTCCAGGCATTACTCCCTAGAGATTTCCCGATGCGCATTAATTTCTGTGTGTGGTTTCTTCAAAACCTGATGGAAAATCCGTTATTTGACAGGCACATTCTTTTTACCGACGAAGCTAATTTTTCTCGAAACTCAATAAGAAATTTCCATAATAACCATTTATGGGCGGATGAAAACCCTTATGCAATTGTAGAATCAAATCATCAAGAACAGTTCTCAATAAATGTTTGGGCTGGCATTATTGATGATTATTTGATAGGCCCATTTTTTCTCCCAAGAAGACTTGATGGACAATCATATTTACACTTTCTTGAAGAAGATCTGCCGCCAATGCTTGAAGACCTTCCATTATTATTAAGAAACCAGATGTGGCTAATGCACGATGGTGCGCCTCCACATTTTAGCTTACGAGTGCGTGAATTTTTAAATCACACCTATCGCAATCGGTGGATAGGTCGCGGAGGAACGCAGCCATGGCCACCTAGATCTCCGGACCTTAACAGTTTAGACTATTTTTTCTGGGGGCATCTGAAAAGCTTAGTGTACCAAGTGCCGATTCATACCGAAGAAGAGTTACGAAATCGTATATTAGTATGCTGCCAAACCATAAGAAACACCCCGGAAATCTTCGAAAATGTGCGTCAGTCTATGGGAAGAAGAGTCCATGCTTGCATACGTGTGGGTGGACGACACTTCGAACAACTACTGTAAATAATGTGGGTTCTTTATTCTGTTTATCTTCTCTTGTCATTTCGCTTTCGATTTAAGGTTTGGAATTTTTCCTTTTAAATTAATCGCGATTTTTGAAATAAAATTTTTTATTTTTTTTTGTTTTTATTTTTTACGCGAAAACGGTGCGTCGTACAAAAGTAAGTCTATAAACGAAATTTGCTTTAAAATAAATGAGAATTTCAAAAGTAAGTTTCGTTTTTAGAAAAAGCAGTGGCGTATCCATTTTTTCTTTAAAAATATTCAGTTCAAACCCCGTACGGACGTCACTGGTAAAAATTTTTATAAATCTGTTAGGTCAAAAAATGCTCCTTATTGATTAAAAGGTATGTACAAAATTTCATAAAAATATCTAAGAGTGATTTATATAAAAAGGTTATATTTTTCTTAAAATGTTAACACCCTGTAGCTCAAAAATGAAGAGGTTTAGGACATATGTCCATATGAACTTTTTATCTTAGAATCATTCATAGATTATCACCCTTAAGTATCGGCACTCAATTAAATTACACCCTGTATACTGGTCACATTGTCATTCATTATTCTGATTCAGCGTAATTTTCATCTCCATTTTTCTCGAAATCGGTGATTCCTAGCATACTGACAAAGTATCAAGGTTTTCAAATTTAGTCAAAAAGACGTTTCAAATTTATACACAAGAGGGTTATGGCTAGTTTGTTCTCGTAATGCCCCTGAATGTTACGCCCCTCACTAAATTTTAAAAATTTTGACTTTAGATTTTTAGAATTTGATTGGGGAGAAAAGATTAGAAAAAAGTCAGTGCCGTACATTTTCTTGTCAATAATATTCATTAAGATGCTCCCCGGGATGCCACTGGACTTAATAAATTTAATCTAGTTAGGGCTTAGTAAGCCCCTTATCATTGTAAATAACGTTACCAATTAATAAAATCGTGATAAGGATATTTAAAAAAATAATGAAAAAACTTTAATTCTTTAAGAAACTTTAACACCCTGTATATCAAAAACGGGGCAACTCCGGACACATGTTCATATGAACTCTTTCTCTTAGAATATCATAAGGAATCACCCCTTTAAGTTAGGTATCGTATTTCTGAAACGCTCTGTGTACAGCTGATACAATTTTGTTATTTAAGGTAAAATTATTAAACTAGATTAGTTGCATAGCAGACAAAGAATGAAAATTCGGAAAAATGTAATCTACGAGCCGGATTTGAACCGACAACCTTTAGTTTTATACACCAACGCCCTGCCAAATCATAGATATATCGGTTTCTCCACTTGTCGAGATTCGCTTTTTTCCGAATTTTCTGCGTGTTAGTATTCCAGTCGCAGACCTCTTGCGGTTGTGAATGGTGGGAATATTAGAGGGGGGGGGGAGGAACCCATCCGGCTCGTAGATTACTGTTTACTTTAGAATTTACCAGAAAAGCAAAAAAATAGAAAAATATATAGGGTGACCTATCATAAATAGAATAATAATTGTTAATAGCCGTCCTATCATTTTGGTATAGCCTGTAGATGTTAAACTATTTTATGAGTACTGGACTTTGCAATTCCAAAAACTTTTGTATTTAAACTTCGCCAAATTAAAACATTGACTATACCGCGCAAATAGGACATATACCGCGTTTATTATATGATATGCTTAGTACTAATTTCTTCTAATGTTTAAGGTTTTTTTTTTCGTTAAAACAAAAAATATGCCACCATATTTTCTCTAAAGCCTCAGGCTACGCTCAAAAAAGTCAACAACGATAAGGATCCTTGGAGGGAATTTAATAAATGGAAAATCAAAGAAATTGAAAGCTATAACAGTTGGAAGCTTTAAGTGAGTTAATAGATATTTTCCTAACGAGTTCGGAAAGCTATACTTTTCCGCACGAAATTCCGTTAAATGAACAAAGCAAAGCAGAATTAGGTCAGCGGTCAAGTGCGGAAAAGATATTAGCATAAGTCAGGAACAAAAATTTTCCTTATAGAATGAAAAAGAAATTAAGAATGTGCGTTTGCAACAACAATACGTTCTTTTGGTGTGGCTAAATATATAAAACGCACATTTCTTGCGAACATAGGTCTTTTACAACTACTCGTTTATTAATCTTTTTCTCAATATACAAGAGTACCTTTTCTATAGTCTAAAGTGGACGCTACCCAGATTTATTTTTTTTTAGTCTATATCATACAGGTTGTTAAAAGTTTAAGCATTAAGTTGTAAAGCTTAGTCCTATGACAATGGCAACCTTTTGTCATGGACAACAGGCTGTCACTATCTGCACGGTAGCTCTTTTTGTGGAGGCACTAGGTCGTGGTCTATATACTTACACCTTCCCTTCGTCTTTGGTTGCCTTGGGCGCCACCTGGTTTGACAGAAGTCCAAACCAGGAAAAATATGCCGTATATCAGTTCTATTGAAAAATCTATGCAATAAATAAAACCAAAGTTTTCCCAAACAAATAATAAAGTTTTTTTTTTTTTATTAAATACTAAAAGGTTACTCAATAACAAAAGGGGTTGATTGTTTTAAATCTTAAAGGAAAATTCAAATATTGCATTGACCTGTACTATTCTAATTACAGAATTATTATTAAACAAGAAAAAAACAGTCTTTCCGGGCGCAAGGATTCAAATTAAACATTGGGTATAACCTCAGGGAAGATTCCAGAACCTTGGAAATCTTTTACTAGTGTATGGTTAAAAAGTGTTATCCCTTGCCTAGATAGCTTTACATTATTAGTTTAATTTTTGTTAGCGTCAATAAAAAGGTAATGAAATTGAAATACTTAAATGTGCTGAACCTTGGCGAATGATAAAAATTAATTAAATGATAACAACTTATCCAGGTTACTTCATACTGTCCTGAGAGTCCACGATGAATACCGCTATGCAGCTACGTCAATCAATCAGGAGGCTCCCATTGGCCAGGCGGACTCGATCTATCGCAGGACGACTAAAACCCAAGCTGTTAGACTGCTACGTGGGCCTTAAAATTTCATGTGGTTTTGGTTTAAGCTACGTAAATGCCGAACGGCAGCAAAACGGCTAAATCGGCCGAAAACCAACAAAACCACCAACAAAACCCCTAAAAATATTAAAAAGAAAAATTACCCACTGAATACCCACAGAACGATGATCAAGAAACAAAAGAGACCTCGTGGCCTTTTGCAAGAAATAAATGGCCTAATGGCGGCTGGCTGTACCTTCTTGGCTGAAGGATTTTCAGAAAGTGAAAATAAAGGCCACGAGAACTCTGAAGACCCTCCCCTTCTCTTCCTACAAAATCGGCTGACTCAATGTTGCCAACTGAACAACCCAACAAAGGAAAATAAGAAGAAGAAGAGAACAGAGACACACCATAAAGGATCCAAACGATCAGAACCAACAAGAGTCTGGGCTTTTACCAGAACCTAAATTACATAAGGAAATAAATCAAATAATTCCAAACAACTTTGTTTACACACAAAGTTGCCAAAAGTACAAATAGGCGTTCTGCGCTTTCACGGGAACCAGAAACGCAGATAAGTAATTCAACTTTACGCGGCGGTGGCTAGCGCCATCAACCCACAGAACAGCAAAAGTAGTGCGTTCGCCCCATATTTAGGCTAACGTTATGAAACCAAAGATGATACAACCTAATGAACAATTTTTAACAGTAAATAAAAAGGAATGCACTTTGTGGAAACATATCTGTATAAATCCAAGGCAGTCTACCTTCCCCACAAAATAAATAGTGGCAATTTTAAAATTGCTACATTATCCCCCAACGAACATAAAATAGGCTATGGAATAGACTATTTTCCAAAAAAAATAAAAAATAAAAAAAAATACGCAATGACTATAATAATAGTCAGCAATAATCAGGGATATTATAAAAGTAGTGATTTCTGGGTAGTTTTAGCTTGATAACTGCGTGTATTACTTGCCTTAAAAGGGACTAAATCGGTAAGGTCAAAATCGGGTAAGGTCAAAATCGGATAAGTCATAATAGGGAAGAGTCTATATAAAACTAACAGAAATGGAGATATGGTAAATATTGTGATATCTCAACAAAACGGTAAATAAATCATCAGTAGGATCTAGCCTACAAAAAAATAAAAAAATGCAGATTAAAGAAATTAATCCACAAGGAAATTATTCCGGAATTTCCCGATGAAACACGATACTAAATACACACCAAGTGTAATAGCCAAATCCAAAATAAAACCTCTAGTACTAGACTAAAGAAAACCAAAAAATAATTTCAGAGAATATCTCGACGGCGAAATGCCCATGAAACCCCCAAGTGAAGGAAGAAGCACCCTCCAGGCAGCAGTGTGGAAGTCCTGAATTATGGTAGTAAAAGTTAGCATTGCCTGACTTCAATAATGGCGTGAAGCACCTTGTCTACTAACCTCACACAGCTGTTCGGGAGAATACGCCCACCAACACCGGACGTGACCTAAACACCCACCAGGAAGGTACACTCTGAAAAGTGGAAAACCAAAAAAAAATATAAATCAAATAGAAAATGGTAACCCAAATGTTCCACCCGTCATAAGGAAGCAAACTATAGCGCTTGCTACGCTAAAAATGCCGAAGCACAGAGAAAAATATTAAACTGAATAGGTTGTTCCGTAAATTGACACTGTCACCAGCCCTCCATATAAAATGATCCGAGAAGGAGCTCAGACAAAACACAGTAGGATGGCCCCAGCATAGTGTAAGGACTTATTAGGACCTTACGCCAATGACACATCCCCCCAATGCTCATCCATCCAGCCAGACATGGTTAAACCATCTCCCATATGAAATCTGGTAACGCCCAACAAAAGACGGCCTTTATATATATAAAAAACTATTTTTCTCTTTGACTTAAAAGTCAGCGTTAGAGGTAAAAAATTATTAATGTACGCCTACACCAATAACCCAACAAAATATGATCACTTTCGGTGATATGCAAAAAGATATAAAACCAGGAAAGTAAATGCCAAAATTGCCCCAAGCAAATCATAAAGCTTCAACTTACTTGAACCAAAATATATACCAAAAAATATAGATAAGCGAAAAAAGAAAAATCAGCGAATTTATTCGCTTATCAAATAACCAAATTATGCATCAAAATAAAATATATATATGACTGCAAAATGGATAAGATACTAATCAGAAATAAAGGTTTTTAGGAACAGTGAATGCTACTAAATCAGGTATACAAATCGTAACGATTTTGCCAACAGAATACGTTGTTAGGCAAACTTCGCCCCTAAAATTTTAACATTCTCCCTAAATTCCAAAATTTAATCTGAAAATCAAGAATCCTGATCTGAATTATCCAGATTAGTACCATCGTACTTTTTAAGATCTTTGATATGCCATCTACCAGCCTTAGAACCATTAATATTTTCAAGTCATAAACTAAATTTGAAATCTTTTTATGCACAATTGAGAGAGTATACTTTCGAGCTAACTTTGCCATGAAATGATTTGCTGCACTAGATAAAACTTGATTTTTTCGCCACACGCGATCACCCTGATTAAATGAAATGTCCCGCTTTCTAAGATTGTGTGCTTTTGAATTGCGTTCATATGCATCATGGATTCGTTTCTTAACTTCTACAAAAATTTCCCTAAGACCATGCATGTTTTCCGCATATGAATCCCTATTTCCTGGAATAATTTCGATATCTTGGCTTTTGCGTTCAGATGATTGAGAATAAAACTTTCCTGATAAAGGCGGATGTCTACCGAAAGCTAGAAAAGCAGGGGTGAAGTGAGTAACTTCATGCTTAGAGGTATTTAAAACCTGCTGAATTTTCGAAATGTCTCTATCCCAACCATCATGATTACTAACATAACTACGAATAGCTGTACCGACTGTTCTATTATTCCGTTCTACGAAGTTACACTGCGCAGAATAGAGAGGATTATACCGAATGTTTAGATTATATATTGAACATAAATCCTTGAAGCTTTTACAAATAAACTGAGGTCCATTGTCACAGATAAGAGTTTCGGGGCACCCAAATACTAAAAATATTTGATTTTCTAGAATATTCTAGATATGAGAGGACTTGGAACTACGTAATGGATATTCAACCAAAAGAACCAACACAAAGTCCCGGTCTCAAATAATTTAATATTTAAAAAATATTCGGTTACGTTTCGCCTTTAAGGCATCATCAGGCCTGATACACCAAAAAAAAATTAAGAAGAACAAAAATGTCAAAATATAAAAAATATAAAAAAATGATAAACGTTACAATCACAAAGTGGCACTTTTAGTTTGTTGTTATACCCTTTTGTTTATATACAATTAGTTTAATTTCTAACTGTTTTTAATGATGTGATTGTAACGTTTATCATTTTTTTATATTTTTTATATTTTTACATTTTTACTCTTCTTAAATTGTTTTTTGGTGTATCAGGTCTGATGATGCCTTAAAGACGAAACATGTAACCGAATATTTTTTAAATATTAAATTATTTGAGACAGGGACTTTGTGTTGGTTCTTTTGGTTGAATAATATATTCAGGTCTCTTAGAGAAATATGGACACGTTTTTTGATTACGTAATGGATATAAAAGAGTGTACTTAGAAAACCAATCCGCTACAACTAATAGCCATTTGTGCCCTTTCTTAGATATGGGAAAGGGTCACATAAGATCGGCAGCTATACATTGGAACGGCAGGTCGACTTTCTACTCTTTTCCCATGAGTCCCATGCGAGAAGTGTTTGATACCTCTTGAGCACCACAAACTAAGCATGACTTAACAAATTTTAAAACATCACGCCGCATCTTAGGCCAGTAATAAAAATCCTGTACTCTACTAAGAGTCTTAAAGAACCCAAAGTGACCTGAAGTTGGCGGACAATGACAATGTTGAATGACATCAGAAATTTGGGGATTCGGAACAAGAATTTTCCACTCAGGAATATTAACACTCATTGGAAGTTTATTAGGTATAAACTTTAGAATAAAATCATCCTCAACCTTCCATTGAGTATACTTATCAGGAAACTGAATAATTTTTTCGCGTAGATCATTATACCAAGGGTTAATACGATCAATATCTACATTAAATGGATTGATAAGAGAAACAATAGGTCAGTCTTCTTGACCATCATTAGGAGGTGGAATTCTACTTAATGCATCTGTCACAACATTATCTACTCCGCGCCTGTGAACAAGATCGAAATTATGCTGATGCAATCGCACACTCCAGCGAGCTAATTTGCCTGTAGGGTTCTTCATGTTGTTTAGCCATAAAAGAGAATAACAATCCGTTATGATCTGGAATTTTGGAGCGCCTTCAATATACATGCGAAATTTGTCTAAACAAAATAAAACTCCTAAACATTCCCGTTCCACAACAGAATAATTCTTTTCGGCTCTTGAAAGTGACCTACTGGCGTATGCTTTCACGTGCTCCTCTCCATCGATAATTTGTGACAGTGCGCCTCCAACACCTGTCAAACTTGCTTCTGACGTTATAATAAACGGTTTACTAAAATCGGGCTGAGACAAAATTGGTGACGAGACTAGGAGTTCCTTGATTTTAACAAAAGAAGATTCTGCGGCTTCAGTCCATGTGATAGGTTGGCTGTTCATGCGACCTTTGAGGAGATCATTGATCGGAGACATTAATGTGGAAAAGTTAATTATAAAACGCCTATACCACGAACATAACCCTACAAAACGTTTAACTTCAGTAGCAGTTTTTGGTCTCGGATAATTAACCATTCAAATAATTTTGTCCGGATCCGTGCGCAAACTATTTGACCCAACTATGTAACCCAAAAACTTTAAGCTTATTTTAAAAAAATCGCATTTCTCCAAATTAATAGTAATATTTGCTTCTTTTACTTTTTCTCTAACTTCACCTAATAATTTTACATGATGCTCAAAATCAGGACTGCAAATTAAAATATTATCCAGGTAAGTGAAAATAAACCTTTGCACCAAAAATTGCATCAACCAAGCAGTGCTGAGCTTGTGCTGCATTACATAAACCAAAAGGTACTGTATTAAATCTAAAAGAAGCACGCCCAGGAACATTAAAAGTAGCTTTATCCTTGGAATTTTCGTCTAACGGTATTTGCCAAAATGCTTTACGTAAGTCAATAGACGAAATAAATTTAGCATTATGTAATGAGCTAAGAATTTTGTCAATACTAGGTAGAGCATAAGAATCGAATTTAGCAATATTATTCAAAAAACGTCCATCAAAAACAAATCTAAATTCTCCGTTGGATTTTTTGACTAAAAGTACTGAAGAAGACCATGGACATTGTGACGGTTCAACAACACCCAACTTTAACATTTCATCCAGTTCCTTATTCAAAATTTGAGACATGTATGGCGACATTGGATATTGTTTTTTATGAAATGGTAAAGCATTACCTGTGTCAATTGTTAAAGTTAGTTTGTCGGTCCTACCTAAACAATTTTTACTTTTAATTAAATTAAAAGAAGCAATACTCTTTTTCGCTTTAAAACGCTCTGAATTAGAAAGATCATCTAAAGAACATAGTGGCTCAAAAACAAAATCAGAATAATTCTTCACAGTAGGTACGTAAGAATTTGCTAAGTTAGCTTGTAATTGCCAAGAATCATTCTTAAAATTAACAGAAATTTTAAACTGTTTGGCAAAGTCACATCCAAAGATAAAACTATGTGGTAATGTCGGAACCACTAAAACGGTAATAACTTGACAGATGTTTCCTATAACAATAATAGGCAAATCAACTAAACCATCGACATTTTTGTGAGTTCCATCTGCAGTGCATATGTTTCTTAAATTGACTGGATAGATTTCTAAATTAAAACGACGTAAAATGTCTAGACCTTTCGTGCCTACAACAGAAGCTGTAGCGCCCGAATCTAGTAAGACGGTAATATCTTGATCAAATAATTTTACAGAAATATAAGGTCTATTATCCATCGGTTTCTTTACAAATAAGGGAGAAACTTCATTTTTAGAACTCTGATAAAAATTTGAAATTGTTTTAAGCCATTCACTCCAACCATGTTTATTAAATTTATTAACTTTGACTTTACTAGAGACATTAAATTTAGAAGTAGTGTACCTGCCTCGCGGACACACTTCCTTTGCAAGTTTTTTGAACAACTAGGGCAAGAATTCACTTTAACATTTGGCAATCCGCATTTAAAACAAAAGAGTTTACGAGTTTGTCTACAAAATTGATAGGTGTAATTTGGTATGTTACAATTGTAGCAGATTATATTACTTTGAGGTTTACTATTTTTATAAGTTAAAATGATTACTAGAATTTACTTTACTTTTAAATCCGGAATTTGAGGAAGTTGAAGGAACATTAGCATTTAACTTGACTGTGTCACTGGAGATATTTTGATTATTTCTGCTGGCATGGTTATTAGAGAATATTCTAGAATTGCTTCTATTAGAAGAATTACGAAATTACCCTCTACCAAAACCAGTATTAGATTTATTTGAATTCGAAGGACCAGAAATATCTAAGTTGGACAGTTCGCTAACGGTATTATTTTCATTCTTAATATAAGAAGCTTCTTCAAGTTTCCTACAAAGATTCGCTAAGTCTGAAACTGTAGAGATATCTACTAAGGCTAACTGAGTAATATAGTCTGGCAATAAATTGTTCCGAATATGTTTGACCTTGGTTACTTCTGCAGGTGGATGAACTAAACGAAAGAATAAAATTTCTAAATGCGCAATGAATACTGCTACTGTTTCATTTCGCCTTTGTTTGCGACGCTTTATCTGATTCCACAAATCATCTTCTACATCGGAATGCAAAAAATCTGCTTTTAATCTAGCCACCAAAGAATCCCAATTGTTTACTGAGCTTTTTACGCGCAAGGATTCAAATTAAACATTGGGTATAACCTCAGGGAAGATTCTAGAACCTTGGAAATCTTTTACTAGTGTATGGTTAAAAAGTGTTATCCCTTGCTTAGATAGCTTTACATTATTAGTTTAATTTTTGTTAGCGTCAATAAAAAGGTAATGAAATTGAAATGCTTTAATGTGCTGAACCTTGGCGAATGATAAAAATTAATTCAATTATAACAACTTATCCAGGTTACTTCATACGGTCCTGTGAGTCCACGATGAATACTGCTGTGCAGCTACGTCAATCATTCAGGGGGCCCCCATTGGCCAGGCGAAATCGATCTATCGCAGGACGACTAAACCCCAAGCTGTTAGACTGCTACGTGGGCCTTAAAATTCCATGTGATTTTGGTTTAAGCTACGTAAATGCCGAACGGCAGCAAAACGGCTAAATCGGCCGAAAACCAACAAAACCCCTAAAAATAATAAAAAGAAAAATTACCCACTGAATACCCACAGAACGATGATCAAGAAACAAAAGAAAAGAAAATAGCTTACCTCTAAAAGGGGGTTGAGACCTCGTGGCCTTTTGCCAGAAATAAATGGCCTAATGGCGGCTGGCTGTACCTTCTTGGCTGAAGGATTTTCAGAAAGTGAAATTAAAGGCCACGAGAACTCTGAAGACCCTCCCCTTCTCTTCCAACAAAATCGGCTGACTCAATGTTGCCAACTGAACATAAACCCCAACAAAGGAAAATAAGAAGAAGAAGAGAACAGAGACACACCATAAAGGATCCAAACGATCAGAACCAACAAGAGTCTGGGCTTTTACCAGAACCTAAATTACATAAGGAAATAAATCAAATAATTCCAAACAACTTTGTTTACACACAAAGTTGCCAAAAGTACAAATGGGCGTTCTGCGCTTTCACGGGAACCAGAAATGCAGATACGTAATTCAACTTTACGCGGCGGTGGCTAGCGCTATCAACCCACAGAACAGCAAAAGTAGTGCGTTCGCCCCATATTTTGGCTAACGTTATGAAACCAAAGATGATACAACCTAATGAACAATTTTTAACAGTAAATAAAAAGGAATGCACTTTGCGGAAACATATCTGTATAAATCCACGAAATAAATAGTGGCAATTTTAAGATTGCTACAGTCCGCCCATGTTAAACTAAAAAAGCTAAATATGTTTCAAGAACACTATTTTAAGAGGTCCTTACTACCGTCCATCAAATTAAATTTTTATTAAATTAAGTACTTTGAAACTTATTCAAGAAAAACCGATTTCTAGCGGCGTCCTACGGGGGCACGTATCTGCGTGTACGAAAAAGTTTTATATGAACTTGTCATCTTATTTTTTCATGTTCTATCTGAATGCGGGAGATTTCCCACATTTTCCCGGACACCCGAAGATTTAGAAAACTAACCGAAATTAAAGCATTAATGCAAGTATGTATTCCCCGGTATACTTTATTTAAAGAAAACCTTTAATCACCTTTAAACAAAAAAAAGCGTAAAGTAAAAATATTAAGATCATTTAATGAATTATGTACGATTTAATAATAAAATCGTGTACAATTTTGCGGCCAAAATTAACACTATAGGGAAAAACAAAAACTGATTATCCGAAACGAATAGTTTCATTAAAATCTACAATAAACACTTTATTTTTCAATTGGAGTATAATTACTAAACCTTGATATATTCATACATGCTTCAGTTTTGGTATCATCTAATATGTGCTTTGGCAATATATTATTATACATATGTTGCCAATAAATGTTTTAGTTTTTTGACGTCTACAGGGGCCAGCTACCACAATATATTAGTATAACCTAGAACAAATTGCTGTAAAAACAACCTACATTAAAAATATTATTATCTTATAGGAATAATTAGAATCTTCTACTAAATATTCTTACCTTCGATTTAATGAAGTTAAATCTATGTAGACTATGTCCATAATATCCATGGTAAGATTTAGTTAATAAATTTCTTGTACTTACTACTTACTACAACACCATATAATGCACAAATCTTATTGGAATATCAGAAACCTGTTAACTGGAATGAAAAAAACCATTTAAAAACTTTTTTCTACAACGTGTTAAAAATTTCAGAGTTTTAAACTATGTTTGATGTCAAAAATTACTCCTTATACCACTTACCACAAGTAAATGCCAAAAAACATTTTAACGATAATTTTGTAGACGATGGCATTTAAAACTATCTGCTTTCCACTTATTAAACATTCTAAAAATTTAATTTCTAACTGTATTATTGCTTTTTATTGCCGTTTGTAGAAGACGTATTGTATGATATTTGTGTTAAAAATATTTTAAGGCACTTCGCTCCTCGCACTTCGTTCATTCTGCAAACTTTTAAATGCGTGCCTTAGAAATGTACTTTTAACACTTATATCATAAATAACTATAAGACATACCTACACTCACTATTCTTGCTCCACTACTAATGCTAGGAAATGGAACAAAAATACTTTCACAAACCACAACAACCCTATTAAGTAGATGTTGGTTTAGTTCTAGTTAGAAACTCATCCCCCATCGATGTGGTTTTTCAACAGTTAATGGGATTTTCTGGGCTTGTATCCCCCAGCTTTTCTTTTCAGATCAGATATTATACTAACATCTACTACTATTTATTCTCTCGCTTAAATTTGTGGTTGATCTGATATTGGATTTGCATAGCAAAGGAGATTTAAATACGCCAATACAGTGTCTTCAGAAGTTTTCTTCGCCTATTTCCATACAGGGCAATTTCTTTAAGAAGTATAGATTTCTTCAAATAAATGCCTGAATTTAGATGGTAACTATGCATCTTTTGCAATACTTGCAATGACTCTGGAAACCCAGGAATCTATATACGTCAGAACTGTCTAAAATTTTAACTTTTTTGTTGATTAACAAGAAACAAATGGCAGTGCGATAGGAGTAGTATTATAATTATGTTTAATATCCAACAGGCAATAACAATAATATATAATTAGCAATTAGTAGGTACTACCTGCCCAGTAAGGTTTCCTCTGCCTTTACTATAACGTAATATTTATTATTATAAATGCTTCTACTCTAATACATAGAATTTTACTTAACTTTATATATTTGCAATAAAAAGGGCAAAGGTGAGATCGGCACGGTTGCCAGTTCGCTGGACCTCTACTTGATCAAAATCGCATACTTATAGAAATGGTCACGGGCGCCCCCTATATAAGTATTTCCGAACTAAAGGTGTATAAGGCTTGAAAAAAAGTATAAACGAGATCCGGGTAAAATTTTACTGGCGACCTGTAAAATATTTTTAAAGTCCGAAAAACTCGATATACACGGTGAAAAAGACGAGATCCGAAAACGGATCTCAACTTTCCAAAATGATCTCACCTTGGTATATATTTAACTAGAAATGATCTCACCTTGGCCGTTTATATATATATATATATGCAAAATGTCATATACGCCTCCAAAATATATATTTTATTAACGAATCCGCCCTAAAATCGGAGGCGACTTCGAAAAAGTCGGAGGTCAATTCGTATCGCCATGTATAACATGTTCAATCGAACGACCAGGGCTCCGGAAGATGAATAGAAAATTTTTCTGTGGAGGTCATTTCAATAGGTATACATATACAGTTATACAATTTAGTTCACAGTAATTCCACTACGAGGCGCCACCCTTTAATTATACCATATTTTATAGCCAATGCGGGTATGCCTCCGCATAATGTCGTTCCTTTATTACTCCGAGATATGACAACCCCGTACGGAGGTCGCTTAATGCGACGATTCTATACCAGTGTAAATAAATTAACTTCTTCGATTATTTCATATTTGCTTGAGTTGCGATTAGGGCTCCAAATATGTTATATTGTGTATAAGATTTGAAAATCTTGAAGACCCCCCAATAAATGTATCGTTGATTGTCGGGAAAAGCCTTAGACACGTTGATTTAAAAGAATTAGTTTGGCATAGTTTGGAATTCAATTTCACTCAATGATCATATTTATTAAAATTTGACAGTATGCTGTCTGAATGTTAATCTTAATAAAAAAAAACCTTTATGTTCCGGCCCTAGTTCTTTAATCTCTATCTAAAAATGTCAATATCTGGTTAACTGCTAGCAACAAACTATACTTTTTATTTTCAGTACTTAAACCAGATTTTTTAAACAATTTAAGCAGTTCCTGTCTGTTTTTGTTAGTTTTTTTATTATTGCCCTTTGGCATAGCCCAATCTTTAAAAGGCTGTACCTTCAAAACGATTTGATATATTTCTACCACAATTTCAGATTTTGAAATGATTTAATAGCTTTACTGGCAGATGGTAATTTTTATGTTATACAGGGGTTGAGAAAATCATAAACCTACAATTGCGTAAATTCTGGTAAGCTGTTGTTATTAAAGCTATGCTAAATGGGCTGTATGTTATTGTTTTTAAAAAGAGCCATTAAACAATGTTAGGAAAAACAGTAAAGTAAATCTGTCACTAGAATCAAAAAAGCTCCAATTTAAGAGAATATTAATGAAAAGTTACCTGCTCAAAATTAATGTAGACACCGAGCTTGAATACAGAGACATTGCACATACTGCATTTATGAATACCACTAAAATGGAATGGTATACCTACGAAAATAAACAATCTAGACCCATTTTTAAAGTTATGGTTAGAAACCTGCACCCATCATGCGACTCGAATGAAGTTCAAGAAGACCTCTTAAGCAGAGGCTTTAAGGTTCTTGAAGTGGTTAATAAAATTGAAAGGACTAAAGTTAATGGTCAAGAAAAAATAATCCACATGCTTACTTTTGAAAATACGGACGACAAAAAAAAATTGGAATTCAGTATGTATGTCACATGAAGTAAAAATTGAAGCACCGAGGAATAGTATCATAATAATAGTCAGCAATATGAGCATACTCAACACGCGGCGATTTATGGTAAATGTGATGGAAATCATTTAGCAGCAGAATGTAGGAAGCCAAACGATCGGTACCCTACCGAAATGTTTAAACTCTCCAGAGGCCGATCCTGCGAACTACCGTGAATGTATAATAGCAAAGGAGTTGCAGGAAAGAAGAAGCAAGACAAAAATATACCCAACCAAGAAAGTTTGTACCCAAAAATACAACTAATGAGGTTACCTAGGTATGCACAAGCGACCTAAATTGGCGATAAAATTTTAGCGGCACCAGTTAAAAACGAGCAGCAATACATAATGCAGATGATTCAGAATATGATGAAGACACTTGAATAAGTAAATGAGAGGCCAGAAACACTGGAGCTCTACCCAAATACAAATACATGTTACGGAATAATGTGACCCATGAAAAGACATGGAATAGCAATGGTATTCTGAAAAGAAACATGACTTGGAAGTCTTTGTTAATACTCAGCATATATATATATTTGTCTTATTTCAGAGACACATATGACAAATCAATATTTGATTATGATGAGAGGATATAAGGCATATTTTATTATCTACCCGCAAAGTGGTAGTGCGGTTGTAACTTAGGAATCATTTTGAAGAATGTCATTTACAACGTGTAGATTTTCAACTAACAGTGGTCGGAATCAATCCAACTAGCAGAAATTAAGAGTGAGAGCAGTCTACTGACCACCCAGATCAACATCTTGGCGAAAGATTTATTGTGGGTAAAGACTTTAATGCCAAACATGTGAGTTGAGGATCAAGGTTAAACATAACTAAAGGTAATGAGTTAAGAAAAGCTGTTCAAGAAACTGGTGGTAGTTACCACTCAACAAGTAAGCCTACCTACTGGCCCACTGGTATCAAGAATATACCTGATTTACTAGTCTTTTTTATATTAGGAAAAATAACACCCAACTTCACTGACGTCGAAGAAAACTGTGACCTGGATTCGTACTTTTCAGCTGTCATTTTAATATTGAGCGACTTACTCTTTCAAACAAAACCATTGATTGGGAAACTTTTAGAATCCACGACCAAAATACTATAAATTTGAATATTAATTTGCGGACAACCGAGCAACTGGGAAAAGAAGCCAAAAACTTTATCAGAGTTGTACAGGAAGCTGCATTCAATAATCCCAAAGAAGTCGTCCATATAACCAAAGGAGTAAATTATCCAGTTGAAATTATTTTGTAAGCACTTTTGCGCTTTGTAAATAACCTTTCTTTGAACTCTTCGTAATGTCGTAGCTATAATTTGTTACAAGCCTGTTGAATTCTTTCAGTTAGGTCATTTAAATCACGAGCTGCGCAAAATACTTCCTAAACAGTGTGTGGAGATCTTAACTTCTTATATCTCTGATCGATTTTTTAGAATCAGGCAGGAGGATAAATATTCCGAGTTGATAGAAATAAGAGCCGGCGTACCCACATGAAGCGTCCTAGACCCCTTTCTTTATTTGATATACAGGGTGTTATTTAATAAGTGTCCGATATTTTACAGGAGGATTTGTCAGTTATTTATAAGGTGAAAAGTTCATGTAAGCATGTTGGTAAAATCTTGAAAGATTCCCCACTTTTAATGAAGACCAGGATTAAATATTGGTAAAATCTTGAAAGATTCCCCACTTTTAATGATTTTACCAAGCAAGCCCTTCATTTTTGAGTTACCGGGTGTTAAAAATTTATTTTTATTTTTGTTTTTCCTGAATAATTTTTTAAATAATGTCTATTTTACTTTACCAATGCTGAGCATGCTGACATACATTTTACATACGGACTTTCTAACGGAAATGCATATGAGGCTAAACGTTTGTATCAGGAGTGTTATCCGAACCGCACAACTCTTACTTCAAAAACGTTTTCAAAAATTCACGCTTGGTTGAGGGAAACAGGAAGGCTTGAAGAAGCTACTCATCTGTCGGGTGCACATCGAACGGTAAGAACCCAAGAAACCGAGAAAGCAGTTCTCAATCTGGTAGAAGGACACCCGGAAACAAGCACCAGAAAAATAGCGCTGACGTTAAACATTTCCCGTGTTCTAGTATGGACAATTTTAATTGATAATTTGTTATATCCCTACCATATTCAAAGAGTTCAGCTCCCCCCTCGTGATTTTCCATTACGTATCAGCTTCTGTCGTTAGTTTCTCCAATGCCTTATTCAACATCCTTTATTTAAAAATTAAATCCTGTTTACGGACGAAGCAAATTTCTCACGCAATGCTATACGCAATTTTCACAACAATTATTTGTGGTCCGAGAAAATCCCCCCCATGCGATACAGGAATCACATTTCCAAGAACAGTTTTCTTTTAACGTGTGGGCAGGAATCCTTGGAGATTATTTAATCGGCCCATTTTTTATTCCAGGGTGATTAAACCCAGAGAGATATCGTCATTTTCTTGCAGAAGATTTGCCTATTTTACTGAAAGATGTGCCGCTTAGACTATGAATTGAAATGTGGTTTATCATGACGGTGCTCTGGCACATTTTAGCATAGCGCGAGAATTTTTAGATCGTACTTTCGGTAACCGTTGGATAGGGTCAGGGAGGGCCTCAACCATGGCCCCCTAGGTCACCAGACCTTAACAGTTTGGAATTTTTTCGTTGGGCACATCTAAAATCCTTAGTTTACCAGACGCCCATCCAAAATAAAGAAGAATTAAGAAATCGAATAATTAACTCTTGTAGAACGATTCAAAATACTCCAGAAATTTTCCAAAGGGTGCGCGAATCAATAAGGAGAAGATTGGATGCGTGCATACAGCAAGGAGGTGGACATTTCCAACATTTATGGTGATTTTGATTTAGTTTTATATCTAGTGTTTTGTTGTATATTGTTGTTTAAAAGTTACCGTTTAGAATGTTTCTATGTTGATTAAAAAAAAAGTTTGAAATTTTTTAACTTTTTGACAAACACATGCACCGATTAATTTAAATCAAAATATCTCAAAAACGGCTGCTTGTAGCGACATTTGACAAGCTTACCATTTTCACGTAAATATGCCAGGGGAATCGATTTTTCTTCTAGAAAATGTGATACATACATGCACGAAGAAGTTGTGATTCCCCAAAAGAGACAAAAAACCTGTTGGTGGCGCCCCCTACAATTAAGTGCTAAACTAAGATCAAATTTGAATTTACCATACTAAAAAATCCCCAAGTGTTTATTTTGGTTCAAATAAAGACATTATTTCAAAAATTATTTTTAACACCATGTATCTCAAAAATGAAGGGCTAGCTGACCCATGCTTATATGAACTTTTTACCTTATAAATTACTGAGTAATCATCCTGCTAAATATCGGATACTTATTAAATAACACCCTGTATATCAGTGAGTTACCAGTATCGGAAGAAACTATTAGAGCCACATTCGCTAATGACACTGCTATTCTCGCAGTTGATCAAGATTATGAGAGCTATACTAGAAAATTTCGAACAGCAACACGGTAGCTGACTGGGCAAGACAATGGTAAATTAAGCCGAACAAACTTAATCCAATCCATGTGAATCTTACCAACAAGAAGCTAGCACATTTCTCCTAGATGTTAACGGTACAATTGTGCCCCATGAGATTGAATGCTAAATATCTTGGCTTAACTCTTGATGCTAAACTACGGTGGAAAGAGCACGTGAAGCAGAAAAGCACTTAGCTAGATTTAAAATATAAACAACACTAGCTTCTGGGACAAATCCAAAATTATCAATGTACAATAAGATGCTTATTAACAACCAGATTTTGAAACCAGTCTGGTTTTACGGTATTCAATTTTGAGGCTGTTCCTGTGATAGCAATATCAAAATTATACAGACGTTCCAGAACAAAGTGCCACGTAACATAGTGAATGCTCCTTGCTATGTTCGCAACTCTGATCTTCATCGAGACCTTCTAATTTCAACAGTGGAAGAAGAGATCAAAAGGTGTGCCGGTAGGCATGAAGCTCGTCCTCACCCACATATCAACCCAAATGCTTTACAGTTACACGACCAACAACACGTCCGAAGACTGAAGACAACCAAGCGGTCTGATCTTGTGTAGTGTTAAAAGTTATAAATAAAGATCTAAGCTCGAGTGAATATGTATCATCTAGCTTGTGCAATCTAAAGAACAACGGATGGAATTTAGGTGAAAAATAAACAAATAGGTTAGGTAAAACGTGGTGGTTGGGTATGTTGTGTTTTTGAGCAAAATAATTATTAAAACTTCATTTTTGAAACTGAACTTTAATAAAATAAATTTACAAAAACGAGGCAACATAATACCACAAAAATACCTTTCCACTAGCAACAAGTGTTCCCACCTCTTGCTGGGATCATGACCTGACAACGTCGTGGCATACTTAAAATTAGCCACTTAATCTCTTGTTGATTAATTTTGACACCAAATTCCATTAAGCCTTTCTGTCATGCCTCTTAGGTATGCGGGTTAAGATTACCGGACTCTCATTCTTCTACCCATCATGTTTCATAAATAATGTTCAATCAGGTTGAGGTCCGGGCTGCATGGCGGCCAATTCATTGTCTCAATATCGACTTCTTGAAGATGGTCTTACACGATAAATAAATAGGCATAAATAATTTTTCCGCACAAATAACGCAGGACAAAAGTTCTGAATTACCAGTATCTGTTATGTACCTTTGAGCTATTAATCTTCCACCATTTACCAGTATCAGTTCAGCTCGGTACTCCCAGGAAATGCCCCTTAACACCATCATTGACTCAATAGGTACGAAGTTGCATTGTGTTGGTATTCTGTACACCATAGTTCGCCTATTATTAGTAAAAAGGCGACATTTAGATTCGTCTGAGAATAATACGTTAGCACAGTCCCAAATTTGCCAACTGAGCTGCTGATGCGCAAATTACAGATGTTGTCTTCTGTGCTCTTTAGTGAGCAGATGTCCAATGGCTGCCGTATAAGCCCCATTTAGTTTTCAGCATGTTTTCTTTCACTTATTGGAAAGTTAAAGCGTTCTAAAACTACCGTCGTAACAAATAATGATTTCAAACATTCTTAAAGATTGCTGGAGATGAATATACTGGTCTTGCATCATGTTTGTTGCTTGGGGGCGACCCTGGCCTTGTCTTCTTCTATTCCTTCCTGTTTAATTAAAATGCTGGAACACAAGGGGAATGTTTGCTTACAATACATTACAGCGCTAAGCTAAGTGATTTTGAGCATAACCCTCTTGAGGAAGCGCAACAACTAAATAGCACATTCAGCTTTGAATAAACACTGATTTATTAATGGAATTGGGTTCATTTTCAAAACGTTTAAAGCATTTCCCTCGCCAAGTATAAAATTTTAAATGACATTACCCAACTAGTGACACCTCTCTAGAAAGCTTATCGAGAATGTTTTTCTGCGATACCAAAATTAATAGGTTATTATTTCTTTCATTTCGAGTACTTAATAATCATTTTTATTCTATGTAAAAAAAATATTTTTTACGTTATTAGATTATAATAATTTTGTTGTTAAATCTCATTAATTTTGGTATCTCTGAAAAGTATTTTTAATAAGCTTTCCAGAGAGGTGTCACAAGTAGAGTAGTATCATTTGTCATTCAAGATCAGGATACGCTAGGTTTGCCGCCCCTAATCAATGTGCAAATAGGCAGTAGAGTGCTTTTTAATTTTGAAGGCATATGTTAATTTAATATCAATAATAGATACCTATTTTACTTTACACTACACATATCTACCTTGGACAATTAAAAAAATTACCAGTCAGATTAAAAGATTGCACTATTATTTCACTATACTTTAAAATTAAAATGAATTTGCCGCATATTTGCCGCAAATTTGCACGTTGATTATAGCCGGTAAAGTTAGATATTCGTCATAAGGAATTTTCCACCTTTAATGTGCAACCTTACTTGACCAGATTAACTATGAGAATCGTTTGTTAATAACCACCCCTTTGAAGGAGTCAAAGTGGAGTACCACGTTGAGTCGGGGTGGCAAATATAGCGCATCCTAATCTCCCATGACCAAATTTTAAAATTTAAGATTTTTTACCAAAGTCAAAGAGCGAGATATGAATTCCATACGGTCGACTCTGAGACTATAAGGGGTGGGTGAGGGTGGTCCTCAAAATAGCTTATTTGTTTCCCGCGTTTTTACACTAACGGTATTTTTTTGTTTTTTAGTATCTTGTCTAGTGTAGAAAAGTAGAAAATATAGCCATTGTAAATTTTAAAATTGTAACCCCGTGTAATACCAAAACACATTATACTTACCATCTTATTGTCTCAAACTCGATCTCACACATGCGCACATGTCATAAATTAGGTAAAACTAAACACTAGAAATATGTTAAAACGTTTAAAAGATGATGAATCACCTCTAACGACGCGATTTAAATCAGGCAACCCTGTCGGAGGCGAATGCGATCATAACGCGTATAAAAATTTATACAACGGAGGCCAATCCTGATCATAATATTCGGAGGAGCATTACATTTAAAAATGTATCAAAAATTCGTATGTTTTTCTGAGCCTATTTCTTTACCCCTCTCGGGTTGCTCGTGTGACGTTAACTTTTTGTTGCGTTTTGACCAGTCTATATACGAAAAAGTTGATGCCTTAGGGCGGAGGCCAGGGTGCCTGCTTTTCGTATGGAGGCGACTAAGATAGGAAAGCATATATATATATATACATACAGGGTCGTTGGTATGTATGGAAACGGTCGATAATTTCTTAAAGTAAAACAAAAGTTTTATGGTTTTGCAATGCCTATTAGAATTTAAAAAAGATAAGTATACAGGATGAGTCAGAAAGCCGTAGAGGAATAAAGTTACCTTTTTTTTTTAATAGAACACCCTATATCTTAGAATATTTTTGGATTTTACATAAAATTACAATTATTTTTTATTAAGCGCATTATAAGCCTAAACCTAATAGCTTCCGAGATATCGACTTTTAAAAAATGACATTTTTGAACTTTGACAGTTTCTAGCTTTCTAACGGTACGCTATAGAGCAAAACGGCTTACATATCCCGATCTTACTTTTTTATTATCTTCCCGAAAATACCAACTTCCGGTTAAACCGGAAGTACTACATTTCCGGCTTCTGAGCTACATCCGGTTTAACCGGAAGTTGACACTTTTAGAAAGAGAGTTAAAAACTAAGATAGGGATATGTAAGCCGTTTTACTCAAAGACGTACCGTTAGAAAGCTAGAAGCTGTCAAAATTCAAAAATGTCATTTTTCAAAACTCAATTTCTCGGAAACTATTAGGTTTAGACTTATAATGCACTTAATAAAAAATAATTGTGATTTTATTCAAAATCCAAAAATATTCTAAAATATAGGGTATTCCATTGAAAAAAAAGTAACTTTATTTCTCTACGGCTTTCTCACCCATCCTGTATACTTAACTTTTTAAATTTCTAATAGACTATAAAAAACCCTAAAACTTTTGTTTTAAATATTGTCAACAAAATGGTGGGCTCCACATTTTAATTAAGTATAATTTTCACACTTCTAGACCACTGTGCGTTGAGGTCGTGGACCACTGTGCCATCCAATGTCAAGTTCAATTAAACAAGAGTCAGCACTTTCGGTGTATAAATACCCGAACATTGGATGGACACAGCACCTTCGTCTCAACGACTGGTCAACTACCCTGCGACAGGAGTGCCCAAAGTGTCACATAGACTCGAGGCCCCTCTCCTTATCGATCTATAAGTACTCCCCAAGAATCCTCTAAGCTCCAGGCCTCTCCGACTCTCGTCCTCTGGAGGCAGAGCCACGTAAAGCCCCTCAGGCACACCCCGTGAAAGCCCCCATCGACAGTGCCGGACTGGTCCGCACCCCCAGGAGACATGCTGGGTTTTCTTCAGGCTACCTTATAAATAATTGGCGGATATAAATAAAAGTCTGTATTGTTTTTTAGCTAAAGCATTTTCATTCACGCCCCGTTAGGGAAACAACCCCCAAGTTGTGACAATATTTTTTGCTAGCTCTTGTACTTTAAGAAATAATCGACCGTTTCCATACATACCAACGACCCTGTATAGACCTATTGAAGAAAAAGGTACTAATCAGGGGAGCTTTGATCCTTCTGTAAGGTTGCTTGCAGTGACAGGACTCCAAAGCTGCTTTAAAACTTTTGACGAACTGTCCCGGTAAGATCACTCGACTAGACTGCATGGGCTTAAAAAATCTTCTAACGGAATAAATCTTGGAAGAAGCTCGAAAAGGCTCAAAAAAGCTGGCTCTACAAATACACTTGAAATATAAGATTGTGGCGAAAATCTCAATGAAATTCATCATGTCAATAGGGAAAAGTCGAAGATCGAGAAAGATTTACCAAATTTTCCCAAAAAGACGTCAGTATCTGCCAGCCGCATGACACGACATATGACACTTTATCGTCAGTCTAATGGTACGCCGAAAAGTATCTCAGAATAACAAAGTGAAGTAGGCCAACCTTATCCAAAATCATTGTACGACAGTTGAAAGTTGAAATTTTTAAAGTTAACTATTAATTTAAATGGAGAATTAAATGGTAAAATTAAATTATAATTATGAAGCAGCTTTCCCTTTTAAAACCTATGGGAATATTCTAGAACCTTTATATCTTGTATTGTACGGTTATATTAAAATGGCACTTATCGCCTAATAAACAAATATCACAATATTAAGATCAATTCATACGAGCCTGCTGCCTGCTAATATGGCTTCTCCTGCTACCTGCTACGGCTGCATCAGTATGGTTCCATCCGAGTCATCGAGAGAAATCTCGGGGCCAGGGGGGCTCCAGCACGTGGATGCAGTTCGTCGGCAGGTAGAACCTGAAGGTAGCATTCTAGTTTGGATACTAAAAATCCATGCGTTTGAGTTAGGCTACTTAACCTAAATTAATGCAAAAATGGAAAATTTCGAAAGACAAAAGTGTCGGAGGGCAGTAACCCCTAAAAATAATGAAAAAAAAAATTACCCAGTGAATTCCTAACAAAAAAACGAAATTAACTTAAAATTAACAAGGCTTACCGTTAGAAGGGGAGTGGAGACCTCTCGGTCTTTTCGAATAAATATGGCTTCCATGCTAACTAATGGATCAGAACGAAAAGACAAAAGAATTCCGAGGAAACTCTTCTACTCAAAACTACAGCTGATCGCCAAGTGTTGCCAACATAATCAAATTAAAATTTACAAAAATGCATTATGACAGATTAGTACAATACAAGGGCCCATAAACACGCAAATAAAAGACCATACTTATCCGGACTAATCCTTGTTATATAAAAAAGGGAAAATACGCGTAATACAACTTAAGGGAAACGCAGAACGGAATGTCATAATGTGCTGACCGTGCCTTTAAAATTGAGATATAAACGTTCGGGATGCAGTCGTCCTCCTAGTGCCACAAATTGACTATTCTATTTATGTAAACAACGGATTAAACAATGTTTGTAAATCAACATTAGATAAAATGAATAGATAGGCAAATGCACTTTGTGGAAATATAATTCGACGATTTAAAGGGTAATTATTCGGCTTAGAGCATACAGCGAATTTTTCGCTGATTTTTTTTACAAGCTAATTTGAGGCCGCTGATCACGAATCCGAAGTTTTTTGTCGCACTCTACTACGTTTTAAGAAAAAAAACTATTAATTTGTTTTCACTTACAGGTATAGTATTTTTCAGCCTAGAAAGAAGTTAGTTGTGGTTAGACTTTTATGGCACGTATCACTTTATTAAACTTTTATTTTAGGTGTTTATGTTTATTCAGGAGCCATTTAATATTTTTTTTTATATTAAATATAATAAGGCAAGGTATGCTAATCAACAAGATAAACTTATACAGTGTGTCTACTTAAGTTGGCTACATATGGGAAACTTTTTTATTATTAATTTTACGAAAAAAAGTTATTCTTCATAAAAAGTTCTGAATGGTCCAAAACCTAAAATGCAATCATCAGATATTAAATTTTTCCAAGTGCATACGAGAGGTGTAAAAAAATATGAACTTTGCTTAAGAGTAAAGTACCTTTATTTTTGACGACATCGAAAACTGTAATTATGAAAAGTTGTTCGGAATGAAAAACTATATTTTAATATGAAATTACATCTTTCTACTTAAGATTTTTTTTTATTTTTACAAAATTTCCCAAATTACCGATACAGAACATTTATCTTTTTTATTTATTAAAAACATGATAACCTTTCCGTGTCGTTCAGAAAATAATAAGTACATTCTAACAAAACAAAATTTATTTCTAAAAATTTAATTAATACACCATTAAAATAAAAATTCGTTCAAGTACAATGTAATCATATCCATCTACCTCAACTTATTTTTTACTCTTTCCAAACTTATAAGAAGAAGCCTTTGAAGATACACCTTTTGTTTTAGGTAACCCCACAAGAAAAAATCGAGTGGGGTCAAATCTGGAGACCGAGGTGGCCAAGAAATTTCCGAAAACCGATGTATAACTCTTCCATTAAAACGATTTTCAAGGTATTGCCTTACATCTAACCTACTGTGGCAAGGGTCACCATCCTGTTGGAACCATATCTGTTGACGTTGAAGGAGGGGAACGTTGTCAAGAAAATTGTCTAATTCATTCTCTAAAAAATGTAAATAACGGTCCGCATTCAAAGATTTATGAAGAAAAAAAAGGTCCATTATTGTATTTCCATAAATTCCACACCACACGTTTGTTTTGAATGCATACTGGTCCTGAGTTTTGATGGTAAAATTTGGATTAGTATCACTCCACCAACGGCAATTTTGGGTAGAGATTGTTCCATTTGATGTAAATGTTGCTTCATCCGAAAAAATAATATGTCTTCCCATAAATGGATTATCTTCTAACATTCCTTGGATATCACAACAGAATTCAAAGCATCTATCATGATCTCCTGGTCTTAACGTATAAATAAATTGGTGCTTGTATGGATGCAACTTATTCTTTTTTTAAATTTTTGAAACCGTATCTTTGCTTATAGAAATCGGTATCGAAGCTGCCCGTGTTCGCAGGGAATTTTTTGAACGTTCAATTGCTGAGAGCATTATATCAAATTCCATGTCATCACTGGCGACCCGTTTTTGGCGTTTGTTGCTAAACTTATTTCTTACATCTCCAAAAGTCTTAAATTTGTTTAATAATTTCCTTACTGTGGTATAGTGAAGATTTTTCCCTGGGTGCCGGGTATTAAAAATGTCTGCAGCTTCTCGATTTGTTTTATAATTGTCACCCACAATTAACACAATTTCAATTTTATCTTGATTACTTAACGTTGCTGGCATTTCTACAAAATTTTATAAATACAACTGATTTTTTGAAGTTACTGTCAAACAATTCTTGTCAGTGCATCCTAGATTAAATGTTTCATTTAATTTCAATGGTGTAATGATTAATTAATTAAATTTACTTATTACCTTCTGAACGAAACGGAAAGGTTATCATGTTTTTAATAAATAAAAAAGATAAATGTTCTGTATCAGTAATTTGAGAAATTTTGTAAAAATAAAAAAAAATCTTAAGTAGAAAGATGTAATTTCATATTAAAATATAGTTTTTCATTCCGAACAACTTTTCATAATTACAGTTTTTGATATCGTGAATAATAAAGGTACTTTACTCTTGAGCAAAATTCATATTTTTTTACACCCCTCGTATACACTTGGAAAAACTTAATATCTGATGATTGCATTTTAGGTTTTGCACCATTCAGAACTTTTTATGAAGAATAACTTTTTTTCGCAAAATTAATAATAAAAAAGTTTCCCATATTATGTAGCCAACTTAAGTAGACACACTGTATATAAACTATATTATAATTAACTTACTTTAATTGGATGTTGTTCCAGTGGCGGCTCCTCCATAGGAGTACATGAGCACGTGTATCAAGAAAAAGAAATAAAATGTTCATTTAATATTATTTATCTTATACTGTGTCAGAATCTCCTTAATATTTTATCGTGCCGTCAAACGATCCAACAAAACCTATGGTCAAAGTACAGCAAGTCGTGCAATAACTCTCGATTCTCGCCGAGCTGTCGTCGGCGTTGTCGCGTCGCACATCGGCGATGCCAAGGTTACGCACGTGCAATAAAGTGCGGCATTTTTAAGCAGCTTCTCTGTATCTGTGTACCTCCTAGCAGGCACGGCCGGGGATATCGCGAATTTATGCAGGGTGTCCGAAAATGATAAGCAAAGGGGTAATTCGGCTCGAAAAAATAATAGTACAAGTTCATATAACATTTTTTCGAAAACTCAAAAATAATGGAATTACAGGGTGTCGAAATTTGTTTTTTAAAATAATTTTTCCTTTTTAACTTTTTTGCTAGCTAGATGATCCTCATTAAATATGGCACACTTATTACTGCTATCCTTATGTATTATTGTTCAAATTTGACATAAATCTTTTAATGCCAAAGGGTCTTATTGGCCCCTACCATTAAGATAATGCCCCTTAACTTTTTTGTTTAAAGTTTTTTATAAATTTTAATTGCTCACCATTGAAGGCCATTGAAAAATCTTCAAAAAATGTCCTCTTCTTTTATCAAGATAAAACGAAATGTTTTTGAGAAAATTGCCTTTGAACATTTTCACGCTAGGAATGATTACTAATCCACTTCTCATTTTTATTATTATCAAAGCATGACTTGGAAATAAACGCAAGCATGAAATAATAATGAAATGAATTGAAATAGGGACTTGAATAGAAAGTTTAAAATGGAAATATACGATAAAAATGACTGGATTTGTGGATGCAGCACAACTAATCGTTTGTTTTGTTTTTCCTGCGTGTTGTTTGGTCGTGGTGTTGCGGAGGCTTCCTGGACAAAAAATGGAATATCCGACTTGGGGCATTTAGCACAAAAAATAAAAAAAACATGAAAACACTTACTTAAGCTCATATCAATGCTCAGTTGGATATGAACTGTTAGGAAAAGTAGATATACAGCAACAGTTAGACAGTGCATATAGGCGCAGTGTTCAACAACAAAACGAACAAGTGAGAAAGAACCGGTACGTACTTTCAAAAATAATTGGTTGTATAAAATTTTGCGGAGCCCTTGAATTAGCTCGTGGTCACGACGAAAAAGACGATTCATCAAATCCCGGTATCTTTAGAGGTTTAATAAATTTCACAACTGAGTTAGATACCGCACTTAAAGATCACTTTGAAATATCTACTGTATTTAAAGGAGTTTCAAAAATCATTCAGAATGAGAAAATATAAAAAATAAATTTTGAACGCTGAGTATGTTGCTGTTATGGCCGATGAAACAACTGATGTGGCTAATTGTGATCAAATGACCACATCTCCGAGTGCATAAAAACGAATTTAAAAGAAGTGTTAAATAAAGTAGACAAACTCATTTCGCAAAGTTATGACGGCGCGAGTGTAATGAGTGGGCGTCATGCAGGTGTTAAAATTCTTATATTAAACGTGATTATAAATATGTTTTTTTGTTCATTGCTACGCCCACCAGCTGAACTTAATTTTGTCCCAAGCAACCAGTCAAAATCAAGATGTGCGTGTATTTTTTTCAAACTTAAGTGACATTTTAAATTTTTTTCTCATTCCCCACAACGAGTAGCAGTTTTGGATGAAATTGTTGGTCAGAGGGTTCCCCGGTCTTCTGCTACAAGATGGAATTTTAAAAGCAGAGCTATAAATACAGTATATGCGTATCGTGAATTGTTAATAGAATGTATGGAAAAAATAGTAATGACTTCGAAACAGACTGTTACTATCAATCAAGCTACTGTTATTGGCCGTATGTTGCAGGATTCAAAGTTTGTGTTCTGGCTGACTGCATTTCATCAAATATTGCCACATGCTGATATTTTATATAATCAAATGCAAAAAACTCTAACAGACCCTGTACAAATACACACAGCTATCACATGTTTCGAAAATTCCATTAAAAAAGAAAGAGAGGGGTTTTAAGACAATTGAAACTGAAATTGCTAAACATACCACTTAAACTAAAAGACGCCGTGTAAATGAAGACCCACATATTTACAGAACTGTACCAGCCAAGGAAGTTTGTGATACTATAATTACCCACGCGAAGGACAGATTTTTTTTTACAAACCATTTAAATGCCGCTATTCTTTTTTTCTCTAACAGACGGCTTCAGACCGAGTTAGAAATAATTTACCGACGACCCGATTTGAGAAATATGAGTACTGCTATCAATTTATTGAAATGCCTGATGGAAAATAATCTTCAGTATTTTCTGTCACCTGTACCCTGTTACAAATCATTGTTTCCATACCAATGACCACGGCCGAAGCGGAACGATGTTTTTCAACATTAAAGCGCATAAAAACATTTTTGCAAAGCTCTATGAATCAAGAAAGACTAACAGCCTTAGGAATGTTATCTATTGAAAAAAATGTATATAGTATTCCAAACTTTAATGAGGCTGTCATTGACAAGTTTGCTGCAAATAAGAACAGACGAATGTACTTTACTTTCAAACAATGTGCACAGTAATAAAAATAAATTAGCATTTTTTAATTTCTTTAAAATTTGATTATCATTTTATGATACCTATTTAATTTATATATTTTTCTAAAAAGTGTTACATCTAGCGCTTTTTATTAGAATTTCTTTTTTTTATCTCCAAATTTAGAAAGCCTAAAAATACATTTTTGGGCGGTTGCCCCTAACGTTTTTCGTCTTCGGCGGTTATTTATTTTCATTTCACGCTACTAGTGAACCTAGGGTTGACAACCGTAATCTATTCCAGAGGACAGTCCTCGTTTTTGTCTGACCATCCTCTTTTTTGTAGATAGTAAACTAAAACTGAAACAAATATTGTAAGTAGGTAGGTATATCTATTTTAAAGTTTAAAAGGCAGATAAATTTAAAACAAACGTGCTTTCAATTGATAATTCCATGAAACCTGAGCCCGCTCGAGGAATAGGTGAGTTCTTAACAAAATTTGGACATGGCTTGCAGAAATTTTTTGCTTCCGGCGACGCCTATTTCTGTTTTTACTATTTAGGGCCGCTTTTACAATGTGAAGTTAACTCTAAACCATAGATTATTTTAAAATATATCCATTTTACAATCTGTAGTTACCTTCAAACTGCTTAAACCTAAGTTTAACCCTAACCTGTGGTTGAAGTACTAGTTAAACCACAATCCATGGTTTAACTACGAATTTGTCAACGTGATTATAACCTAAAATTGGTGATTTTGAAAATTTTATCAATTTTTGACTAGGTATTTTTATTTTGGTTTGTTACGATGGATTTTCTTCATGATATTCACGATATATTTGAGGAAATTGTCAGCGATGAAGAGGAAGACTTCTTGAACATCGTAGATGTTAAAAGAATACCTCAATTATATCGCGAAAGGACTAACTATATGGAGTATTTTGATGACAAATCATTTCTACAGAAGTTTAGATTGTCCAAAGCAACAGTGGAGCTGTTGAATGGGTAAATACGACATCTTCTAGAGCACCCAACTGATAGGTAAGTATATACTTAGATATGATAACTATCCTAGCCTTAAACAGACTAGTTTTTTGAGGGGGTGCTACCTCTTTATCAAAGCTAATTTTGCTATCTTGCTAAATATTGTCATTTTGAGTTTTATAATGAAATCAATAAACTGTTTTTTTATTATAGAAACCATGCTCTCGATTCCTTGACACAGTTACTTGTTGCTTTAAGGTTCTACGCAACAAGCAGTTTTGAAAAGGTTATAGGGGACTTTGGTGGTGTCCATGAGTCAACAGTTTGTCAAGTCCTAAAAAAAGTGCTAAGGGCCATCTCTAGTTTAGCTCCTGTATATATTCGGTTACCAGAAACTCCTGAAGAAATACAGGATACTAAAAATGCATTGTTTACAATAGCTCGCTATCCGGATGCTATTGGATGTGTTGATTGTACACATATTAGAATCCAATCACCTGAGTAGGGAAACTTTGGGAGAATCTTTTCACCCCCCACTCCTTGACCTTGAATGACCTTTGTCGCAAACGTATGCAGGTGTTCATTTGACCTTGAATGACCTTGACCGCAAACGTATGCAGGTGTTCATTTGACCTTGAATGACCTTGAATAACCCGAACGACCTTAACCTTGGATGTCCTTAAGTAACCCGGCCTTGACCTTGAACTTGACCTTGACTAACCCGGATTTGACCTTGAGTAACCCGGCCTTGGCCTTGAACTTGACCTTGAGTAACCCATGACCTTGGTCGCAAACGTATGCAGGTGTTCATTTGACCTTGAATGACGTTGAACAACCCGAGCGACCTTGACCTTGAACTTGACTAACCCGGATTTGAACTTGACCTTGAGTAACCCGCCCTTGAACTTGACCTTGAGTAACCCGACCTTGAACTTGGCTTTGATCTTGACCTTGAACTTGGCCTTGACCTTAAGCATGCGTTGTTTCTGGTAATATTCCCCCTCCTATGACTTTGAAATTGGATATTATAAATATGGAGCTCTTTCGAAAAGAAGACCATAGTCATACAGGCATTGCTTGCTGTTGCCTTGAAATAGAAGTATTGTGTTTGTGGTGTGTTTTGTGAAAATTATTAAAGGTATTTTATTATATTTTAAAGAAATAGTCCATTCTCGAAGTGGAGTTGAAATATAGGGAAAGGGGAAAAAAAGTCAAAAAGTCTTTCTCCACTAATTTAATAGTGAGCTATTAAAGGCTCAATTTTAAAATTAAATTGTCTCTACATGTCTCGAAGGTAGTAACCTTCATCTTCAGGAGACCAAGGTAGTGCTGCAGTTATTATTAGCAGTAGAGAGAAAACTGTTGGTGGAAAATGACGTTGATGGAGCTTTTTTTATTTAAAAATATTTTGACAAGATATTAATAATTGAATGTAATCAGCATGCTAAAATTGGAATTGAAAGTGGAATGTTATATTTAAATCAAAGTTTCTGAAAAGACGTTTTCAATCTGTGGTCGAATTTAAAAAGGGAAGATATTCGTTATTTGAAAATTATACGTCAGGATATATAAAAATGATCTTTTGGACATTCTAGTTCTTGTTAGAGAAAGATTTTTGTTTGTGATTTGTTTTATGAGAAATTATAATGTTGAAATTTCATTTGTAAAATTAGTTATTGGAGACCTAAGGTCCCGTCACCTTGCGTTATGTTCGTCCCAATATGTAGGGAAAACAATTTCATTTTAACTGTGTTCGTCTCCCTATTTTAATCTTTAAGGGTATATAAAATATAAGATCTGTTTTTTTTTTTTAATAATTTTATTTTAAATCAAATTCTATTGTTTTCCCTACATAATGGGACGAACATAACGCAAGGTGACGGGACCTTAGGTCTCCAATAACTAATTTTACAAATGAAATTTCAACATTATAATTTCTCATAAAACAAATCACAAACAAAAATCTTTCTCTAACAAGAACAATAATGTCCAAAAGATCATTTTTATATATCCTGACGTATAATTTTCAAATAACGAATATCTTCCCTTTTTAAATTCGACCACAGATTGAAAACGTCTTTTCAGAAACTTTGATTTAAATATAACATTCCACTTTCAATTCCAATTTTAGCATGCTGATTACATTCAATTATTAATATCTTGTCAAAATATTTTTAAATAAAAAAAGCTCCATTAACGTCATTTTCCACCAACAGTTTTCTCTCTACTGCTAATAATAACTGCAGCACTACTTTGGTCTCCTGAAGATGAAGGTTACTACCTTCGAAACATGTAGAGACAATTTAATTTTAAAATTGAGCCTTTAATAGCTCACTATTAAATTAGTGGAGAAAGACTTTTTGACTTTTTTTCCCCTTTCCCTATTTTATTATATATTTTAATAATGAGTCTTTCACAGCAGACTTTGGCTGAAATTAATAATATGATAAACAAAGATGTTAAATTTCTCGAGCACCGAAAAATGTCAACACTAACAGTGGGAAAAATTTATATCATAAAACAGATAATATTTGTTTCAACAGGTTTTGGTAAAAGTGTTGCTGTTACTTTATATGATACAACACATAATGTAACATTTCAAAGTTTCTTACCCAAGCGTGTTGCTGAAACATTTTCAGAGGCAACTGTTGACATAATGAATAAATCAAGTGATAAATTTACCCTAACATATTTGGGGCAAAGCTCACATGTATTTTCTGGGGGTAATACTAGAGCATTATTAAATTTTGGGTGTTTAGAATAAACAATGTTGTGTAAAGAATATTTTAATATATAGTTTATCATATTTTTAATTTTAATTGATAATGTAATAAAAGTGTAATACCTAGTATCAGAAAACACAATCACAATCTCATTATGCTATTGTAGATGTGTGACAATGTTGCTGAAAAACAAGATACGTGTATATGTTGGTTAGCATGCAAATTAAGACGTATGGCTCAAGATATACTACAGTTTTCAATATTTGATTTTTTCTGTTTGGATTCAATTGGCTGTCAGTACAGAAAGTATGTGCGTGATGCAATCAATTTTATGGCTGGTGCGCATCTATGTAGACAATATCTCTACGGATCCATAAACCTGCGTGAATTTTGTGCTTAAATGATTGATAATGATCTTGTCAAGTTTGTCAATCATATACCAGATCTACCAAGTGATTTGGTAACAAAATTTAATATACTTGATTTCGTGGATCCCGACGATATCAATTATGGTGAGATGTTTAATGCAGTTCCCAAAATTATATGCAACGATGCTACAAATGAAAGGGTGAGAAAACAATGGGCAAAAATATTGATGGAAAAGACACAGACAATACCAATTAAGCTGATGGGTGGCAACAAGAAACATTGTAATCTTGTAAACTAAACATATTCATAAAAACCGTTTGTAATTTAGTGATATGAAAGTAAAATATATGTACAATTATATTTTATTTGATTTTCCTTTAATATAATGTGGTATCATAAAAACTCGTATACAAATTCATGACCTTCACATTCAAATTACTGACAATATTACATATTTCAACAAAATAATCAGTACCTGAGCTAACCTTAAAAGATGCAAAAATTTAGGAGGGGTTCAAGGTTGTATGTGAAGATTGTCTTTTTTTTTATGAAAGTATAAAAATCTGGCTTAAGAGTTCGTATCTTCAGTTCTTTTGACCATGCAGTCAAAAGCTGATCTTCGAGTGGCATTTGTTCGTCCATTTTCCATCAATGGTCGTCAAATGTGTGTAAATTGCGAACATTATGAAGTTATCAGAGGAACAATGGGTTTTTGTGATTGGTGTTCCAAGGAGTATATAAAAAATAAGCAGGAAGCGCTGTCCCATCATGCTGAATCCACACAAAGTCCCATTACATTAAGAGGTGGAGGTGGAAGAAGAGAATTAGAAAATAAAAATCGTGATGTACAACCAACATCATCATCATCACAAATAGAAATCACACCAGAAGAATTAAGCCAGGAAGGACAAGGTTGGAATTTGTTCGCTCCTTCAAACTCGGAGCCTGGGTCACAAACTTCAACGAATAATTCAATAGATGAACTGCTCGATCATCTACTCCGATGAATTATTTATGTTTAAGAATAAATGTTAGGGTTTAAGATGCATAAAACTGATTGTAAATAATTATTTGTATTCAAAATATTATTTTTTTTGTTCCCCATTATATATCAATTACCCTTATATAAGTAGGGAATAAATAAAATTAGGGTTAGTTAGAAGTAGTAATGGGTCGTGTTACCAACACAATTGATAAATTTGGGCGTAAGAAATTTAATGAAAACGGTCGATCTATACGTGGACCACCTGGAAATGGATTTTTGCTTACTCTCGATTATCAGTATGAAATGCAAGGAAAATCCTTGGAGAATGTTGCACCACCTAAAAAATCAAATGATGCTGCTACTCAAGAATATGTTCTCACTGTACGTGATCTCCTGCATACACAATTAACTGCTGTAATACAATCTTTTGATCTACGATCGATTCATAGCATTGAATGAAGAAGTTGCTCGAAGATTGAAGGAAGTTAAAAAAAAAAGAATATGAGGAAAAAGTTGAGAAGATTATATTGGGCCTCGAACAACAAATTATTAACATTGAGAAAATTCAAATGAAATTTGAACAACAAATTATTAACCATATCAGAAAATCTGAACTGAAATAAACTAATAATGTATATATCGCACCCCTAATGCAATACTAACGCAACTCAAAAAACATAGTTTTGAGAAAAACGCTTTTCAAGTTTTTAGGATTTGAATGTTTGTACGTATTTTTGTAACCATTTAGTGTTTTGGTAATTTTTTTTTTAACGAAACCCGTTCTATACAGGCTTGAATGTAACGCATACCAATAATTTTATAAAATTTAAGTACTATTTCAAATTAATTTATTTAAAAAATAAGTACGAGTTTTTCGAGTTGTGTTTGTATTGCATTCAGATAATTTTTAAAAAGCAATTAAAAATACAGATAAGTTGTCTTAACATTTTGTTATTATGGGAAACTAAATGATATTATGACATTAAAACTATAATTTTTTTTGTTTATGTTATAAGAGTTTTATTAATATCTGGTAGTTAACAATATTATCTAAAAATTTATATTTAGCAATGCAATGCCATTACATAAAACACAAAACAAACGGTTAAAAATAGAAAAATTACTCTGCCTGTAAATTTCTAAAAAAAGAGTGGTATTTGGGTGGAATTAATTTTGTCTGACACAAGGAAACTAGGCCATCTTTCTTCTTCTTGGATATTTTTGAAGGTTCGTGATAGGCCCTTGTTACGACAAATTTGTTTGTGGCAATCTAATACTTTTACGGCCTTGTACGTCTATTCTATGATAATCAGTGTCATCAAAATTTAATTTGTAAAAAATTGTCCCTGGAAAATTTTTATTGAAATTTAAAATTTTAATTCCAGACCAGTTTACTTTCTCACTGTCCATATTTAAATTAAAATTATTTCCGATCTGACCAGCCAAACCTTTAATATCCAAAAAATCATAAGTATCCATTTTATGAACTTGATATGGACTACCCTGTTTTTTTGCTAATGCAATCACGGGTATCCATTGTTCGGGTATATAAATTGGGCTGCTTCTGAGGACTCTTTTTTTTTCGCGTTATTTACAAGAATGTACAGAATCCCCTTCGTTTTGCGTATGGCCACTTATCAAAAATTTATGAGCCATAAAAAATATTTGCAGACTCTGATCTTTTTACATTTCCTATCTAAAAAGTATGCCTGATTTTTAGATCGCTTACTGTTTTCCAATGAGTATCTATATTTTGGATCTATTGTACTTTTATGTAAAGAAATATACTGCCTTTGTTTGTCATTCTCTTGGATATCCCAAAAATATTTAAAACATTTTTCTCGATCTTCTTGTTTAAAAGATAAATTACATTTCTGTCTACATTTTAGGTCACACGGTTCTTTTAACTCTCTTTCTGGGACTGATTTCCCCTTAATTGATACGTAAGCTTCACCAGAATTTCTTTGCTTTTTCCTGTTATTTCTTTTCCAACCATTTACATTTTTTTTTCTTTTTCGAGATTTATTTTTTAATGCCCTTCCAACTTCATCTTCCTTGTCTACTAAATTGTTTTCATTATTTAAGATATTTGGTGCTAGGGTATGCTTTTCCTGGCACGATTTTTTATATTTATGTTTAAGTGTCAGAAGATCTAAATTAAATCATCTGAGTCGAAAGTGTTGCTATCCGATAAAACGTCTACATCTTGTTCATTCGCATTAAGTTCTGTTTCTTCTTGGATTTCTTCCGTGCCGTAGCTTCTCGAACTGTCATTCTTTATTTCCTCTGGCTAAAAATTATTTACTTCCTCTTGACTTATATCAATTTGTATTTCATCATCACAATTATCCACTTCTCGCTCCAAGGAAGGAATTTTATCTCGACTCTATAGAGAAAATACAAGCCAATAATACTACTAAAAAGATATCTTATATCATCTTAAAACAGACTCTAAACAAAAATAAAATAGAGAATTTTATACAATAATCACTGTATTTTGAACTTGTCTCTTCCTGTTGGTTGTTCATTTGCCAAAAATTAACTGGCGATAGCTCTATATACCCAGAAAACCCATTGTTATCATCAGAGAAGCCTGGAACAGCCATTGAGTGGACCTATATCATTAAACAAGAGAAATATCATATTACTTGTTTTTAAATACCAATTTAAAGTTGAACGCAATAAACTAAACGTATTCTCATTCATAAAATTATTAAACCATATAGTAACGAAATTACAAGGGTTTGACGAAATAGTTCATCTTTTGTGTTTCGTACAATATTGGGTACTTTTTACCCACTTCTCCCCTTGACAAGTAAAATTTCTCAAATAAAGTTGGGATATATTAATATTTTTGCTTACCGGTTCTGCTTGCGATGCACCTTGAAAGGAATTTCTTGTCTTTTCAACCATAAGCTTTGCACGTGAACTCATTTTATACACAATTAATTAAATTATCTAACTAAAAAAAGACAACAACTGCTCCAAAAACCAAATAAACGCTGGTCACTTCGGCTAGTAATAGTGAAAATGCAGCGTAAACAAGTCGCCACAAGTCAAACGCATTGGTACACTATAAGATTTCTTCTGCAGAAATTATCCAAATGCATTAATAACGTAACTCAAAATATGTTAGTGACGCTCGAAATAATTTAGTGTTTTTTTAATGCAACACCAACACATCTCAAAATAAGTTACTATTGCATTGACACCCAGTTTTAGTTTGGTTGAAAATCATACTAACTTATAGTTAGTTTAAAATTCAAGCATAGTGTTTTAAGTTATGTTACTTTTGCTGTAAAGAATTTGAGGTATGAGTAATTTAATCCGCAACATAACTCAAATTTTGTATTTTTTGAGTTGCGGTAGTATTGCATTGGGGGTGCGATATATGGGGCATTCCACACAAAATTTGCAACTCAAAATTTTTTTCCCACGAACAATTTTTTTTACGGTTCAGCAATCAAAAATATTTGACACGTATTTTTTTTATTTTAATGTGATAAACAGATTTTTCAAAAAAATTTTTTTGAAATTTCACGTTCGTAAAAAAACACCTTTTTCCGATCGCTTATACGGCAATATCGAATAAAGATATAAAAATGTATCACATACATAAAATGTTCGGCTATTTTTTAGCTTTCGAATGGAGTATAATAAAACTCAATTTTGTAATTTGTTAAACGACAAAAATTGAAAACTTATAAACAAATGCAGTTTTTTCAAATTTGGACATTACTTTTTCCTTTTTTTTATTGAAAAAATCAACTCACACAGTTTTAGAGTGGAGAGTTGAATACTTACGAGACAAAAAATCTTTTAAGCACGGCTTGCACACGTGAAGCGCGACTCGCTCAGACTCAGACTGGATTATAAAAGTTCTCCAACCCTACGCGCTAAGTAAAACATAATCTAAGTAAAACATAATCTACTACTTGAAGCATAGTTATGTTACTATTGTATACTTTACAAATAAAGAAGAGATTTTCTCTTATTGTGAATTTAAGGTGGTCAAAATAAAATGACTTTGAAACTTCAAGTTAAAGTACAAGTAGAAGAATATGTTTTACTTAGCGCGTAGGAGTGGAGAACTTTTATAATCCAGTCTGAGTCCGAGCAAGTCGCACTGCGGCGCGCTTCGCGCGTGCAAGCCGTGCTTGAAAAATTTATTGCTTTGTAGGTATTCAACTCTCCACTCTAATTACAAAATTAAGTTTTATTATACTCCATTCGAAAGCTGAGAAAAAGGCGAACATTTCATGTATGTGATAAATTTTTATATCTTTATTCGATATTGCTGTATAAGCGATCGGAAAAAGGTGCTTTTTTACCAACTTGAAATTTCAAGAATTTTTTCTTCGAAAAATCTGTGCATCACATTAAAATAAAAAAAAAATATGTGTCAAATATTTTTGACTGCTAAACCGTAAAAAAAATTGTTCGTGGGAAAAAAATTTTGAGTTGCAAATTTTGTGTGGAATGCCCCATATATATTTGAGTATAAGACAGAAAATTAGTTTGGTTTTAAAATGGGACGTATTAACAACACAATTGACAAATTTGGTCGATACAGAGTAAGGGACAATCCGGACAATGCATTGTGTGATTGTGCGTTGAGAACAGGATTTAAGGTTACTTCTAATGGCGAGTTTGATTTTGTTGGAAAATTACTAAGAAACATCGCCAGACCAAAAAATGCTAATGACGCTGCCAACAGAGGATATGTTCTTATGGAAATTAATGAGCTCGGCTACAAAGTATCTTCTGTGCTTGATCAAGAGGTAATACCCAAATTATATGATATGCTTAACGACCTAGAAAAGAAAATTGACGACATTAAAAAAGAAGCTCTTCCAAATCGCCCACGTACTCCCAAAGTCATACCATATGAATTTTTGGCCCGAAAAGAAAATAAATTATATTCTGTATCATAAGAATAATAATTGTACTGTTTAACAATTACATACGTTTATTTCTTAAGGCTTTTATTGTAACGCTTTTATAGTAATAAACTGATTTTATCATGTATTCGTCTTATTATTTAAATCAATTACGTAAACCTACCGCGAGTTATGGGAACACCATGTATTGGCCCTTACGATGGGAACTTACAACAACTCGACGTTCTCATAGAAACCGCCGACGAATCATTTCTAGAGATAAGACATTTTCTATAAATTCTTTGTAATAAAGCAGACAGCATTCTTTTTATATTTACTATTGTAGTAAGAACAATAAAGAGTTTCAATCTTTCAGAAATAATTTTGTTTTTTAAAAACGCGTTGTTCCGAGTCGAACCCATCATTGGCGCAGTCGGTAGGATTTGCCAAACAAATGGACAAAAATCGCGAACAGTTCCGTATCTACGGTTAATTGGCATCCTAAAAACGGTGGAGTGCGCGTAAGAAGAAAACATATTGTTTTTGGAAGAAAACCTGGTGTAGGACAAGCATCGCCGAAACCAGCTTAGGATAGGAAGTCCAGGGAGTCAAGAGACCACATCGCTCTTTCCGATTGGCAGTAGACTTAAGTTAGGCTAAGAAGATCAAGAAACGAAAAAGTGTGCAATAAGTGCTACAGGAATGAAACGGATTACCTTAATACTAATGTAAGATTATTTTTCTTTATCTGCTCACATTTTACTTGTATATATTTTTAACTATCATATCGTATTAAGAAATATTCAGATTAATTTAAAAAATACATTTTAAATTTACTTAAACAATTAATGTCAGACTCTGAAGGAGAAATTGACGACATTATTGATAAATTTGGGCTCGCAAGCTTTCTTAATAGAGAACAAAATAATAGTCAAAATATGGAAAATACAACGGGTAATACCGCAGGTAATAGTACCGCCCGTAATGCCGCAGAAGTAAATTACCAGCTCTTGCGCTTGTATATCGATACCATTCCACAATATAATGGCGACCCACATACTCTAACTATTTTTATCAATAATTGCACCAGTCTAATTAATAACTTTTTTAGACCAAATGACACCGCTCATAATAATTTTATTGTGCGTGCTATCATTGGGAAATTGTCAGGTCGAGCTTTAAGCTTAATAGGTTCAAGAATAAACGAACTAAATACGTGGGATGATGTTAAATTAGCTTTAGAGTTAAGTTTTGGTGATCAGAGAAATTTGAATTGTCTTGTACAAGATCTCATTGCTTTAACACCCACTAAAACTGAAACCCCCTATAATTTCGGCATGCGTTGTCAAGACGCACGTTCTTTAATTTTTTCTAAATTAAATTCTATTAATTTATCATCAAGTGACCTTTCACTCAGAGTAAAAAACTACGAAGAACTAGCTCTTAAAACATTTATAAGAGGTCTCACAGGCCAACTTCAAAATAATGTAAGGTTACGTAATCCCAAAAATCTTGAAGCAGCAATGTCACTTGTTATCGAAGAAGAAAACTTTCTTTATAGTCAAAATAGGACTAATTCAATAAATACCCAAAAATTTCAACCAAATCAAAGAATTATACCAGTTAATCCAAATAATACTACGCAAAGACCAATTAATTATCAAAATAATTACTCTTTAAATTTTGCCCACTTTAATCCGCCAAAACCTATTTTCAATCAATTCAATCCCCCTAAACCTATATTTAACAATAATTTCGTAAGACCGCCTTTTCCAAATTTTCAGCCAAGACCTCCAACATCCATATTTTTTGCAAAGAAACCAACCTATAAATAATCAAAATAGATTCAACCCTAACCCACCTAATACCTATCAAAATAGATTTAATGACAATAATTTACCTAACCAACAATCAAGACATGAAGAGCCAATGGACACTTTAACCGGCCTTACCAAAATTCAAAGGTCAAATCCAAAATATACAGTGACCGAATTATTTCAACAAAATGTCGACAACAACGAAAACAACCTTCCTCAAAATCAATGTTTTGACTCTAATTTTTATTATACTGCAGACCAAAATAATTTCGATTATTCACAAAATAACCCTGACCTATATCACGATGAACAATATTATCCAACTCCTATAAATTATGACATAACAGCATATTTTTCCTACTGTGCTCCTTTCGTCCGCAACAATCTGCTGGATCTTCGTAATGTCTCCATTCCGACTTTAAAAACTAGATTAAAGGCCGAATTCATAAATGACAGTTTTAGGCGCAATGTCAATCTAAATTGCTTTTAATTGACTAATGAAAAATAGAAAAAAAAATGCTCTCCCTGAGCCTTCTCTCTCCTTTATGACCTATTTTAATGTAATTTATATTTAATTTAATGTACCTACCTTAAAATTGTCTAAGATTTACTTCTTTTTCCCCTTGTAATTAGTGTTTTAGACGATCATATATCTAAATTTTTACTTTTATAATTAGTAGGGCTTGGTGTTTGTATCATTTTATGTACCATGTCCATTTGTGTTATTTTATGTCCGCACAATAAACTATTTGAATTTGAATTTGAATTTGAATATGATCAGTCTTATCAACTTAACTCATATGAAGATCCCATGATGAAACCCTATATTAATGACGGTAACGCTACTTTTGATAAAATTGCTACACCTACTCACGAAATTAATTATGACAATGAAAATTTTATCTTAGGCACGTTGCAAAAAGAAGCAACTTAGTACACATTAATGTAACTGCTGCAAATTTACCACACATATTTATTCCTGAAATAAATGCTAAACTTTTAATAGATATTTAAAAAATTTTACTTTCTCCAAAAATTGTTGATCATTTTTATAAAAATTATATTTTTAACGAAGAATTTCAAATTCAAACAGCTCATATGGTAACTTATCATAACCAAGTTATTTTAATTCCAATTTTTGAACTATTTAAAGTAAAAGAAAATCACAAATTTTATATTTTTAATTTCAGCGATAAATACGACGGTTTAATCGGTATTGATTTACTGGATCAACTCAAAGCTGTACTAGACGTTCATAAAAAATTAATAATAACGCCTTATGCTAAAATTCCTTTGATATACGAGTCCGAAAAACACAAAAATAAATTAAAGTCAAACTAATTACTCTATAAATATTCCCCCTAGAACAAAAATGGTTGTTAAATTGCCAGTTAAAAATGAAAACGGCATAGCTCTCATTGATTATATTAAATTTGGAGATCAAGTTGAATCACCCCAAGCTATAATTAACATTCAAAATTATTTTGCTATCACTACAATCACTAATGCACGTGATGAACCTATAAATATTAAAATAGTTAAACCATTTGAGTCGAAAATTTGAATATTAACGAAGTAAATTTTATTGAGAAAATGGACGTTGACGACGTCTCGGAAATTGGTACATCTTTAGATAATACTTTAAAAAGTAATTTAAAAAATCTTAGACTAGATCATTGTAACCCAGAAGAACGTAAAGCTATTCGAGATTTAGCCTACGAATTTTGTGACATATTTTATTGTGACAAAATTCCGTTGACTTTTACAAACCAGATTCAACATAAAATCGATCTAACCAATGATACCCCTATATTTACCAAAACCTACAGATACCCAGAGATTCATAAAGCCGAAGTAAAAACCCAAATAAACAAAATGCTTGAACAAGGCATCATTCAAGATTCGACATCGCCATGGTCAAGTCCCATTTGGATCGTCCAAAAAAAAATGGATGCGTCCGGCAAACGTAAATGGAGATTGGTAATAGATTACAGAAAGCTGAATGAACAGACGATCGATGATAAATATCCATTGCCGAATATCGCTGACATCCTAGACAAGCTTGGAAAATGTCAGTATTTCTCAACGTTAGATCTTGCTAATGGATTTCATCAGATTGAGATGAATCCAGAAGACATTCAGAAAACTGCCTTCTCAACAGAAAATGGGCACTACGAATTTAAACGTATGGCTTTCGGATTGAAAAACGCACCCTCGACGTTTCAACGAGTGATGGACAATATATTAAGAGGTCTTCAAAACGAAGAATGTCTAGTTTACCTCGACGACATTGTCATTTTTAGTACATCCCTCCAAGAACACCTTGAACGCTTAAGAAAAATATTTGACAGATTAAGACAAGCCAATTTTAAAGTACAACTGGATAAGTCCGAATTCCTTCGAAAAGAGGTTAGTTACCTAGGACATGTCATAACCAGTGAAGGAGTAAAACCAAACCCCAACAAGATCGACGCAATAAAAAAATTCCCATTGCCCAAAACGCCTAAAGAAATCAAAAGCTTTTTAGGATTGGTCGGTTACTACCGAAAATTTATCAAAGACTTTGCTCGCATTACCAAACCTTTAACCCAATGCAATGCTTGAAAAAAGATTCTAAAATCATTCATAACCAAAATTTTATATCAGCCTTTGAAACTTGTAAAAATTTATTAATAAACTCGCCTATATTGCAATACCCAGACTTCAGTAAACCTTTTGTATTGACAACTGATGCATCGAACGTTGCTCTCGGAGCGATATTATCACAAGGCGCTATCGGCTCTGATAAACCTATAGCTTTTGCATCGCGGACACTAAATGACACAATGACAGTGAAGTAAAATATAGTACAATCGAAAAAGAACGATTAGCGATAGTTTGGGCTTGTAAGTACTTCAGACCGTACCTATTTGGACGAAAGTTTACAATATATACCGATCATAGACCTCTAGTTTGGCTGTTTAAACTACGTGAACCTAACAGTAAACTTGTAAGATGGAGATTAAAGTTGGAAGAATTTGACTATGACATTGTTTACAAAAATGGCAAATTAAACCTTAACGCAGATGCATTATCGAGAATTCAAGTCAATGCAATAGAAAACGAATCTATGATTAATAACCCTGGCGACATTGACCAAGACCAACTTGATACTTTAGAATATCTTCGAAACATTGCCGAAAATTTTCAAACATACGAAATAAATCCATCTAACCAAGCATCAACTAGTCAGCAAATTCCTAAACTAATAGATGAACCAGTTATTCAAGTTCTATCCGATACCACTCAAAACCAATCTACTAATAAACAAAAAATCAAAATTTTATCTGATGTTCAGATTAAACCTCCCGAAAATCAAACCCGAGACATATCTGATTCGCAAACTCAACATAGTACTTTTAACGAAACAACTAATAACGGTATCAAAATTTTAGACGAAATAGTCAATAATAAAGTCAATCAAATTTTAATTTTCCCCCATGTCTATCACAAGCTTGAAGTTAAACAAGAAAATTACGAACACCATAAAATAATTACTGTTAAAATACCAAAGATGAATAATGAAAATTTTATTCTGCAATTCTTACGAGACTACACAATATGTGAAAAAACCTATTGTATGTATTTTCACACAACAGATCTTTATATAAATTTTAACGAAATTTATTTACAACATTTTTCCGAAAAAGGCCCAAAATTATTACGGTGCACTAAACTTGTAAATACTATAACCGATAAAGAAGAACAAATTATTCTGACAAAAAACCACCATGAAGGAAGAGTTAATCACCGCGGCATATTTGAAACTTTAGAATATCTTAAACGAAATTATTATTGGATAGGAATGAAAACAACGATTTCTCAATATATTAATTCGTGCGACATTTGTCAACGAGCAAAATACGCAAGAAAAAAACCATATACACCAGTAATGTTTACAGATACACCTTCTAAACCATTTCAGATTGTTCATAATGACGTATTTTTCTATGATATTAAGATGTTCCTAACCTTAGTTGACTCATTTTCAAAATATGCCCAAGCTATCCAAATTCCAGGAAAAAATGCAATTAGTATTGCAAACGCCCTAATAAAATACTTTTGTTTTTGCGGAATCCCTGAAAGACTAATAAGTGACCACGGAACCGAATTCAACAATGACACTATTAAAGAAATTCTAAATCTACATAAAATAAAATTCCATTTTACTACTCCACAACATCATGAATCAAATAGTATCGTAGAACGCTTTCACTCGACTATTATCGAACACTTACGATTATTGAAAGATAGTTTTCCTAATGAAAAAGAAAATATAATGGATTATGCCATAATTGCCTACAATAATTCCATTCATAGCGCAACGAATTATATACCATTCGAACTAACACACGGACATACAAACGCTAAAGACCCAAATGAAATTTTTATTCTGAAAGAATTTTACAGCGATTATGCTGAAAACCATAAAAATAAATTGAAAAACGTATACAAAAAAGTAAAAGATAAATTAGAAACCGATAAACAAAAAATTGAATCTAAACATAATAATATGGGTAACCAAAACGAGGAATTTTCTTTAGGACAAACCGTATATAAACAAAATCCCCAAACGCGAAATAAAAAAAGCAATAAATTTCTAGGTCCTTATACAATTACAGATATGTTAGAAAGAAACCGTGTAGAAATTACTTTGAAAACTAATCCTACAAAAAAGGAAATGATCCATATAAAAGAACTAAAACGCCCACCTCGTATTGTTTCAGACTATTCACCAACGCCTTCAGCGGACTAGAATACCCGAAATTCCATGAAACAAAAAATAACCCGGGGCTTTTACCCTTAAAGCTTGGCACTGTCCAAAATAAAGTCAATTCCTGGTCATTCATCCAAGTATTTGACCTATCAGACCTAATCGAAGAATTTCATAACCTTCAACACCAATATGTACGTATAAAAAATGCTTTTGAAAATAAAACAAACATTGCTGAAAGCTACAAAAAAAGTTTTTACAATTCATATAATCTAGCACGATCATTCGAAAATAAAATTATGATGCAAATATATCAATTAAATCCTTTAGCTAAAACTAGATCTAAAAGAGGGCTGATAAACGGCTTAGGTTCTATAGTAAGATTTATAACGGGAAATCTAGATCAAGAAGATGCCCATAAATATGAAAAGGCCATCAATACTCTAACAAACAATCAGGACAAAATAAAAACTATTGTACAAGATCAAATATCATTACTTACAGAATCAATCCAAACTTTTCAAAATAGCACCCAAAACTTAACAAAAAATCAAATTGTTCTGAAGTAACGAATCGATTATATAGAGCAACTGTTATACGCATTAGAATCCGAAAGTATTGGAACCTATTATTACTTTTTTATCGAAATGGTAATTTCCCAAATAACAATGGAATTTCAAACTATTTACGATATTTTAGAGAAAATAGAAATCGCCATTAGTTTTTCTAAATTGAACACACTTCATAATTCTTTAATTGAACCGAAAACCCTACTAAGTGAAATAGAATTTATTTCCAGATATTTAATTGACTACCGTTTGAGCCGAAATTTGAAAATCTTTGAAAAAATTATAGAAATTAAAAGTTATAGTAAGGGAAACCACATAATTTTTATAATTGAAATACCAATAGTAGAAAGGGAAAATTATAATTACTTTCACTTATATTCACTACCAGCCTTTCAAGATGAATCTTTTCAAATAATAATACCTCAATCTAAATATCTAATAATGAATGAGCAGAACTACTTTCTTTTCGATACACCATGTATAGAAATCATTCCTGAAGAATTTATTTGCCGAGAAACAAACCCTATCAAAACCACCGAAGATTCTCCATGTGAAATCCAGCTATTGAAGTTCGCCAATAATCTATCAAACTGCCGTGTGGTCCCCGTAAAAATTGAAAAAGTGAAAATTCAAAAACTTGAACTTAATAAATGGATTGTGCTAATTCCCAAATTGACTGTAGCTGTGCAAAAGTGCGGTAAAAATCGCGAAAATATACCCTTAAAAGGAAGTTACATATTAGAACTTAATCCCACCTGTGAAATAAGAATTAACGATATTCTTATACGCAGTTTTGAAAATCCGAAACGCAAATTCGAAAATATCATACTTCCAAAACTTGACTTTACTCACCCAGTATATAAAACAATTATAAATCTAAACCCGTTAAAATTAGACGGTATTAATCTCAATGAACTCGGGGCGGTAAAAAGTGCTCTGGAATTGAATAAACAAAATATTGACTCTATCGAAAACAAAACATTCAACTTCGATAATATCGACGGATGGACAGTATTGATTTATATTATAATGATACTAATACTATTGCTTGCTTTCTATAAGTTTTACAGTCAAAGATGCATTCCAAAGAAAAAAGAAGCTGAGGACAACCAACCCCTTGCAGTCTTCAGTCATTCATCCCCAAATCCTGAGGCTAACCCCAGAATTTTGCACTAAGGGTGGAGGAGTTATGGGAACACCATGTATTGGCCCTTACGATGGGAACTTACAACAACTCGACGTTCTCATAGAAACCGCCGACGAATCATTTCTAGAGATAAGACATTTTCTATAAATTCTTTGTAATAAAGCAGACAGCATTCTTTTTATATTTACTATTATTGTAGTAAGAACAATAAAGAGTTTCAATCTTTCAGAAATAATTTCGTTTTTTAAAAACGCGTTGTTCCGAGTCGAACCCATCATTCGCGTAGGATGGGGATATAACGAAATAAAAGATACATGCTATACTTTTACAATATTGTTATCTATTTCCTACAAACATATTTTATAAACTAAAACAAGTATTTAAACAATGTCAGACTTATCTATCCAAGAATTCTTTTGGTTAGGGAAACCCAACCATTTTACAAACTATTGATCGATATTATTTTTCTTGCGTCTGTTAAGTATTTTTTCAACAAGATGTACGTTTGGGTTGGTTGTCTTTTGTAGTTCAGCTTCATAGAAACAACCTTTAATCAGTTCACCTTCTAATTATTCCAGTATGTAGTAGGTGCATTTGTGATGTTGCTTTTTACTATTTTGAAGAGTTCTGTTGACCATGAAGGTGTATACCCCTTTTCGAATATGGATTTGTATTTACTGATGCGAACAATATCACCCAGATGGAATTTATATTTCTTCGGTCTAGCCTTTAAATAATCGTATGCCCTAATTTGGGTATCTTCTAACACATTTTTGGGCTTTACGCCGATGGTGTGATGTATTGTGTTATTATAGACGCTTGTTACTGATGGTAATAGTTCCACCCACCGGTAGGAACCTCTAGTCGAAAATTTTTTGTATAATGCACTCTTCAAAGCTCTGGTGTACACAAATTTGGAGTAACAATTGATACATATAAGGATGTAGCGATAACCACCGTTTTCATCAGCATATTGTTACATTTCAGCTAAATCTATCTGCCATAAATCCTTGTATCCTTTAATAATCGTCCGCCTCCTAATAAAGTTTTTTCTAGCCGTTCGGTGTAATTCATTAACAATATCTATTTTTCCTCTGCTCGGCTCCATATTCCGCACACGTCTCATTAGGCACTGAGCAAAACTAATAAGGTACATAACTTAATATATTATCCGTTTCTCGCGAAGCTCCTCAACAATTGACATCATTTCATTGTCATGTCCTGTATTACCAGCTAATTTTGAACTCCACAACAATCGTAATCGATCAACCAATTCCTTAGGTTTATTCCAATAAATGTATTAAGGTGATTTGGAAGAAAGTAGTTTCTTGTTCGGTATTTTTATTTTTTTAGCGATGTTATTTTTTACAACAGCACCACCTGATTTAGTGTCCGGCATCAGTAGGGGTTTTATAAAATACAAATATCTCTTTAAACTGGTTTCTCGTAGACCCTTATTTTTGTCATAATCTTCATATGCTGCACTAGTTAGTTCTAAAATATTCTTGTAGTTCTGTAGCACACCATCATCGATTTCATCGTGTTGTGTTAGGAATGGCGGATTTCTTAAAAAAAGCAAATCGTAAAGTTGAGGCGTTCCATCAAATACAGCAACATTTTTTCCGTTCTTATATAAACTAATTTTGCCATTTGAAAAACGCACTTCTAGGGAACCAATATATCTTTTAAGGTGATTCGGTTTTTTACCGAAATGTACACCATAAATGGTATCGTATTGGGATGGTTTATTTTTTAATCTATTTAAGTATGCTTGAATCTTGTCGAGTGGTGGTGAACTTGTATAACTTGAAGGGGAAAGTGTCTCAATTAATGTAACACTGGTATCACGTTTCGGTGTTGTATCGATGTGAGCTTTTCCGCGGTGTAGACGATTGAAATGATGATATGTGATCGGATATTTCCTCAGGCTCCTCCATTGTGCTAGTACTACGACTATATTGCTTTCCTTGGGTTTTGGGTTGCTGCTGCTGGCGTTGCTTTACTACATTATATATAGATGTTAGTGGTTTAGTGATTGGTTCGTAAAATTTATCCAAGTCGAGCTCACTTTGTGTCTTCGCCGGCTTGAATTGTTTAAATTTTTTTCGGACAGCATTGGTAGTTTCCACTAGTTTCCGTTTTAAGTCAATTTCTTCATTCATGGTGTTGACAAACTACCGAACAACAATGAAATGAATGCCTTCATCATTGTTAAACAAATATATGGCTATCAAGTGCCTTGCGATATCTTCCCGAATTCACATCACTATCTTTATCGATAACCAAGAATCCATATTTATCATCCCAACATTTCGAGCACATTTCCTGAAATTGTGTAAAATTCAGGTCGGGTGATACATGATCGGAAAATACGTGTCTCATATTCATTTCATCTTGTTTAAACATAATAATAAAGTTGACATTATCTCGCACAAGCTGTTTAGGAACTCGTGAATATGTTTGAGCCAAATAAAATGCATCCACATTTTTGTGACGTCCCATACAAAAATAAGATCTTATGACATCCTGCTTTTCGCACATAACATCATCAAATATAAATATAGAATTAGACTTTGCGTCCGATGGTTCCACAATATTGCAAGCATCACTGAATGCATAGTAACCAAGGCCCTTGATAGGTGTAAGAATTTTCCTCAAATATTCGTATTTTGGTTGATGTAGGGACTTAGAGTAGATATAAACATTTTAAAAACGTAGACCCAAGGGGTGAGTAAGTAGTGAAATCATAACATTGGTTTTGCCACAATTCGAAGGTCCAATTATTATTCCACGAATAGAGAATGGAAGCAAAGGACCATGTTTCCTTAACAATTTCTGTTCATGTCCACACCCAACTTTTTCATCGAGATTATCGATGGGGAATTTTTGCTTCAAATGTACTATCCGCATATTTATAAAATCAATACTTTATAGCAAACTTTTCACTTAAATAGTCATTCAGATGCTGATCACCGGACGAAGTAGATCGTCTCGTTTACAGATTAAGACTGAAAGAGGCTTTGTTAACTCCTTAATTAATAACCTGCCGGTGGAGCTGCATATCCCCGGTTATCAGTATTGCGGTCCCGGAACAAAAGTGATTAAACGTGTGAAAAGAGGTGATCAAGGAATTAATCCTTTGGACGTGGCGTGTAAGAAGCACGATTTAGCTTACTTACGTAATAGAGACAATTTAAGTGAGCGGCACCAAGCAGATTACGAGTTGAAACAAAGTGCTTGGAAACGAGCGAAATCTGCAGACGCTAGCGTTGGTGAAAAGAGTGCTGCGTGGTTGGTAACAAACATTATGAAAACAAAGCAACGTTTTGGTATGGGTGTGTCATCAAGCAAAAGGAAGGGTCGTAGATCAAAAATTACCAAGAGGAAGCGGCGAGCTGGTAAGCGACGTGTTGGAAAGCGCGTGCGTACGCAGAAAGTAGCTTTCGGTTCTGCTGTTCGAAGACCAATTCGAGCAGAATTGCTAAGAGCTGGTGGAAAGAAAATTAATATTCTAAATGCATCGAAAATAGCCGTTACAGCAGCCCGCAAATCAGTAAAAGCAGCAGGTGGTAAATGAAAAGTTCGCACACCTAGGATTATTCCTATTCCTAAAACTGGTGGAGTATTACCATTAATACCAATATTGGCTGGTCTGTCAGCCTTAGGCTCGTTAGCAGGTGGCGTCGCCGGCATTGTTCGCACCATCAAAGAAGTGAAGAAGGCAAATGCAGAAAAAACAGGTGACACTTTAAAACTAAGAGAAAATGGATTATATCTGAAACCATATCGTTCAGGTATGGGATTGTTTATGAACCATATGTCAAAAAAATAATTGAATCCCTACCCCGCAGACCGCTATCAAATGTTGATCTGAAAAATTATGTGTTAAAACTAAAGATACCTCACCTTAGGGGAGTTTATATGCGAGATTTATTACCTGCACGCGGTCCCAGGCGATATGAAGCAGCCATTGTTAATTTGGATAGCGCATCGGGGGTAGGAACTCATTGGGTGGCATACCGAAAAACCAACTCTGAAGTAACATACTATGATAGCTTTGGTGATTTACCACCTCCCATTGAATTGGTGAGATATCTGCAAACAGGTTTAAACGCATCGAAAAACATTTACTATACATACGATCGTCAACAAGAATTCGATTCAGTTTGGTGTGTTCATCTTTGTTTAAAGTTTCTCCTCGACATAAAATAATAATAACAGTTATGTCTTTGACAGCACAAGTGGAACGTGATAACTACACAAAAATTTTACATTCACTTAAAGCCTACAAACATGTTGGTGGATTGTTGAGAATGACCAGAGAAAAGTTGGAGAACATGCCGAAGGAAGTAATGATTTCTTTGGCACCAAATGAAATCGCACTAGTTTGGGATAAACTGCCAAATGAACTGAAAAGTGACCGCGATATGTTGAAATATCAGTTTTGTTATGAACATAAAAACAGTAGTGACAGTGATAGTCCCAACAAAGATGTCGGTGATGGACCATTACCAAGAAAATTATTTTGTTGTTACTGGAAAATCAGTGATGTTAATATAATAGCTGAAAATTTGACCAAAACAACATCAAATGGAAAGAAAAAAAGCATTAGTTTATTAAACCCATTGAGCTGCTGCAAATCAGAATAAAACCCATCGCAAGTAGTCATAGAACATCAGTCATGTCACATACATTCACACTAACAGGAAGCTCTAGCGTCTTAAGCGCTGACTTTTATCCACCCGTTGAATTGAATACAACAAGTAAATATGGGCTTGCGCTTATCGGATTTTAAACATATAATTCAATTTTTAACATTGACGAAAAGAACAATTCCTTTGGTTACATAAGGAAGGGTGGAAATATATTACCTCTATTGACTATTCCACCAGGTGCATATAAAATTAATGAAATTGGACAAGCTATGTTGGCAGCCCTAAAAGTTCGACCAAAGACGATAGTGATGAAATATTTTCGTTAACAGCCAACAATAATACATTGACATGTGAAATGAAATCGAAGTATGATATTGATTTCCGAGGTGCCAAGAGTATTGGTAAAATGTTGGGGTTTGATGCTATAGTGTTAAAAAACGGTGAAAAGCATCAGTTAGAGTACAGTGTTGATATTATGAAAGTACGCATTATACGGATGGATTGTAATATAATTTCTGGTGCTTTCCTGAACTCATCAAAATGTCACATCCTATTTGAATTTGATATTGATGTAGAAGCAGGTTATAAAATAACGAAAGAGCCGCAGAATCTTATTTATATGCCGATTATACCAGAGGGACGTCAGTTCATAGACAACATCAGTCTGCGAATCTTGGATGACGACGGTGATCTGATTGATTGATAATTGTTAAATTGGAGTTAAAGAAAATTGCAGAGGTATGGGTTTCTGCTTTAACAATCATCTACGTTTGTTGCATACTGTGAAAGAGTCAGTGAAACATAATAAAAGTAAACCAAATAATCAATCCAGGCTCATTCGTAATCCAGTCATTACATCGAAAACACCTCGGCAGCAGCAGCTTTCCAGTGAAGATTACAGTTTTTTACGATCTATCGGTCTGAAAATACGAAAATCCCAAAAATGACTGTTACAAGTAAAAAAATCGAAGTGTTCACCGAACCCATCTTCGAGAACTCCATAATAAGTTTACAGGAACATACTTATAAACCATATGGTTCATCAACATTTAAGAACTCTGATGAAATTCGCATTCCTGTACACTTTCAAGACATAATTTTGGACGTTTCCGAAAGTTACATATACATCGAAGGAAAGTTCACACCTAAAGATGTAACAAAGAAATGTTATTTATCTAATAATGCTATAGCCTTCCTTTTCGACGAAATTCGTTATGAGATGGGTGGTGAACAAGTAGCTATTGTTCGAAAACCAGGAATTACTACAACACTGAAAACGATGGAATCTTGTGGAACCCTACAAAATAATTCTCTAATGGTTTGCGGATGGGGTTTAAATGAAAATAATTAAGCTCTTGTTGATGCCACAAATCATGTATTCTCCGGAAAGCTCCCCCTAAAGTATCTAATGGGTTTTGCAGAGGACTATACGAAAGGAATTTTTAATGTTAAGCAAGAGCTTATTTTAATTATCGCTCGCAATTTTACTAATTGTTATGTTGGTGAAGTGGAAGCAGACATTAATATTGATAAAATCGAATGGAGAATTCGTCATATTATTCCCGACGATCGTCAAAAGCTAAAGATAATGTCTCGCATAAATAAAGGTGTAAATAGCGCCAATATTCAAATGGCATATCGTAAATGGGATCTTTACGAACTACCTGCTTTACGACAAACATCATCAGACGTGTGGGCTTTAAGGACTAGCACGAGTCTTGAAAAACCGAAATATTTGATTATTGGTTTTCAGAATAGTACCCATTGCGACAATAAAGCCAAAGATGCCACCCAGTTTACTACAGCCAATATAAGTGACATTCGAGTATACCTAAATTCCACCGTTTATCCATATGAAAGATGGAATTTAGAGTTTGGGAAAAAATTATATGCGACAGCTTACTACCCCTATGAGAACTTATAGAGTAGCTACAAAGGTCGAGAAATGGTGGACCCAATGTTAAATTAAGTCGAATATCCTGACAACCCCATTTTCATCGTCGATTGCAGTCATCAACCAGAAGCTATCAAATCGTCCACAGTTGATGTCAAAATCGAGTTTGAAACACGAAACAGTACATTTCCCAAAGACACTAAAGTTTATGCATTGGTTATTCACGACTCATTTTTAAGTTACAATATCATGAATGGTTCAGTTAATAACAAATCCATATTTTAATCTGAGTTCTGTAGTTTATCTTTCTTTGTAATAAAATAACCTTAGATATTTAGTATCTTAACAGTTTTATTTTGTAATACCGTTTGAGAAAGGCATTGTATCACATAGAAAATAAGTCCAGAAATAAATATTTTAATATTATCTATCGTGTTTCTGTTATTGTAAAAGCTACTACTGTTGGTTTAATTTTTGTAACCGAGGATCGAAGAATATACAGAAGTGTATGAGACAGAGAGAGAGAGGGAGGTAGAGGTGGGGGCAAAATAAAGTATATGTAATGACCGATATTGACATGGAAACTCATACTGTTCCAAAATGTCATCAAGTTCAGATGCAGGATATTCAACCGATGAAAACCGAACAGTTAAACCAAATATTCAACATAGAGCGGTACGTAGGGCGGTAGATTCAGAGCTTGATTTTGCATAGTTCAATCCTATGTAAAATGGGGCCTTCACGTCAATTTATGTATGCATTGCTACATAAGTAGATTTGAGGGTTTGAATGATGTTAATTTCATTCAAAGTCATATTACTGTAGGATACAATAGGGCGATGCAAGAGATGTAGTGATTGTCGTGAAAGATTGTTTACTGTCTTTCACCAACAATCTTGCATTATTTGCAATAGAATGTAAGTTCTATTACAAATAAAGCTACTACTACCTACCGCCCGAACCCTGACCCACCCTAACCCCCTTCCCCAGGTCCTCTTCGGAGGGCCACATAAAGACTTGAGCGTAGTTAGTTATTTAATGTCACGTACCCAGGGTGGCACAATACTTTTCAAGAAATAATTTTTCGATTGTTCTACCATGGGTAGAGTCATGCGGGACCGGTAGAAGTCGGTTCAGTGGACTTAACGACTCCCGTAGAAGGACTACGATAATTCCTACCCTCTCTCTCCTATGCGACCACCCGAACAATTACACCTCCCAGGTCCTCTTTGAAGGGCAAATTAAGACTTGAGCGTAGTGGATCACTTGATTGTGCTACGGTGTTATTATTATTATTATTAATATTGAAAGCCTACCACCGTAAGCATATTATTAAAATTTTATTATGGTAAGGAATATTTGAAGGGTATAGTAAAATTTACACCCCCACCCCCTAAAATATGGTTATAAATACGTGTGCGCATATCAGAATGTATCATTTCTCATCCAACCATGGACGCTAGCAGACTTATGCTCCTGACCACCAGGAAGCGGAAGATCGATGAGTATTGGCTGGCATCAAAAAAGAAATTTGAAGATAAGCCAGTAGCGGTGGTGAAGCCTACCGTTCGAACACCACCACCTGTGGTACTGGTGATTGACGACGACGACGACGAGGAAGAAAGGGTTGGGGCGCCCGAACCACCACGTCGGCTTCGTCGTCGTCGTCGAGCGGCACCGCGATCTGTTCAGGTCGCCAGAGGGGAACAGCCGAATTAGCTGGTTTCCCTCAACCAACAAAAAAACGGTCCTTTTCAGGACCACACTTATACTTTGAGCGTAGTTAGTTAGTTAGGTAGAAGTCCCATTTTAGGGATGATACAATGCCAACATGTGGTATTTGTTATCATCGCATAATAGAAAAACTTCAAGGGATTTTCTGCAGTACATAATTCATCGCATTTCTCTCAAATTAGTTAAAAATTAAAATCTTGTGTTTGATTGTGTTACTATTGGTAGAGACCGAGTAATGTTTATTATAAATGGCTATAAAGCACATCATTCAAATAATATTATCCCCACTACAAATACTAGTTCAGCTTCACAATTAATTCATATACATCTTGGATATGGCCCAAGAAAGACCTGCAAGCCGTGGCTCGTCACTGTTTAGCGATGAGACTTTTTATGTCAATCGACGCAACAGACCACCACCATCGAGGACAGTTACGTTGCAGTCTTGGACATGGCTTAAGAAAGACCTGCAAGCCGTGGCTCGTCGCTGTTTAGCGATGAGTCTGTTTATATTAATCGACGCAACAGACCACCACCATCGAGGCCAGTTGCAAATCTTAAGTCCACTGGACCGGACTCCAAGTCGGATGCTGGACCGGTAGAAGTCAGCGATGACTTTAGCGGTCCGGCGGATTCCACATCTTGGTGGGATTTTAAAGATGATATGGACGCCGGTCCTGCGGACTCAACCACTCCGTAGAAGGACTACGATAAGTCCTATTCTCTTTCCTATGCGACCGCCCGAACCCTGACCCACCCTAACCCCCTTCCCCAGGTCTTCTTCGGAGGGCCACATAAAGACTTGAGCGTAGTTAGTTGTTAAATTTCAATTTATATCCCAACGTTTTACGGCAATTTTTTTTTAAGGCATTAATAAACTTTCGTCATACCTACGAAATTTAAAGTTCTTACAATTTTTCAAGTATTTACCGATTTTTGGGGTAAAAATTTTTTACTGAAAAAACAGTATTTAGCTCAAAAGATTCCATTTCTCTCGACAAATTGTTAATTTTTGTTAAATAAAAAATATGTAAATTTTCAACATTTAAGAATTTCTTTCGAATACATGCCAACATTTGGGAAAAAAATGTTATACTACAAAAACACTCATTTACCTCTAAAGGTTCCATTTTAATCAAGAAATCGTTAATTTTTGCAAAATATAAAATATGCAAATTTTCAACCTTTAAGAATTTTTTTCGACCACTTGGCGATATTTTATGAGAAAATGTCATTATAGAATATTTTTTGGCATATTTTTCTACACCAAATTGCAGAAAAAAAATTTAAAAATCTCCAAGAATCTATTGGGGGTTACAAAAAAGATAGGTGAAATAACGAAAACTGCACTTTAAAGCTTCACAGTGCCTTAAGTCGTAGAGAAAAACTTTTGGAGTAAATGTTTGTTGAAATTTTGTAAGGAAATTTATCGTGAAAACAGATTTAAAATCGGAGGAAGGATAAAGAAGTTTGTTCAATTATTTCAAAGTCAGACATAGATCTAGCTCGCTTATGCGTAATTGAAATGGGAAAAACACACTGTGGGAGATGGTAGGCAATGTTCGGTTTATACGTTCTTTTTTTTTTTTTTATACAGGGTGTTACTTAATGATGTGGCGTAATTTCAAGGGAGTATTCCTGAACCAAATTCAAATAGAAAAGTTCATATAAACATGTGTCCTGAAGAGTCTGGTTTTCAAGATACAGGGTGTCAAAGTTTAAAAAAAAAATTGGTTTTTTATTAATATCTAAATTATCCTTTTACCGATTTTATTGAAATCTGGCAGAGTTATTCATTGTAATAAGACGCTAAGTTGGCACTAACTAAAAGAAAATTATAAGTTCCAGTGGCGTCTCGGGGGGGCAGTGTCACGAATAATATTGACAAAAAAAATGTACGCCACTGAGTTTTTTGTAAATTTAAATTTTTTTCAGATTGGGCATCTACAAATACAACTTTTTTGTCTCTTAATATCTTTTCGTATATTACTTCCTTTTCGAGGAAAAAAATAAAAACCACTTCATTGCATGTCGGAAAATTGTTAAAATAAAATCAAGTTAACTTTGATCGTTCAGTATATTTATTTCTAAGCCATTTTTTAAAATCAAACAAACGAAAAGTAATGATTATTTACAAGAAATGTTGGAAATGACTACCTCCCGCTTCTATGCAGGCTTCTGCTCTCCTTCTCATCGAGCGACGAACTCTTTCGAAAATTCCATTAGTGTTACGAATGGTTTCACACCCGTCAATAATTCTATTTCTTAGTTGTTCTTCTGTCTCGATGGTGTAACATAAACTAATGCTTTTAGGTGCCCCCACAAATAGAAATCTAGACTGTTTAAGTCAGGCGATCTAGGTGGCCAGAATTGTGGTCCTCCATGACTTATCTAACGATTTTGGTAATCTCCATTCAAATACTCACGAGCCAATATGCTAAAGTGGGCAGGAGCACCGTCATGCATGAACCAATGTTGTTGACGTAAATATAAAGGAACATTTTCAAGAAGCAGAGGCAAATCATTTTGTAGAAAATGACTGTAAGATTGTCCGTTAAGACGTCGTGGTAAAAAAAAGGTCCAATCAAATAGTCATCTAAGATACCGATCCAAACGTTGACAGAAAATTGTTCCTGAACATTTGACTCTGTAATAGCATGAGGATTTTCTTGGGTCCAGTTATGATTATTATGGAAATTAATTATTGCATTTCTGGAAAAATGGGCTTCGTCCGTAAACATAATGATGGAATCAAAGGGAGGATTTTCTGCAAGTCTTTGATGATACCATCTACAAAATTGCGTACGCGGTTCAAAATCTCTTAGCAGAAGTGCCTGAACTCTTTGTACGTGATAAGGATACAACAGGGAATCTCTTAAAATTTCCCATGCCATTTTATAACAAATATTTAATTCCCTACCTATTTTTCGGGTACTAGTTGCAGGATTCTCTTCGACCGCATGTAGGACAGCCTCCTCAACTGCGGGAGTTCGAATTGTACGAGGTCTCTTCTCTCTGAGGTATTACGTTTAAAACTGACAGATTCAGTCAGGCGACGATGAATGTTTATGAATATTTGTCTACATGGAAGGACACGGTCAGGATACCTTTCTTGATAGAGCCGCCGGGCCTCCGCCGAATTACCATTGGCAAGACCATAAAGGAAATGCATTTGTGTCATCTCCAAATTAGAATAATTATTTGCCATTTTTTGAATAGCACAATTATTAACCTTTTGACCACAGGAAAAATAATAACAAACTGTTACCGAAAGTCAAAACAATTATGTTCATAATAACAAAACAACATTTCCTAGCAACGATCAAAGTTGACTTGATTTTATTTTAACAATTTTCCGACATGCAATGAAGTCGTTTTTATTTTTTTCCTCGAAAAGGAAGTAATATACGAAAAGACATTAAGAGACAAAAAAGTTGTATTTGTAGATGCCCAATCTAAGAAAAATTCAAATTTTTCAAAAAACTCAGTAGCGTACATTTTTTTTGTCAATATTATTCGTGACACTGCCCCCCGAGACGCCACTGGAACTTATAATTTTCTTTTAGTCAGTGCCAACTTAGCGTCTTATTACAATGAATAACCCTGCCAGATTTCAACAAAATCGGTAAAAGGATCATTTAGATATTAATAAAAAACCAATTTTTTTTTAAAACTTTGACACCCTGTATCTTGAAAACCAGACTCTTCAGGACACATGTTTATATAAACTTTTCTATTTGGATTTGGTTCAGGAATACTCCCTTGAAATTACGCCACATCATTAAGTAACACCCTGTACATATGTATATGTCGGAATTACCACCAAAAAAATTTTTCAACTAAATGCAATTTAAAAAACGGAGATCTATGGTTTAAACGAAGGCAAACATTTTAGCTCTTTTGCATTTCTGCGTAAAATTACAGCAAATGCCTAAAAAAAGTAATTAATAACAAAATGCCTTAAAAAATTATTTAAATAAGAAACGGGTAGTAGCAAGAAATTTTATTTTAAATTGTTATTTATGGTAAACACTAAGTCAAACATTTTAAGTTAAATACTAGCTAGCCAATCTAAGAGAAAAAGTGCGCTAATTAGGTACTGACGAATGATTAAAAAAAAAAACAAAGTTAACAATAATATAATGTTTAATAGTAGCAATTTCTATAATTATATAACAGTTTTACATTCGATGCTGCACAGTGCCATGGATGCATCGTTTTGTGGAAAAAACACTGTGGAATCTTCTTAAATTTACTTAATTTCGGTTCTTGCTTACAGGGAATATTTGTAATAATTTCTTCGCTTATAAACCTCTTTAGGAAATTTGCCTTCACACTTTACACTTCCTTTTACGTATATCCTGGGTTATTGGTATAAATTCCAACACATGTTTAAATATATTGTTAATTTCACAGAGTTCCACGTTTCCAGACTCCCACTTCAGTCCATGATACTTTTCGGCCCATTTGACATGTTTTAGCTCCACAAGGAACAACATATTTTTCGCAAAAGGAGCTTTAAATAGATAACTTGAGATACGAAACCCATCGTAAATTGCTAACTCTTTTGGAAAGTATCCAAAAGAAGAACAATGGGAGCCTTGGATATCAAGAAAAATGTCTGAAGGATATTCTCCCATCGTGGCTTGCAATCGACTGATGTAGTTAGCGAAGGAAATATAGTTTTAGACAAATCTATTCGATTTAATAATTTCTTGAATTCGCTAGAGTAAAATTTCTTATAACTTCGTTTGCTTATGTGTACAGTTTCGTGATGCGCATTATAAAATGTAGTTAAATTAAGTTTTTTTAAAACCTAAAAATTGCATGGGGGGGGGGTCTAAATTTTACTACTTCTTCAAAATATTCCTAGTTCTTTTCTTTTTCTAAGAAATAAAACAAGTTTAATGTTATAATACCTGTATTGTATTTCAAATATTTATTTTTATTTTAAAAATATTTATTCTTATATCTAATCTATTTTATATACACCTAAGCTAACTTATACCTAATGACTAGAAATATTTATTTACATTTATTTACACATATAATAACTAAAAAATAATTTACAATTACTATGCCTATACCATCACCACACAACTTAGCTAAGTAAAAACTATTACTATTATAAAACTTATTCTAACTTTACATTTACCTATTCTAACAATTTTAACCTAGCACTATATTTTTCCTTATTTCTATTAACTACACTTAAGCGGTCCCTCAGTCTTAAAATTTGTTCATTTAATTGTTCCGCCTCTATATCGCACTCACAAATGTTTTTCCTCCACTCATCCCTCTTTCCCAATACCCACAACACTCTGTCTTTCTCTTCCTACTGACTAAATAACGAAGTTGACGACGATGGCGATGACCCCGACGATGACGACGATGTCCCACTCACCATCACACAACTTGCATCATCGAAAGACCGCTTGAGATTTTTTTTCTTCATAACGATGCGCTTTCGATGGGCTCCTTTGGTATTCCTCTCCTTCCCACTAAGGACAGGTGATAATGGTGGTGAATCTGTGGTGGGTGGTGGGTGGTGGTGGTGGCGGCCGTGATTCTGGACGTGGTGATTGTGTCCTATTCTCTACCTCCGGAATCACCGCCGCTGCTGTTGGTGGTTGAGATAGCTCAACTTCGCCGCCGCGGAATGGTACTGGGGGTCGCTTAAATGAGAACTTCTTCTTCTTTACTACCGGGACCGGCTTGGTTACGTCAGATCTGGTGGAGATGGTTGGTTGCGGATGATGGTTCCGCAACCTATCATACGCACATGATATCTCCACCACGGGTGTGCTTAGCAATATTTGTAGCTTGCTTCGAGGTGGTCTCACCTGAACATTGCTAATAATTTGCACCCGTTTATTGCGACCGTCTTTGATGTCCAGGTAGTAATCAGCCATTGCGTTATCTAGCTTCTCATCCATCCCATCGTCGTCGTTCAAGAGGTCATCGAACAGCGCCTCGTCAAAGTCAACCATGTTTGACTCGCCAGCATTCACCGTCAACGCCTGGTCGATCATTCCATTGTCGACACTGGCAAGTGACAAAATCTCGCTCCTTCCGGACATTTTCTTTTTCTTACAATAAACTCACAAACACCAAAACTAATAATTAATTTGAGAACTACTGCTGCTGCTATAATACTGAAGAAGTATATGCGGAGCGCTCGCTTAAATAATCCTTATCCCCACCAACACCAATTCCACCTCTCTCTCGACCTAACAGTCATCTGACTCGTCTCCCTTTCTCAAGCGGCCTACTGTGTATCGTGATGCTTGTGACTTTCAAATCCTAGGGGTCACCGTAACATTGACAATTTTTCAATGTCATATGGATTTACCCTTGGATGAGTTGAAGGTCATAAGAGAGAATATACATCTTTCTATACATATATCTTATCCATACGGTGACAAACTAAGTTATGTTGAGTATTTTAAGTATACATAATTTTAAATTATAAAATATGATTATTTCAGGTATGATTTTCCAGCTATTAAGTTACATAAATGATTTTAACACACGAAGTAAATTCTCCAAATTTTCTTCTGGTTTAGATTCGAAAAAATCAATGTCGGCATGACCCAAAGGTAAAGTTATAGTGGACGATGGAATTACATAACGTTTATCATCGTGGTGTGTTAAAGCGATTTTATTTATAATCTGTGTATAAACGTCATGTGATTCGCTTCGAAATATCTTCATTTTTCTAAAAACTAAACCGCCTCGCTCAACAACTTTGCGATAATCATCCAAATGAATTTCCTTTTCGATAACTGATTTTTTTACACCTTTGGCCTTTTTTTAACTCGGAATTTAATGATTTGATATAATAGGCCTTAGCTCCGGTACCATAAAAAGCAATTATCGGGTCACAAGGAAATTCATCTTTCATCTTACCCAGCACCGAATTACTTTTCACGATATTGAAATTATTTTTTTCGGGGTAATTCGATGTGTCAATTTTATCTGGGTTTTCGGCTATTATGCTATAAAAATCATCTGTGTAAACTTTTAATATTAGTGAATCCGTGTCAGTGTATAGCAAAGAAGCATTACAACCAAACTTTTATTTAATAAAGTTGTAATAAAAGTCGTAAATTACCGTTTTAGAAATATCTAAAATAGAGAAACCGATATAAATGGGTTCATTATAGAGAATTCTTAATTTATCCATATGAATGGCAACAAAATCTTGTGTAAATATAGATCGACTATTGAAATTTGGTCGAGCAATTAAAGCACCAGCTCCAGGTTTACCTCTAGAATTCCCCCAATGAGTTATTAATTTAATGTCTTTCCGTTTCTCAACATTCTCCATAGTTTTCCAAAAATGGCATTTATAATTAATTTAAATAGATCTTTTCCAAACTTTGTTCTTGATGCATTTCTTAATTGAGTATTAAAATCAATATATTTTTTGAGCCACTTTGACTGATCAAATTTTAAAATTCTATGGGTTTGCATTACCATAAGGCCATTATTAATGGCTTGTTTTAATGTTCTATAATGAATAATGTATTTTTTCTTATCGGTTAAATTTGGAATTAATTTTGGCAACTTTGCTGTTTCCGTTGGCGGTACGATGTTTTCCACCAGAAAAGGTAAATCTGAATGTGCATCATGCAGTTCTTTTGGATAATGCACATCCACTTCTAAAACATAACCTTCAGAGCTATCGTCAACAACATTCATAATATTTAAATCTAAAATTTCGCGCTCCGATAACTATCGAAAACCACCAAATGGTAATGCTTGGGACATACTATGACCATACAAATTGGTCGCATCCAGATAAGTGATATATGATGAACGTTCAGTTTGGTCATATTTAGGTAAATAAGAGTTATTAGCAATATGTTTCCTTTCCGTACACTGACTTATACCTCCTCGAATACCCTTTTGAAAAAAATGGATTATATCAATATCTGTCAAAAGTTTCAACTCTACCTTGGTCATGCGCAACATACAATCAAAACTGTTCGAAAACATCGCACAACAATAAAACATCAGATTTCAAATATAAATCGGAATATTCACCCAAATTCTTACAATTGAACAAACTCCAAACCTTTTTAGCTCTCTCGTAATGTTCATCACTTACATGTTCTTCACGCAATTGATCGTAAAACTGATTTTTTGTTGAAAGACTCAAGTCACTCATTTTTTCCATAGAGTCAATATAACTGTATGGAAAGACACCTTTTTGGCGTATTAAAGTAAATTGATCATTATCAACAAAATGTGTTCTTGTTTCATTAAATTCATTATTACTTAAACCGTTACTTAAATTCTCCAACGATGTTGATAAAAATGTAAAACTATCAATAAATCGAAGCTTTAAATTTTTCTCATTTTTACACCAGTTCTACTATCAACATAATTATGCATGTAAATGCTCTTTGTAAATGAAATATACTTCTCTTTACTTTGAGCAATAACATCAATTTTATCCCCATATCTACATAATTCCTTAATAAACATATGGCTATCATACCCGCTTAGATTATGAAATATTATGGGTATAAAATTGGGTATTTTATAATTTAAATTGCATATCGGATGTGCAGCACCGAATCTTTTTTTGCCAGCAAGATCATTGCCACATATCTTTTACTTTGTCCTTGATATCATCAAAAGGACGCTCACAAATGTTACAACTATCGGCATTTTCAAAATTTGTTTTCTCATCGCAAGTCAATTTAGCCATTGGTACAATATCTCTCAAATATCTATTATACAAATGTCTTAAATCTGTCTCAACACGATCAACAAAAACTTTTGCTGCATCTTCACCTCGGTATAGCTCAAATTTAGAAATAGAATCATCAAAAGAGCATTTTATTAGATAGGCGAAAGAATATGGTTCATGTTTTAAACTTTTAGTTGTGTAAGAATTTTGGGGGTTTGGTTCTATTGTTGCAACTGGTTTTAGAACTGCTTCAAAGTCTGCATAAACCACGAAAGGAACTCTCATTTGTTTTTCCAAACTTTCGAATTTCAAGATGTTTTCTGGGACACTGTTACCAAATTTATCTACTTTTAACTTGGTTGTTGGTGTACTAGCTAAAATATGTTTACAATCGTTTTTTTGATGTAACAATAAAGATGATGGTGTGCTAAAGTGGAGTAGACAACCATCACAAAAGTACAATTTACCATGATGTTTTGAAATTTGAGCCGAAACTAAACGTGATAAGTTACTAATCCAACAGTAATGGCTTTTTAAACAGTTATCATTACAAACATGGTCACTGTCACCATCATCTTTTATATTACAATCTTTCGTTATAAGCAACAAATTTACGTGTCGAAGTAGTTTTTTGGAAGCATATCTTAATGGACCAACAACCTCATATTTTATTACATTATTTTTATATTCGGATTCTAAACCGTAAACATTAATCGAAATGTTATTTAACTCCTCAAATTTTGAAATGTCACGCAATTTAACTGGAAAACTCATACCTGTTAGATTTACTACTGTCGAGTAATGTGGATAGGATGATATTTGACTTGACATTCTGGTTATTGGAAACAATGCGGATGTTACAGCCCAAGCAAAGCAGCTCTCATCTTGGTTTATAACATTGACTACTGCCCCTCTAGATTCGATCATCATAGGCAACTTTATGTATGCCCAGAGGTGAGAACTTATTCATATTAATTAACTTCCAGATATAAAATTTTTTCCAATGCCCATCCTAAAACATAAAGAACAAAATTAATATCCATTTAACAAAGATTTAAACGTTTTCAACATACCTGAATCCTTCTCCTGAAACTCAGTTGATTGAGCTTTCATTGCCTCTACAAATGATTTATAAACATCATCCACACTACTCCCAATAGTAACTATTTGGTTCGCTGTATTAAAAGACTTATCACGGAATGTCTCCTGCGACGGTAGAAAATATCGTCCCACAACTACCATGTTTATTTTTACTGATTTTTGCACCTGCACGATTTCATTAGTTAAACATAACACCTTAGCTTTAATGTCTTCAAAAAATACTGAATAATCAACATGTTCCATATCACTGCTTATTTGATATGTCGCGAGCCTGTTCCCTACGTCGCTTTCCCCCATAAACACTTTCGAATCTACTCACACAAGATTCCCTTTTATGACGCACTAAGGAAAAATTGCGAGTAAAAGACACACCACAGTTTTCACACACATAAGATGATTCCATTTCGATTATAGGTTACTATACTTAAAACGTCTTGTGAGGATGATTTCAGAACTCAATGTTCAAACACCACCCCAGCACACACACACATTTATATCCATTTTCAAGGACATCAGAACCCATGCTCTGTCAAGGTGATTTAAGGGTATATCCCAATGGAAATTGTCAAGGTCGTTTAAGGTTATAAGAACATGTGTTCACGGGTGTTATGGTTCAAGGTCAAATGGACACCTGCATACGTTTGCGATCAAGGTCATTCAAGGTCAGATTGCGGCCAAGTTCATTCGAGGTCAAATTAACACCTGCATATGACTCAAGGTCAAGGTCGGGTTACTCAAGGTCATCCAAGGTCAAGGTCGTTCGGGGTATTCAAGGTCATTCAAGGTGAAATAAGCACCTGCATACGTTTGCGACCAAGGTCATTCAAGGTCAAGGAGTGGGGGGGGGAGGGGAAGATTCTCCCAAAGTTTCCCTACTCACCTGGTAGATATTTTTTCATAATAAAAAGTAAAATATTGAGCAAATTAAGGCACCCGTGCTTTTTACTAGATTGATTATAAGATAAATAAAAAAGCTAATGTGCTTTTGTATTAATTATTAACTTAAATTACTTTTAATGTATGCAGTGTCTTTGTAAATTATAGTAGCAGAAATTTTTAAGAGGTGACGATGCTGAGAATTTTAGGAATAGAAAAGGCTATTTCTCTATAAATGTCCAAACTGTTTTGGATTCTAGCCTTAAGATAACTAATATAGTGGCTCGTTGGCCTAGATCGGCCAATGATAGAACTATATTTGCTAATTCAAGATTAAGGGCACTATTAGAGCAAGAAGATTTTGGTAACAGTTTTTTACTAGGCGATTCTGGATATACATTATCAGAACATATGATGATTCCTGTAGCAAATCCTCAGACCAGGGCAGAAATGTTGTACAATGAATCGCAAATTCGTACAAGAAACTTAATTGAGCGTCAATATGGCGTTTGGAAGAGAAGGTTTCCTGTCTTAAGACTAGTATTGCGATTAAAGTTGAATACAACTTAAACTGTAATCGTTGCCACAGCAGTGCTTCACAATTTGGCTATCGACAGAAACGATGAGGAGGATTCGTTGTTGATGATCCTTATGAAGAACCCCCGGAATTACCAGATAATAATTATCGACATGAGATAAATGGTATTAGAGTAAGGGAAAACTTAATAAATGAATATTTTACACATTTGTAAATACAGTAGAGTCTTGATTGAGGGGTGTCTCACGACACGGAAACGTGTACTCTTATTTCCTAAAAGCTCCCGATGTACTACGCCCATTAGAATAGAATAGAATTTTATTCGGAAGTACTAGGAATTTTTAAATTCTCGAAGTTGCATTTTGTTGAGCACATCAGATGCAGATCCCCATGCATACACTGAATTTGTGGCACCCTGTATACAAAAAAAAATCTTAAAATATATACGCATTTCCCAATTTCCGAATTTACTGAATAATTTCCTTTCTTTCTTGTCTATGTAATGTACAGGGTGTCCGGTAAGTACCTCCTAATTTCTCAGGAGCATCCAGAGGAGGTCAAAATAAGCCTAATTTGTCATTTGTACCGGGTGGTCCATTAATAAGGTAGGCCGGCGATATCTCCTGTACCATTAAAGATAGCGAAAAACTTTTGACGAAGCTTATTAAGGGTTAAGAGATGCCTCTTTTAAAAGTATTGTTGTCTATACAGGGTGCTCCAAAGAAGCGGACGGTAAAACAGTTCCATTTTTTGAAGAGTACACCCTGTATATTTTTAAATTTTCGGATTCTACATACAATTGTAATTATTTTTTATTAAATGCATTATAAGTCTATACTTGATAGTTTCCGAGATATTGGCTCTTGAAAAATTACATTTTTGAACTTTGACAGCTTGTAGCTTTTTAACAGTACGTCTTAGACCAAAAGGGCTTACATGTCCCTATCTTCAATTTTTATTATCTTCCAAAAAAAATCAACTTCCGGTTAAACCGGAAGAACTATATTTCCTGCTTTCGAGTTACATCCGGTTTAACCGAAAGTTATTTTTTTAGGAAGATAATAAAATTGGAAGGTAGGGTCATGTGAGCCGTTTTGCTCTAAGACGTACTGTTAGAAAGCTATAAGCTGTCAAAGTTCAAAAATGTCATTTTTCAAGAGTCAATATCTCGGAAACTATCAAGTATAGACTAATAATGCATTTAATAAAAATAATTATAATTGTATGTACAATCTGAAAATTTAAAAATATACAGGGTGTACTCTTCAAAAAATGAAACATTTTTACCGTCCGCTTCTTTGGAGCACCCTGTATAGACGAAAATAATTTTAAGAGGCACCTCTTAACCTTTAATAAGCTCCGTCAAAAGTTTTCCGCTATCTTTAATGGTACAGGAGATATCGCCGGCGTCCCTTATTAATGGACCACCCGGTACATACCTACTTATTTTAATAAAATGTCCCAATAACAAAAAAATTGTATATGTAGTAGAAATATGTACATGCGTGCAATTTCGCTCTAGTGAGGTTTTATTTGTTCACTATTCAGAGATTGACGCTAATATTTGTGTTCACTGGAGTGGATAGTCCATTATGTCCAGTATATTCACTATAACGAGACTCTGTAATAGTCTAATTATAACTACCTACGCTTACAGTTCCTGCTGCTCAATGGAACAAAAATTTAATTGTATTTTTTATGTAAGAAAAAAATTTGTATTTTCTTCTCTTAAGTTTAGGGTTGTTAAGTTAATAATTAAAAAAAATTTATAATAAGTTAGCTGATTTATACTGGGTTATTCTATTAAAATTTATTAGTATGATTTAACTAAATTAAATAAAAAACACAGAAAGTTAAATTAATGCATTTGTTCAGCGTTTTTTTTTTATGAACAACATACTTCGAAACTCGGTATACTTATATCTCTAGGTAAATTAAACAAAATATTTGAAGCTAATTTACATATTTGACAATAAAATTGTTTTTTCAATATGTCTATATCTAATCGATGCTTCTCTTTCATTTGTTGGATTTTAAGGCATTGTTCTTCTTGTAAAAGTGTAATACGTAGTGCAGATTCTTTTTCTTTACAAGCCAGTTCTTTTTTTAAAGACTCTATTTGTATTTGAACTAGTTCTAATTTCGCTTCGGATAAAATGTCAATTTTTTTTTCACAATCCTGTGTGATTTACGTTTTTGTTTTTTTTTTTCTTTTTTCTCTCTTGATCCTAGAAACATAATAAATGTAAGTTATTTACACCGTTTAGGGAATATAATAAGTATAAAGAGTCGGTCCATAGTTCCCAAAGAGACCTGATATAAATATTAGGAGTTAAAAAACCCAAAGTCTTGGTCTCAAGTTTTTATAAAAGTTTTAATATATTGTTAATAAGTTTGTGTAGGTTACATGTTTCGCCTTCTCGGGCATCATCAGACCTAAAATAATTGAAAACCTAATATACAAGAGGATCTCTAGGCTCTACGAGTAAGAAATGTGAGGTTAAAAACATATAAAAATATAAAAATACAAAAAATGTATAAAAAATTAAACAAAATAAAAACGAAAAACACAGAAAACACAAAAACAATCAGTTTACCTAATCTAACAGTAAAAATGAAACATCCTTACAAAAATGTACACAATAATGGCGCTAAAATGTATGACATAACACAAAAGATAAAAATAATGGCAGAGGTTGAATGCATCCTGGAACTAAACCGTGCTCTGGGCGAACAGCGAAAAGTTATTCAGTAAATTATTGTTGGAGGTGACTGAAATACCCTAGAAAACAAAAAATAATTGAATGGTTGAGTTCAACTCATGTCCATGTAGAACAAAGTCCTTCATAGGGAAAGAAGAAGAAAAAGATTGACAAGTGACATATAGAAAAGGGGGGCGGGGAAAATACTGGGATTGTTGTTGTCAGTGTTGCCATTTGGGGCGACAAGTCGCCAAAATGACGACTTTTTGTCTCTATTAGAGTGTGGCGGCGATTTTCAATAAAAAGCTTATTTTTGGCGACTTTTTACAGGTGAAAAAATTGAATATACACGTTGTATATAATACGTAGGAAGAAACAACGTCACAATAATAATCATTATTGCACCGAGGGATTTCTCAGAGAGAATATCTGAACGCGCCACGAATTGTACGTCAAATTTTGGGGATTCCCCGAAAGGCTACTTGTCGGTCGGTCGATTGTCGAAGCCAGTGCCATTGCATCATTCGTCCTAATTGCGCGGCATTTTATTTTATACGTTCTATACGCGTATATTTACTTTTGCTAACTTATCCTTATATCATATTATATAAGTACTTCTTTGAAAATTACCCGAAAGAGTCAAAACCCGCGTGTCAGGTAACTGAATACATAGTGAAACATAACAAGTAATTTTATTTTTGCCCATAATGGAAATAGAGATTGTTGTTTATTATAAAATCGGCGAAAAACACTTTTTAAAAATGAATAATATATATAGAAATAAACAGGAAAAAACTAAATCAGGTTCAGATTCAGACAGTGAATCAGAATAATTTTTTTTTTAATTTTTAAGTTTTTTTTGTTTTATTTTTACTTTTTGTGTACCTATAATAAAGTTTATTTAGCTTGTTCCACAAAAACATTTTTTTTTTTATTTAGTATTGACAATTTTCTAACCCTAATTGTAAGAGTCAAATATTTTAAAGTAAAATAGTTTAGACTAACATTATATTATTGGTCTCTTTCGGCAATCAGGCGCCTGGTATTTAAAAATCTATTTGTTATTGTTTCGCTGCCGATGTGTTGAATCGACGCATAGAGGCCTAGATTGTTTATAATAATATGAAATATAATATGTATCGATAACGAGGCTATTTTTAAGAAGGCATTAGGTAGATGGATAAGAAGAATTGGTCACGTATTGTATTGTGGTATTTAGCAAAGTAAAGTTGAGTAGATTCTCGGTCCTAATAAATTGAAGTGATTTTATTTTAAAAAGACGTTTTTATTTATGTTCTTACAAAGCAGCGGTGGGATACTACCTGCATAAAATATAGTGCCGAATTTAAACATAGATTTTCATAATGGGACGGTCAAAAAAACGCAGTTATAAAAAAAACGGTGTGATAAATTGTCATCTAGTGAGTCGTCGAGTCGGTCAGATAGCTCTACGAGTGACTCGTCCGATAATGAGAGCGTAAAAACAAAATTAAAACGGTTAAAGTGTTTAGAAAAATATGTAGCAACTATTAAAAGTGTTAACGTTTTGTCGAGTGATAATAAAGTTATTCCGTCGTTTGATCCTCAAAATAATGAACAAAACATTGAACATTGGGTTGACAGGGTCGACGAGTTAGCGAAGTACCATAAATGGGACGACACAACTGTTGCTAAATTAGTGGCCGGTCGACTTACAGGACTAGCGCGGACATGGTATGATTGTCAAGATGATCTTAATCCGAAATGGAGACAAATGAAACAGCTTCTCATTAATCAATTTAGGAGACCGTTACCTTTTGGAATTCTTTTAAAAGAAGCTAGTAACTACGAGGCAAGACCTGGGCAAAATTTGAGTGAGTATTGTTTAACTAAACTTAGTAAGTTGAAAGCTTTAAGACTTAAAATACCTGAAGAGCACTTGGTTGACGCTATTATAACAGGAATTAATAATGAAAATATTGTTAGGGCTGCCAGGTCCTCTAGATTTAAGACGACAAATGAGTTGTATGCTTATTTAAGTACAATAAAATGTATACCACCAATGAAGATAGAACACAAGAGAATAATTGGCGCACCAAGTGGCTCTTCATATTCGAAGCATGTTGCTAGTAGTAGCCGTAGTAATGAAGTGAAACGAAAAATAGTTTGTTATAACTGTCAAGGAGATCATTTTGTCAATAACTGACCAAAGCCTAAAGTGTCTTGTTACCATTGTAGAAAATGGGGTCATAAACAGAACAAATGCCCAAAATTAACCAATGAAGTAAATGAAGTAAAACAAAGTGAAATTTTGAACCCATATATTAGAACTGTAATATTAAATAATTTGAAATTTAATTGTTTGATTGATACCGGAAGCAGTAGAACCTTGATACGTCAGAATGTTATTGATAAGTTGAATCTTAAAGTCGAAATAAGGAACGACATTACGTTAAGCGGATTTTCTGGAGATTTGGTAACCGGTGTAGGCACAGTAGATATTAATATACGAATTGGCGAGGCTTCTGCTAAATTGACAGCAATTGTTATAAGTAATGAAATAATGCGATATGATTGTATAATTGGAAATGACTTTCTAAATTTACCACACATTTTATTTTATAAGATTGGAACTAATTTCGTAATAAAGCAATTAGGCACTCTGAGATATACTAAAGAACTGACGTGTTTTGAAGTACTATCCGATATGACTTCTAGCATTTCCATAGGAAACATTACTCCCGACTATAAAACGAAATTTTATGATTTATTAAATGAATTTAGTGATAGGATTGCAACGTCGATGGCAAATTTAGGTCAAACAAATGCGACCAAAATGGAAATTAGGTGTACCACAGAGAGTCCCATTGTTTACAACCCCTATCGGATGGCCGTCACCGAAAAAATAATTTTAGAGAAAATAATCAAAGAACTTTTAGAAAACAACATTATAAGGGAAAGTATATCACCATATGCTAGTCCAGTTTTATTGGTCAAAAAGAAAACGGATGACTTCCGAATGTGTGTCAATTATCGGCGTTTAAATGCAGTCACTGTAAAGGACAAGTACCCTTTACCTTTGATTGATGAACAAATTGACAAGCTGGGTGGAAATGTATACTTCACTGGTTTAGATTTAGCCTCGGGATTTTATCAAGTACCCATGGAGGAAAATTCCATTGCTAAGACGGCGTTCGTTACACCCGATAACCATTACGAATTTCTAAGGATGCCGTTTGGCCTGACAAATTCACCAGCAGTTTTTCAGCGTTTAATGAATAATGTGCTGGGCAATCTAAAAAACATAATAGCTTTTCCGTACTTAGACGATATTATTATTCCATCAAAAACAGTGGAAGAAGGTCTGGACAAGTTACGTCTAATATTGCAAAAGTTGCGTGACCATAACTTAACCATTAAATTAAAAAAATGTTCATTTTTCAAAACAGAGATAGACTATCTGGGCAGAGAGATTTCAGCTGCAGGAGTTCGCCCAGGCCAAAGAAAAATTGACGCTGTGCTCAATATGAAACCCCCAACAACAGTAAAGCAGGTGCGACAATTTTTAGGCTTAGCGGGATACTTTCGTAAATTTTGTAAAGATTTCGCACGGGTTACGGAACCCATATCTCGGCTAACGCGTAAAAATGTAGCTTGGGAGTGGCGTGAAAAGCAAGTGCAAGCTTTCGAGACTATAAAAACAATGTTAACATCTAGACCGATTCTAGCTATTTTTGACCCCTCATTAGAAACAGAACTGCATACAGATGCAAGTTCTAGTGGCTTTGGTGCAGTGCTTTTGCAATTTAAAAACAACAACGCGTACCCGGTCGCTTATTATAGTCGACAAACAACTGTCGACCAAAAACATTATCACTCGTACGAACTAGAGACGATGGCTGTAGTATTAGCTTTAGGACATTTCCGCACCTACCTTTTAGGGATTAATTTCACTGTCATTACTGATTGCAATGCGCTAAGGACAAGCTTTTCAAAAAAAGACTTAATACCTAGGGTTGCCAGGTGGTGGTTGTTAGTTCAAGAGTACACATTTGAAATACGATATAGGCCTGGCAACCGTATGCCTCATGTAGATGCTTTAAGCAGATACCCTACAACGGAGTGTAACAAAATTGACATTACAGAAGGCGACTGGATTTTGGCAGCTCAACTTCAAGACGAACAATTACTACGAATTCGTGAGATTTTAATGGACAAAGATAAAATTTCGTTTAATGGAAAATATTATAATGAATACGAACTAAGAAATGGAAGGGTTTTTAGAAGGCTTCCAAATGGAAAGAGGGTATGGGTTGTGCCTAAAGCGGCAAGGTTGCAAATTTGTGTACTATGTCATGATAAGAATGGACACGCGGGTTTAGAACAGACCCTTCATCGCATTCAGCAGTATTATTGGTTTGCAAAAATGAGAAAATTTGTCGGCAAATATATAAAAGCTTGTTTAAATTGTGCTTACTATAAAGACACTACAAGAAAAAATCAAGGTAAACTTCATCCAATAGAGAAAATTGCTGTCCCATTCCATACTTTACACATCGATCATGTTGGGCCTTTTGAGACCAGTTCAAAAGGGAATAAATTTATCTTTGTGGTTGTCGACGGATTTACTAAATTTACTATTATAGAACCTGTGAAGTCTACCAAAACAAAACCCGTTTTGAAGGTACTAGAAAATATTATGTCTTTGTTTGGTGTGCCTAATCGTATTATAAGCGATCGTGGAAGTGCATTCACATCTAATACATTTAAATTGTTTTGCGAGTCGTATGCGATAAAACACGTGTTAAATGGGGTAGCGTGTCCCAGAGCCAATGGACAATGTGAGAGGTATAACAGAACTATTCTGAATATGTTAGCAACATCATCAATAGAGGATGATGGCACCATGTGGGATACTCACGTTAAAAAGATCCAGAGCGCAATGAACTCAGCGTTTAATAAAGGAATAGGTGTTTCTCCTGCTGAAACATTATTTGGGTATCAACCTGTATCTACAGCTGATGCAGTACTTTTAAATTCGATTCGTACTGATATTGACAGAATAGATGTCAGGAGCCTAAGAACGAAAGTGAAAGAGCACATAGTGAACGACCAACGAAAGCAGAAGGAAATATTTGACAGGGCAAGAAAGGATGCCAAAACGTATAATGTGGGTGATCTTGTGTTAGTATTAATTAGTATTAATCACTACGTGGTTTCACCTGATAAAATGAAGCCGTGGATATCTATACAATGTGAAGATTAGAATGTGGGCAGTTGCCCTAGGATGTGAGCTTTTGTGCTCTAGGATGTAGGCTGTTGCCTTGGGAGGTGGAAAGTTGCCTTATCACGTGAGCTCCTGCTCTAGGATAAACATTGTCGACAATGGATGTAGGTTGTTGCGTACCTTAGGATGTGAGCTTTTGCTCTAGGATGTGGGCAGTTGCCCTAGGAGTGGAGCTTTTGCTCTAGGATGTGGGCAGTTGCCCTAGGATGTGAGCTTTTGCTCTAGGATGTGGGCAGTTGCCCTAGGATCGGAGCTTTTGCTCTTAGAATGTGGGCTGTTGCCCTGGGATGTGGTACAGTGTTTTTTTTTTTCTATATGATAGCGAACTGATGGACTATATTATGTCATGATAATTTTTAGAATAGAACATGTTAATATTATGATGCATTGCTTGGTTAAGTGGGCGATTAGAATGTGAATCTCAATTATCTGTAAGTGGTTGGGGACAACCACAGTTGTAGCATGGCCGAATGTAAGAGTCAAATATTTTAAAGTAAAATAGTTTAGACTAACATTATATTATTGGTCTCTTTCGGCAATCAGGCGCCTGGTATTTAAAAATCTATTTGTTATTGTTTCGCTGCCGATGTGTTGAATCGACGCATAGAGGCCTAGATTGTTTATAATAATATGAAATATAATATGTATCGATAACGAGGCTATTTTTAAGAAGGCATTAGGTAGATGGATAAGAAGAATTGGTCACGTATTGTATTGTGGTATTTAGCAAAGTAAAGTTGAGTAGATTCTCGGTCCTAATAAATTGAAGTGATTTTATTTTAAAAAGACGTTTTTATTTATGTTCTTACATAATATCTCAAAAAGCTGTGGCGACTTTTCATACTGATCGATGGCGACTTTTTGCTTTGTACTCTGGCAACACTGGTTGTTGTTAAAATTCTAATTTTGTGTAAGACCCATTGAATTATTTAACACTTTACTATTAGTTTTAAAATGATAGTAGAAATTTTATATACCTGCTGACGCCGTTAACGTTGATAAAGTCGTATTTATTTTCGTTTGTTTAGAGTTGTGAATAACCACTTGTAAAGATAAATCGGCGGTGAGGACGGATTTAGGCTAAGCATAGTTTAATTAAATGCTAACTCAACAAATTTAGGAAGAGTTGTTGTGTTTTGTTTATTTGAAGAACTATGAAAGAATAACGATATTATTTTCGGCCGCCGTTGTCGAGTTTTTAGTTGAGTGCAGAGTTGAAGTGACTGTGCAGTGCACCGCAGTGTGTTCGTTTTATACAATTTTGGTGAGTTTTTCACTGAGCATATCCTTTCCGACTTTATATTATTGCCAATTATTGTTATGACTTTGATTGTTTTATTTTAAATGTGTCTGTTTTGCCTTTCATCGTTTCACCGTTTCACCGATTGTTTGCTAATATCGAGAGCGGTTACTGTATCCAGCGGCTGGTTGGTATCATTGCACGTCTCAGAGGGTGTTAGTAAAGTTCTGTATTAGAGCGGACCCTCGCGTTTTGGTGTCCATTGCACAACTCAGTACAGAGCAGTGAGAGTTTTGTTAATATCTGGAGCGGATACTGTGTCCGGTTGCCGGTTGGTGCCATTGCACGCTCAGGCGTATATTAGTAAAGTTCTGTATTGGAGCGGACCCTCGCGTTTTGGTGTCCATTGCACAACTCAGTACAGAGCAGTATATGTTTTGTCTGATCATGACCAAGTAAGGGCAAGTTTGTGTATTGTCCAGTTTGTAGTGCAGAGATTCACTACGTTTGCCGGAGCGGACCCTCGCGTTTTGGCGTCCATTGCACGACTCCGTGCGTTAGAGGCACTTTGGATGGGTATTTTGTATAATACTCATTGCACATCCGAAGTCAGTGCTATTTCTATGATAGTTACTGAGAATAGACGTTTTATTTTCTTGTTTTTATTTTCTGTGTTTTATCTTTGTTCGTCATGTTGTTTGATAATATAAACGTAAATTTCAAAGCTAACTACTTTAAAGTTTATATGTTGATTAGTGTTAAATAAATAAGAATACTGATTTATCATTAAAATGAATATCAATAAAAGACATTTAAGAGTTACGAATTAAGTGATACTAATCAGGTGTTGCTTATTAATTGATTCATTGATTCTTCTGTCAATGGCAAAACTGTTAGTAACGAGAAGTTGCGGAAGGGTTCTGCTCACAGTGGTTTACTTTTTATTTCAGGTAAACCCACATACGTCTGATCAACACCTCAACACCAGGTTCACCTTGAGCTTGAGTCGCCTACCCACTCAGCCTGACAATTAACTGTTTAAAAGGTTATAACAGATTTTATATTATTTAAATTGTATTTTACTTATTTGAAATTATCCTGACAAAGAATACACGCCCAAGTCTATGACGTATAAGCATCATCAATTTTTCCGCCCTATAGATTTTTCAGAAGTGGGATATGAAATGGTGACACTCAATGTTCTTGGTGATTCTGGTGTAATTCGATTAGGTTATTGTTTGTTTTTTATATATTTTATATAGTTTATGGTATTTTTCTTTTATATATTAGTGGCAAGTCATCAATCCAATACAATACACAATGAGTAGAAAACGAGGGCGTGACCCACATACACCTTCTGACGATGGTATTGTCGGTAGTATGGATAATTTTCAAGATGATCCCCTTAGTCGTTTAACCGCGGTCATGACGGATATTTTAAAAAATACAGTCCGTAAACCGGAAACAACTATGGTTCGAGGAGATGTCGTTCCTATTTACGATCCTGAAGATCAAAATCAGGATATTGATGTTTGGTGTCACAAGGTTGATGAGTTGAGAGAGGTTTTTAGCTGGAGTGAAGAGGCAACGATTTATTTTGCTCTTGCACGTTTACGAGGACTAGCAGAAATCTGGTATAGGGGGTTATCAACTATTAAATTGAGCTGGGATCAGTGGAAAGATAAATTGAAGCAGGCGTTTCCATATCGAAAAGATTATTGCGAAATGCTGACTGAGATGCTCAGACGACGCAAACGACCTGACGAAACATACACCAAATACTTCTACGAAAAGTGCTCATTATTAAACAGTTGCAAGATAGAGGGACCTCAAGCAGTCTCCTGTATTTTGGGAGGAATTGATGATAATGTGGTTAAGACTGGTGCTAAAGCAGGAAGATATCAGACACCAGAGTCATTACATGAATTTCTCAATACCGTTGGAAACTCAAGTGGGGCATCTGCAATATATAAACCAGGGTTTTCACAATACAAGAAGCAACAACGTTTATCTGAAAGATCAAGAAGCAACTCTGCATTTTTGGAAAAGGAAAAAAAAAGTTTTGGAAGTAATGTATGCTTTAAATGTGGTAAAAGTGGTCATACTGCCAGAGCATGTACGTTGAGATATACGTCATCAAACCCAATGGATGTCAAATGTAGCTATTGTAAACGAGTTGGACATGTGGAAGTCAACTGTTTTCAAAAGAAAAGAGAACAACCTAAGCCAGTAGCATGACTAGATTGTCTTGATGAAGATGCAAATAAAAAGTATTATAAGAATATTAGTATTAATGGTTGTGTTAAGACGACGGCCTACATAGATTTAGGAAGTTCATGTTCTATAATTAGATTTAGTGATTTTCAGTCTTTAGGAATACCATATGATCAAAATGATAAAAGTATATTGCAAGGTTATGGACATAGTCTCACGAGAAAAGCTACTTATGAGAAGGTGGTCGCAGTCGATCGAATGCGTCCTTGGGTGCCAGCTGGAGGAGTATCTTCAGGAGGCTCCGACGATAGCAGTGATGAAGATGGTGTTGTATTATCGGATCCTGATGAACCAAGTACGGATCACCTCGGGACGAGGTGAATGCAGGATGACCGAATGTAAGACCCATTGAATTATTTAACACTTTACTATTAGTTTTAAAATGATAGTAGAAATTTTATATACCTGCTGACGCCGTTAACGTTGATAAAGTCGTATTTATTTTCGTTTGTTTAGAGTTGTGAATAACCACTTGTAAAGATAAATCGGCGGTGAGGACGGATTTAGGCTAAGCATAGTTTAATTAAATGCTAACTCAACAAATTTAGGAAGAGTTGTTGTGTTTTGTTTATTTGAAGAACTATGAAAGAATAACGATATTATTTTCGGCCGCCGTTGTCGAGTTTTTAGTTGAGTGCAGAGTTGAAGTGACCGTGCAGTGCACCGCAGTGTGTTCGTTTTATACAATATTGGTGAGTTTTTCACTGAGCATATCCTTTCCGACTTTATATTATTGCCAATTATTGTTATAACTTTGATTGTTTTATTTTAAATGTGTCTGTTTTGCCTTTCATCGTTTCACCGTTTCACCGATTGTTTGCTAATATCGAGAGCGGTTACTGTATCCAGCGGCTGGTTGGTATCATTGCACGTCTCAGAGGGTGTTAGTAAAGTTCTGTATTGGAGCGGACCCTCGCGTTTTGGTGTCCATTGCACAACTCAGTACAGAGCAGTGAGAGTTTTGTTAATATCTGGAGCGGATACTGTGTCCGGTTGCCGGTTGGTGCCATTGCACGCTCAGGCGTATATTAGTAAAGTTCTGTATTGGAGCGGACCCTCGCGTTTTGGTGTCCATTGCACAACTCAGTACAGAGCAGTATATGTTTTGTCTGATCATGACCAAGTAAGGGCAAGTTTGTGTATTGTCCAGTTTGTAGTGCAGAGATTCACTACGTTTGCCGGAGCGGACCCTCGCGTTTTGGCGTCCATTGCACGACTCCGTGCGTTAGAGGCACTTTGGATGGGTATTTTGTATAATACCCATTGCACATCCGAAGTCAGTGCTATTTCTATGATAGTTACTGAGAATAGACGTTTTATTTTCTTGTTTTTATTTTCTGTGTTTTATCTTTGTTCGTCATGTTGTTTGATAATATAAACGTAAATTTCAAAGCTAACTACTTTAAAGTTTATATGTTGATTAGTGTTAAATAAATAAGAATACTGATTTATCATTAAAATGAATATCAATAAAAGACATTTAAGAGTTACGAATTAAGTGATATTAATCAGGTGTTGCTTATTAATTGATTCATTGATTCTTCTGTCAATGGCAAAACTGTTAGTAACGAGAAGTTGCGGAAGGGTTGTGCTCACAGTGGTTTACTTTTTATTTCAGGTAAACCCACATACGTCTGATCAACACCTCAACACCAGGTTCACCTTAAGCTTGAGTCGCCTACCCACTCAGCCTGACAATTAACTGTTTAAAAGGTTATAACAGATTTTATATTATTTAAATTGTATTTTACTTATTTGAAATTATCCTGACAAAGAATACACGCCCAAGTCTATGACGTATAAGCATCATCAATTTTTCCGCCCTATATTTGGGTTATTAAAAATTAAGTTGGATTCAAAATTAAACACCTCGTTAACGCAAGTAAGAATTGGACTCCTCTTAGCTTTAGTCATCTCCATCTTCTCCAATAAATCCAACTTCCTGCCTTTATCACATTCATGCAATATTTTTATGTTTTCAGGTGCTGAAAGTAAATGATCAGCGAAGGCTGAAGTTTATTAGCACTTATTCCACAAAGAACTCAATCGAATTTGCCAACTATTTGAAGAATATTGTTGTCCCTAATAATGCCAAACTTATCTCCTTGGATGTCAAGAACCTTTTTCCAAGCATTCCCCCCGAGTGATTGTCTTATCTTGGTCAAGAATCTCCTATTGAAGGCTCACGTTCCTAGGTTTGCGATTGAAAACTTACTTTTGCTATTATCAACAGTTTTAAATCAAAACTTTTTCCAATTTAATTCAAAATTTTTTAGACAAAAAGAGGGTTTAGCCATGGGATCTTGCTTATCTCCTTTCTTAAGTGAGGTTTTCATGAACAACTTGGAACAGAAGATCATGAGCAGTAATTATTCAGGTTTCCTACTGGGATATAAGAGATATGTAGACGATATATGCATTGTAGTAATAGTGAAGAGTTAGATAGTTTTTTGTTATTTGTCAATTCTTTACACCCTAAAATCATCTTTACTATAGAGATTGAAAACGAGGCTAAACTTCCTTTTCTTGACCTTCTCTTAAAACGAGAGGATAATAGAATACAGTTTGAAGTATATAGAAAACCTTCTGCTACAGACAATGTGATTCAATTTAGTTCAAATTCCCCCTTCTCTCATAAATATGCTGCCTTCAAGTCTTTTCTGTATAGGTTGTTCAATTTACCTTTGACACAGGATGCTTTCAAGAGGGAATTGAGCATAATTAAACAATTAGCCTTAAATAACGGTTTCCCATTAGTGTCGATTAATAAGCTTTATTATAAATTTCTTAATAGATACAAACTGTCCTATAATATAATACAATCACCTAATAAACAAACTTGCAATTTTCGTTCTGTTACGTTCTTTGGCAATATTTCCAACCATCTAGCAAAGTTCTTCAAGCCATTTAACATCTCGATTGCTTTTAAAACTAATAATTCCCTTAAAAAAAAAACATCTAGTGAAGACCAAAGACCCTGTTGATAAATTCACTAAATCAGGTGTTTATTCTCTTCAGTGCGATGACTGTCCAGCTGTTTATGTCTGCCAATCAGGACGTAAAATCTCAACTAGGGTTAAGGAGCACATAAAGCAGTACGATAAATATAAGGATTCAGATATATCGGTGACTAATTCAGCCTTCGCTGATCTTTTACTTTCAGCACAACACCATTTTTCAGCACCTGAAAACATAAAAATATTGCATGAATGTGATAAAGGCAGGAAGTTGGTTTTATTGGAGAAGATGGAGATCACTAAAGCTAAGAGGAGTCCAATTCTTACTTGCGTAAACGAGGTGTTTAATTTTGAATCCAACTTAATTTTTAATAACCTAAAATTAGAATTTTAACAACAACAATCCCAGTATTTTCCCCGCCCCCCTTTTCTATATGTCACTTGTCAATCTCTTTCTTCTTCTTTCCCTATGAAGGACTTTGTTCTACATGGACATGAGTCGAACTCAACCATTCAATTCTTTTTTGTTTTCTAGGGTATTTCAGTCACCTCCAACAATAATTTACTGAATAACTTTTCGCTGTTCGCCCAGAGCACGGTTTAGTTCCAGGATGCATTCAACCTCTGTCATTATTTTTATCTTTTGTGTTATGTCATACATTTTAGCGCCATTACTGTGTACATTTTTGTAAAGATGTTTCATTTTTACTGTTAGATTAGGTAAACTGATTGTTTTTGTGTTTTCTGTGTTTTTCGTTTTTATTTTGTTTAATTTTTTATACATTTTTTGTATTTTTATATTTTTATATATTTTTAACCTCACTTTTCTTACTCGTAGAGCCTAGAGATCCTCTTGTATATTAGGTTTTCAATTATTTAAGGTCTGATGATGCCCGAGAAGGCGAAACATGTAACCTACACAAACTTATTAACAATATATTAAAACTTTTATAAAACTTGAGACCAAGATTTTGGGTTTTTTAACTCCTAATATAATAAGTGTTGGATGTGGGGCGTGGGCTCCAAATTAGATTATTTTGAAATTAGTAATTTTCACACATTTATCTGATAAGTTATCGGGACATTTTAAAGATTTGGATGGGCCGCTTAAACTGTAAACTATGACCCACAATTACTATCAATGTGTGTACAAACAACCTAAAGATTATTAAAAAACACGAAAAGAGCTAGTAAATCTACAAAATAATTATATATACAACGTGTCAAAGAAAGTTCTACACCTAATGGGTAACTTTTTTATTATGCGTTTTATGAAAAAAAGTGTCTCTTCCTAAAGAGCTCTGCTTGGCAAGAAACTAAGATTTACGATGAAAAAAATGTATTATATTATACAGGGTTCTCAAAAGTACAAAAATGTAAAAAAGGTCCAAGAGAGAACTACCCCTATTTTTAATTTTTCAGCAAAAGGACAAATAAAAAAGTTGTTTAAAATCTTTTTGAGAGTATGAATACAAAATTTTAATTAAATATTATTTTTAAAAACACCTTCCCGACTTGACCAATTATAATTTTTTAGCCCCTCTTTGTATCAAATAGGTTGAGATCGATATACTTTTGTTTAGGTATTAGAGTAACGTAAATTACCTATGATCTTAACCTATTTGATGCAGTGGCGGCTCGTGGGTATATAAGGGGGTGAGGCTATGAAATAGTGCCGCAGGCGAAAATTTTTCGCGATTTCAAGGTCATTGGCTTAAAATGAATAATTAGGAATTCAACCAGCAATATAATTATTTTGAAATACTAGGTTTCACGAGAAAAATATTCAATTTGCAAGGTCAGGGTCAATTTCTCTCAGTACATCCGCTATTGTGTCTCATTTTGCTCTACTCTCGTAAGCGCCACAGAATTCTTAATATGTTCTTTGGAACTTTCGTGTGATTTTACCGCCCGTGAATTTTTTTTAAAATCAGAATACCCACCCCCTGAACTCCAATTGTTTTTTACGCTGCCTAATAAAATACAAGGCCAACAATATAAGCTTTCCTTATAAATACTTCCGCACAGCCACTTATAGGTTTCGTACCAAGTTACCTAAAAAGCTCTTGAATATTGCTTACCCTGTCTATTATCGTTAAATATTGCCGAAATTTTTGGTGTCGGACGACTACATAATATCCGTCTTTTTTCCGTTTCGTTTCTCCTTAAAAATAGCGTTTCAATGACTGAGAGAATAATATCATGAACAGGATTTATATTTTTTTAAAACAATAAAATTTAGCGTTTAATAATTAATAACATAATAAAGAAATCTTAAAACTTACCGGATCTTGAAAATATAACCTTAATTTGCCGAACACGAAATTATAAATTGCCCAAACAAACACTGCCAATACTTCTCCATTACCTGCATCGCACCTGTATCCTGACTACCCTGCACAGTCACAACTCACAACAATATTATCATATGACAATTTGTAATTTTCCTAAATTAAACCAAGACACACAATTCACACACCTGCTACGATATAAGTCGGGCGCCGGGTAATCACAGAATTCGCAGAATAAAACATGTAATTTAAATTTGAAAATTTATAAATTTACAACAAACATATTTGTATTTTTTGAGAGGAGTTTGGGAGATTGAGGGTGAGGCGCGGCCTCAGAGGCCTACCCTGAGGAGCCGCCACTGATTTGATACAAGGGGGGGGGGGGGGCTCAAAAATTTTAATTGGTCGAATCGTGAAGGTGTTTTTAAAAATAATAATATTTAATTCAAATTTTGTATTTATACTTCAAACAAGATTTGAAACAACTTTTTTTATTTGTCGTTTTGCTTATAAATAGGGGTAGTTCCCTCTTGGATTATTTTTACATTTTTGTACTTTTTGAGAACCCTGTATAATATAATACATTTTTTTCATCGTAAATCTTCGTTTCTTGCCAAGCAGAGCTCTTTAGGAAGAGACACGTTTTTTCATAAAACGCACAATAAAAAAGTTTCCCATATGTGTAGAACTTACTTGGACACGTTGTATAAATAATATATAATTTACAATATACAAAATAAAACTTTAAAAATATAAATTTTTGTTCCTAACCTTGGCTCTCCATTCTCAATGGCTTGGAAGTTGGCGTTTTTAATAGCGCTGGATTCCAGTTACCCCAATGCCTAGCGTTCATGGGTGTGACCTCAAATAACAATTAATTATACAACATAGGTATATATTAATAATAGAAATATCAACAAAATAATGGGAAATAATATTTTTTTTATAAATTGTTATTGTAATTAAAAATATAAGCAACAGGACCTTGGTCAATAGCCCTTTGGCATACTAACTAAGTATCGTGTCTTAATAAATAAATAGGTACATATATATTAAAGAGGAAAGAAAAATCCAAAATTCTTCACAAATATTTAATATCTCGCTCTACGCGTTTCGGTTTCTTAAACCATTTTCAAGAGCTGTATAATATAAACACAAACTTTACATTAAGGACACAAAAAGGTTCACAATGGCGAGCAAGGGTTAACTTTAATATGAGTAATCTTCACCCCGGAGATATCTATGATTCAATTAGGTACATATACAACAATAATACCAATAATAAGAAATAAACCTAAGTAATAAAATAGCGGCGTGTTAAAATTTGAAAATATTCAATTCAATTTGACTCCATGGCTCGGCACCTCAGAACAACGAAATATTGGGGGGCAACAAAACATAATAAGTCATTGTCAGTTGTAACCTGTCAGATTTTTGGGCATTACGAGGATATTTTTGTTAAACATTTACTTCTCGTTTAAAATGCCCCATCAATTTTCAAACCAAGAATACGCTGATATAATGTTTGTATATGGATTTTGCGATGGTAACGGGCGAGCCGCTTCTCGAGAGTATGAATTAAGGTTTCCTGGAAGAAGATGTCCAAACCATCAAACATTTTCAAATGTATTTTCTTTTGTTCGTGATCAAGGACATTTTCCGACACAAAATAATATTGATCAGCCTGTAAGACACCCAGTTCAACAGGAAGAAGACATTTTAAATTTAATTGAAGAAAATCGAAAAACATCCACAAGGAAAATTGCTAGACGTCTGCATATAACACAAAAATGAACCCATTCAACAATAAAAAATGAAGGCTATATCCTTATCATATCCAAGAGGTACAAACGTTGGAACCTGGTGATTATGCTAACCGTTTGGTTTTTTTTCAGTGGATTAGGAGGCACCAAAGAGATATTCACCGGACTTTGTGGACCGATAAAGCTCAGTTTACCAGAGATGGAGTCAACAATTCCAGAAACTGTCATCTATGGTCTCTAGAAAATCCAAATGCTATTAGGCAGTCGCACTCGCAACATAAATTTTCCATAAATGTTTGGGCAGGTATAATCAATGGTAAATTGATTAGCCCACACATCTTTGAAGAAAGATTAGATGGAAACCAATATTTACACTTTTTGGAAAACATTTTGCCAAATCTTCTCCAAAATGAGAATGTTAATTTAAGAGAAATGCATTTCCAACACGATGGAGCCCCTCCACATTATGCAAGAATTGTTTCCGAACTTTTAAACAATAGATATCCCAACAGATGGATAGGTCGTGGGGGGCCCCATTCTTGGCCAGCAAGATCTCCCGACTTTAACCCGCTGGACTTCTTTTTTTGGGGGTATATGAAAAATTTAGTTTACGAGGAAGAAATTAATACACGGGACCAGCTCTTGCAACGCATTATCACTTCATTTCAGGAAATAAAAAATAGACCAGGTGTAATCAGAAGTGCAGTTTCAAATTTAAATATCAAGGGAAGAAAATGTGAAGAAGTTAATGGTGGGCATTTTGAAAATATTCTCAAATAATAATGTTTTTGTTATTTTTGTTATTATTGGTATTATTGTCGTTATAAAAACAGTTATTATTTTGTATGTGTTTCAACATCTAAAGAAGAGCAATTTATTATGGCTGAGCGGCGAGTGCGGGGATTTTGATAAGTATGTCATTAGAATTAGTTTTTTATGTGTTTTTCAAATAAAAAATAAAATTGACAAAAATATGATATACAGGGTGTTGAATTTAAAAAAATGAAATCAGTCTTGTTTTTAAAGTCCGGACCTGAATTTCAAAAAATTTTCATACGGCATTTTGAAGCGATAGCTACTCAAAATATTTCCACCGAATATGAACATTTTATACCGGGTGCTAAAAGAATTATGGCAAAAACAAAAGTGAGCCAAACCTTATAAAACACTCTGTATCTAAGTAACGAGGAAAGATGGACCCACTAAAGATAGATTATTTAGAACCCCCAAGATGTCCACTATCTCCTGGTGATGTATGTACATTTAGATCCGAGTCACCCTGTATAGTTTCTTTAAATACTTTTTTAAAAAACGCTAAGGGTTATAAATTGTTATTATCTCTTTATAACGTAAAATTAAAATTAGGAATAGCATTTAGAATTTTTCTTTAAAAATTATAAAAATGGAAGATGTCCCATAATTTTCAAGAAAAACATTTTTCAATATCTTTAAACAATGTGGGCTACAAATTTAAAGTTGCTTCAATAACAATTTTTTTTGCTGTGAGAGCATGTAAACAATAGATTAGTCTTAAAATGATCAAATCCTCCATTTTACAATTAGGTATAGGTACTTATCTTTAATATGGTGGCTGCAAGTCATTTTAAATATAAGTAGTAGGCAATTCAGAATATTTAAAAGAATAGAGAAAAAATCCATGTAACATTTGTGTTAACATAAATATTAAAAATAACACTAGGTACACATAGTATGTAAGTTACTGAAGATTTACATAACTGTTGAGTTATATTCTACTGTCTTAATTTCCAAGTTGTTGGTTTGGCTTTGTAATTTGTTATCAACTGTTTCTAAAATACTGATAAATGATATCTAATAATAATTTTCAACAACCAAATACATATTATTCACCTTTAAAGTTCATCAGATCAATATGTAAACTAGGTAATCCAAATATGAAGTTATAAGAATAACTTAAGATGTATCGTAATTAATAAACGACAAATACAATTACATTAGGGTTGAGATTAACAGATTAACTCAGGAAGTAGCCAGTGGTCAGTCTCATTTTGCAAAACAACGACGTAAAACCCAGGACTTTGAAGACTTAGCTTTGGAACAAAAGCAAAAATTGGTCGAGACATTGAACAGAAAACGCAATGAAATTATTAAGCTCAGACAAGAGATTCAAGAGCTTAGTTCTAATTAATCTTCTCTGAGAGACAGCATTGCTCTTCACTTGGGTCAGGTAAGCCAACTTCAAAAGGATCTGGACGAGCTTAATGCTATAAATCGCAATATGATTGTCTCAATCAAAACACTGGAGGCAGATAATCACTCGGGATTCGAGGAAATTGCACGACTTAGGATGGTAGTGAATGAAAGACTTGAACCTAGTAGTGGTTCTACTCCGAATCCGAAACCTGATTGTCAAAGTGTGTATATCCAGACAGAAACTGCCTTTTCACCACCGAAACAAGATGATTGCACAGTCGTTGAGGGCTTGCCTGATTCGGGTGACATTGACATTGGTGATAAGCATGATTTGTCTCTCGTTGGTGGGGGCAAGTCCTTACAATATAAAAAGAGAGTACTAATTTTGAGTGACCAGAGGGGATACAATTTTGATCATTTGTTGAATGGGTGTTTGGAGAATGCCTGTATCCAGTCAATCGTCAAACCTTATGCTATGTTTACTAGTGTTATCGACAATATTATTGACTTAACAAGAGACTTTACTTTACGCGACTATGTATTGATTATTGCAGGTTCCAAAGATCTAAGCAGGAACAAATAACCATTATTTAGGGATATAAACGCTCGCTTAAAATACCTAGGTCATACGAATGTTGTTGTTTTATCTGTATCTACCATTTAGTATTAGTCTAGCAAGTAGTAATAGTTTCAGAGTGAATAGATTGGTTTTCAGATTTAATAGCAAAATCGAAAAATATATTAATAGATTGAACTTGTGTGTGCAGGGAAACTTTAGTCTCTTGGATGTTAATTTTAACTTTACTCCACTGAGGAAGAATGTTGTTTGTGATATGCTAGTTCAACTACTTTCTCTTAGACATACAAAAAACCTAGTTTTTGTTAAATTGACTGAGGATTACTCTAATTTAGAGTCTAAATATTATCCGTATAAATACCATAAAGTTCAAGAACTAAGAGATGGTCCACCCGGGGAATCCTCTGGACACGGATGTGGATCTAGGACCTGAGTCTGATGATACTTTGGGTGTTTGCTCTGTGGCTAATGAGGCCACTGGCACTGAGGTGAGTAAGTACTGAGAATGTTGAGATTGCGGGTGTGAATGATGAGGTTGCTGGTAATGAGACTGTTATCCAGAATATTGAAAGGAATAATACAGAAATGAATATGGATTCAAATTTTCTCAGTATCTCACAGACTCTGAAGGCCACCTAGCCTGTAAGAAGAATAAACTCTCCCTCCTTCTTTTAAACATCCAGTCACTTAGAAATAAATCTGATTAACTATATCTGTTTGTTGATCAGTTGAAGTATCCGAATTTGGTGTTGATCACCGAACATTGGCTTAGGGAGGGAGAACTGATATATATTCCTGGCTATATAGTAATATCCTCATTTTGTAGAACTAAATTTGGGGACGATTCTTGTTAGTTCCGAATTTTTCTGTGTCAATTGTTTTCAGCCTGTGGTAAAGTTTAATCATCTGCTTGAGGAAAAAGTCTTTGAATTTAGTATTGTGTTCTCACCCTCAATAAATGTATACAGGGTGGTGCATTGGCTGGCGCAACATAGGAAATCTCATGCAAAATTTAAGGTGGTCATATATTGGCTCCCCAATTTATTTTAGAGCAGAAGTTTATCTAACCTTTTTAAAGAATCCAATAAACTAAACTCAGTTTCAAAATTTTAATTATTTTCATGCAGTCTATCCAAAGTTATTTAACAAATAATATTATCTTATATTCTCCTAAAATGGATAATACGGGTCTGAATTTTAATATTTTAATTGATTATGTCAGTGTCAAATTGACACCAAGTTTGACAATTTTTTTAACTATAATAATTATTATTTCGTTATGAACTATTCTACGTCTGAAAAGATTGCTATAGTTAAGTGGTATTATGCAGGAAACAGCAGCAGAAAAGTATCGGATATGTTTGCAGTACATTATCCAGAGAGACCAATTCCAGCAATATCCACCATAACCAGAATAATTAAAAAATTTGAAAATAGTGGAACGCTTCTCAATAAATGTAAATGCGAAAGAGAAGACGAAGGTAATAATCCTGCAGATAATGATAAAGACTTAAATATTTTGTTAAGTGTGGAAGAAAATAAGGGAATTATAAGTACTAGGCATATTGGAGACGAAGTGGGGAAACATCATACAACCGTTTTACGAGTACTACATAAACATAAATATTATCCGTATAAATACCATAAAGTTCAAGAACTAAGAGATGGGGACATGATTTGAAGGGCTGATTTTTGTTTAAATATGATGGAGAGGGCAAACAATGACAGGGAATTTTTGCAAAATATTTGTTTCACCGACGAATGTACTTTTACCTTGAATAACGAGCCTAATGTACAAAATTTTCGATACTGGAGCCAAGAAAATGAATTTCGGTTTATTAAAACAAGGACGCAGTATCCCCAAAAAGTCAACGTGTGGGCTGGCATTTTGGAACATCATATCATCGGACCACTCTTTTTAAATCAAAGTTCAATATTTTCTTGAACTGCTTCAATATGAAATTACGCCTGCGTTGCATGAAGTTCTTCGGGAAAATCAAGAAATTTGGTTCCAGATGGATGACTGCCCAGCTCATAACTCCGCAGTAGTTAGGGAGTATTTAGAAAATGTTTTTATAGGAAACCTTATTGGACTAAATTACACAATTAATTGGCCAGCTAGGTCTCCCGATCTTTCGCCGAATGACTTTTTTTTATGGGGACACCTAAAAACAACCATCTACAAAAATTTTAAATACGAGTCGCTGGAGGATTTGCTATTACTGCAGAGTGTGAAAGGCTGTCCGTGTATCAATTAAGAAATGTTCGAAACGAATTTTATGATCGTTTGGGGTATTGTCTAGCAGCAGTGCTTGAAGATTTAATTAAAAAATTAGTTAAGTATGTAATTTATGTTTTATTAATTCTCGAAAAATAAAGTATTTTTTGTTTACCAAAACTATTTTATTCATTTATCTCCTTCCCTATATCTTTGTTTGTATAACAGAGAGACAAATCAAATTGTATTAAAAATCTTAAACCTTGAAGCTTTTAACCTATTTTACCCGAAAACAAATGTATTGTCATAGTACATCCTTCTTGTCAGTTACTGACATTTACTGGTATTTTTATTATAAAGCTTCATAACCGTATTTGTTAATTTTCGCCAATTATAGATTAACGTTTTATTAAATAAGCCCTTAATGACTTAATAAATCACGCTAAAATTTCGTCAGTTAGTTCGTCAAAGTATTCCCTATAATAAAGTTAAATAAATTATCGGCATTAAATAAACAAGGGAGCCAATATTTTACCATCTCAAAATTTGCATTGGATTTCCTATGTTGCGTGGATCGATGCACCACCCTGTATATTGTTTGTGTCTATAGATCACCAAGCTCAGATGTTAGTCTATTCTTAGACAAACTTGATACGCTGCTGTCACTGATGCGTGTCTTCATCAGTGATACTAACTGGTGATCTGAACGTGAATTTCTGTGACTCAGATATGATTGCAACCATAAGGTTAACTAATTTGTTCAGATCTGTTAACCTGCAAATGCGTGTTTGTTCTCAGACTCGTGTGTCACAGTTTTCGTCTACGTTAATAGATTATGTGTGTTTAAATATTTGTTCGGAACTGATCCACTGTTCGGTGATTGATGCTGCCCTGTCGGACCATCAGGCTGTCCTGTGTACTGTTGACAGTGTCCCCTGCCAGGGACCGGCAAGGTTTAGGATGGGTAGGTTGATGAGTTCGTCGAATTATAATAGGTTTTATCAACTGTGTAGTAATGCTTCTTGGGACAGTATTTTTCATTCCCCAGATCCTATAAAGGTCTTTCACACGATGATAATGCAAATATTTCATACGGCATTTCCTGTTATGAAGATTAAAATAAAAAATAAAAAACCATGGTTTACCAGAGGTCTTAAATTGTCCTGTAAGAACCTTCGATCCCTCCATTATATTAGGAAGTTTACAGATAATTTACACTTTCACACCTATTTTGAGAGATACCGTTCCATCTACAGAAAACTTATAAAGCTTGCAAAAACTTGGCATTATAATAATCGTCTATCAAACGCAACTAACAAACAAAAAGAAGGTTGGTCAATTATAAATGATATTCGCAAAAAAAACCAGTTCTCCTCAGGTGTTAATGACAGCGATTTGTCCCCTGATTTAGTAAACAAATTTTATTGTTCTGTGGCAAGAAACTTACAAAGGATATTCCTCAACATTCTGACCCACTTGAATTTCTAACAAATATTGCAGGGGTCAATGGTTTATTTTTCTTTGTTCCTACCGACCTGGAAGAACTGAAGCAGGTCATACGTGATATTAAAAACAAAAATAGTTCTGGGGAGGATGGCCTATCTATAAAAATATTTTCAAATCTGCCTGGCCATGTGGATGCCTTGGTTTGGGCCATAAACTTTTCTTGGGAGTCAGGTGTATTTTCCTCATGCCTTAAACTGGCAAAAGTGATTCCTCTTCACAAAGGGGGAGATTTGGAGGATCCTTCTAATTATAGACCTATATCGCTACTCTCTAATTTGTCTAAAATTGTGGAAAATTGGTAAAAAGCAGGATGATTTCCTGCCTCAATATATACAATAATATACTTAGTCCCCTTCGATTTGGCTTTTAGGAAAATCGCAATACAAATGATGCTATCTTCCAGTTTTTGGAAGGTCTTTACTCAGGGATTAACAGTGGTGGAATAGGCGCAGCGGCTTTTTGCTACTTATCTAAAGCTTTTGATTGCGCCAATCACCGCATTCTGCTACAAAAGCTATTTCACTATGGCTTTAGGGGGTGTCCCTTGCATGGTTCGAGTCCTATTTGTCCGGTCGTTGTCAGAGGGTCTATTTTGGGTCATCTAAATCCGAAATTTTGGAGAACAATTGTGGCGTTCCTCAAGGGTCTGTTCTGGGACCTGTCTTATTCCTGATTTTTATAAATGACCTCACATCACTTAACATTGCTGGGAAATTTACTCTGTTTGCAGATGATGCCACGGTTCTATGGCACAGTACTGACCTAATCACACTAAAAGAAAGTATTCTCGCCGATCTTCAGAAGCTTAGATCCTGGTGCGATTCCAACCTACTACGGCTAAATTTGTCCAAGACAAATATTTTGTCATTTGGGAATGATCTACAGCAACCCAAGGTTCACAATGTTTTCATTGAATGTCGGCCAGAGACTAATTTCCTGGGAGTTATTGTCGAAAATGGATTTGTATTTAAATCTCACATCCATAGCCTTTCAAAGAAAATTTCATCTGGGTGTTTCGCTGTGAGACTGTCGGCCGTTGAATTGGGACATGCCGTGTCCAGATCCGTCTATTTTGCACTTATAGAGTCAAGATTAAGATATGGCATCTGTTTTTGGGGGTTGAGTGGCCAGACCCTGATGAACTCTGTTTTCATTTTGCAGAAACGGGCTGAGGTTTGGGCAAAAATGTCGATAAAACACATTCTATGGCCTGAACTCACCTACTGTGTTCTCCACTGCTGGAGATTTCATGGTATCATCATATTCATCACAGTTTCAATTATTACTGCAAAAAAAATCAAATACATAGAATAAGTACTAAGTATACATACCCACATAGCAGACCGCGCATATACACATGCCTATCATATGCTGTGGATAAGCGGAAATATATATTCGAACTGGAATATTCCAAGAATATGCTGAGTATAGATTAAAAAGGATATTTGTTTAAGAATATGCTTGACATATGTTTGAACGCAAAATGCTTTAGCGAATATTCTCAGAATAAGATAGGAATATTCCACAATAAATTGCTGTGATCGTTTGTCTAAAATAAATTAGAATTATTTCCTGGTAATACAACGATCTATCCTAACTAGTTTTTATGCTTTTAAAAATAGCGAAATTATTATATGAATGTCGCCGAACGCACTTGTGTCCATTTCACGCCATGAACCACGATGAACGTAGCCCACGGATTTGACGTATATGACATTTGACGACAGCCGACAGACTTTTCGCACCCACGCCTCACGCGGTCCTTTGGCTTTGGGTTTGTCTTTTTATGTTCTGATTTGTCGTTCTGTGCTTCTTTTCTGCTTTAACTATAATAGTACTTACATTGTTGAACTTTGCATGTTATTTTTGTGAATTGATTTTCTTGTTTTGGAGTGTGTTAAAGTAGTAAGTTTAGGTTAAGTACTGACAAACATTTTGTTAAATCAATCTCGAGATCAATCTTTTTCGTAAAAACTTATCGTTTTTAGGCTTTGTCTAAAAATGTCAAAACGTAAAGCAGCCAGCGCCCGATCATTCCGTAGGCATATGAAATTCAAAACTGATGCAGATATGTAAGCTCTAAATACGTCTCAAAATAACATAAACGATGATACTGTTAAATCATGTTCTAGTAAAGACCACCTCAAGCTCGTCAATAAACTTAGCAACAGATGGCAATTCTCGTATTTCAGGTAGTATTACCCCCTTCCGTATGTACATGATATTTAGGAACACCCTGTATATTATATAATGTATATCTTTAAATAAATAAACGATATTATTTAAGTATCTACCTACAACCAAATTTTTACTATATATACGTAGCATATTACGTGGCTGTGAGCAGCACATCCAGCATCATATTTTTAGAATATTCCTGGGATCTGCTCTGTAACCACCTAGCACATGCGCGAGCATATCCTTCGGATATGCTTGGCGCATATCGTCAGCATATCAATTTGGTGGCCAAACGCAAATGCTCAGCATATTCCTAGGATATATATTCATATCCCTAGAATGTGCTAAGAATATTCTGTCAATATGCTTATGTCAAAACGTATATGCTAAGTATATGCTTAGTATATATTTTTGTTATGTGGGTAGTCTACTAGGTAATTTTTTTTGGAAATTTCTTTATTTATTATTGTTTTCCATCTAACAATATAGAGTTTACATTTAAAGATTCTCTAAACTAATTGTATTTGGAGGACTAATAAAGATTTTTGACTTTGACTTGAAACAGTGCTTTAAGCACTGGTATCGAGAACATTTTCTTAGAACTTACACAAGTATAACAAGTAATAATTTCTGCAAATATGATGTTCACGAATAAACTAAACATAACATACCTCTTATTTCTTCGCTTGCTTCTGGGGTCTCATGTGGAACAAGTCCAGTAATTTGCAAATTGCACAATTCTTTGGCATCACGATCTGTGTCAGTTATTTTAACCCCCCACCAGTCTTAAACAATTCAAATCGTTCTTCTGCATATTTTTTTTTTTTATTTTTTTTTGTTTCTATATTTGTCTCTAATGGTTTTTGTTGTCCTTGGGTAGCCTGTCTTTTTATTAAACGCTTTTGCAATTAGTTCCCACCCTGCCTCCTTTTCTTTCCACGAAACGGCATCGCTTTTCTTGCATTCTATTATATTTTTATGTTGTCTTACCAAACTTAATAATTCGGTAACTTCTTCGTCGCTAAAATTAGGTGACCTTTTCGTGCCTGCCATGTTTTTTACCAAAGAGTACAGAACAAAAAAGTATTACAAAAGAGTACTTGTATTGTATTTTGAATAATTTTGATAAAAAACGTACAAAAATTGTAGGTTAGGAAATTAACGACGTTCAAACAGAATATTGTTGTCCACAAATTCAAACCGTGAGAGTCTCGACAAGATTATGTAAATTTTCAAACTGCTTTTGAGTGTTAAACGGCAATAAACCGACTTCTGAATTTAATTTGTTTTGTAATTATACGTACCTATTATGACTACGTTTTATAGCCAACATAACTATCTTTGAAATGCTGTAAAGTAAAATCTAATCGTGCTGGCAACATAGACAGAACTGTAAAAAGTAGTTTTGGTCTTCCTTTTCCTTTTAAATTCCTTTATTGTTCCTATTAATTATACAAATCTAATCTTAATCTAGTGTATTTTACTTAATCTAACTTAAAACTAAACTAAAACTAAGTATATATATACACAATAGTTTTGGGCGTATATGAGCCGTAAGCATACGGCCCAAAATACGCCCAATAAACCAAGCAGGCCTGGCGGCCGGTATTCTGGCCTGTGGACTAAGACTAGATTTTAAGTTACAAGAAAATAAAAACGCGCGTTCCGGCAGCGCCTTGACGGGTACTATACATAGACCAAAGAGGTTATAGACTGGAAACTGAATACTTGAAGGTCCTTCGGAATTGTTTTTAGCGCCATCTTTAAACTGTATTCGTAAGTTTGCGAAATAAGAAAAGGAATCTTCTTATGATTGCGTGAAGAGACCTGTTTCACCAACTGATATATTATAGGAGTTTTTATTTTAAATTAGTATAAAACCATTTTAAGTTACATTTTGATAGGTATATTAAGAAAAAAATATTTTCAAACATGAATATGTGGTACTTAATTTAAAAGTATCATTTTCCCTTTATAAAAGCATTCATTGTAATAAGGTGAAATGACTACTCTTTCATGTTTTAAAATATTTTGTTACAATATAAGTACCTAATCAAAATGTAATATAAAATGCGGTTTTATAAAAATACAATAAGTTTGTTGCAAGTAATTGTGTGTGAGCTAAATTAAAACAAAAATGTTAGGGGAAACTGAAATAGTATATTGTTTGTTAAGGTGCGTCTCTACATGCATAGTTTTTATTGGCGCCAGTGCTGGAGGAACTTATGTGGCGCGTGGAAACTGATTAAATGAACTGGCGACAGTGATCTATGCGCCAGCAAAGTACAAAACAGTCTACCTTCTGGCGCCAATCCGTCATGTTATGTATATGTAAAAAATGGCCAACGGAACGTATTATAACGTTTTTAGAAGTTTACGAAGAGAATCCCTTTTTGTGGAATCACAAACTTACAAACTTTTGCGTTATAAAGACAGAAATTCAGTTGATGCCATTCTTTCTAGTGCGCCAATTAAAAATTTTTGCTATTAAGTGGAAGCAACTACTGGCATCAGTATTATATTACCCCACCAAACTGGCGCCAATAAGCTATTCATGTGGAAACGCCTGTTTTTAAACTACGTATACAAAGTTGAACTAATTAAGTATATAATGTAACTTTTCTGCGTGGCTTAAGCGTTCTCTGTAGGATATATTTTTTTTTCCTTTTCAGCCATATTAACTGACCATCTCTTTAGAGTTTTGTAAAATACTTTTGCTTTTGGCGTAAGAGCAGCAGCTCTTGTGACATTGACTTTTCCTAGTATGGATCGTCGAGATACACCTAAAATATATATTGATGTGAAAAAACGGGTTTTTTTAAATCAAACAACAACCTTAAAGAAAATACAAAAACTATACAGGGTGGCGCACCCTATACGACGCGGTCTTTTAATGGAAAACGGCTGAATTTTAAAATTCTCTTTTTACTTAGATAAATGCAGGATCTTTGTGAGTACAATTTAAAATTATTTTGAAATACACCGGATGTCCCAAAAAAAAAACCATATCAAAGTTAATTTTTTTTAAATGAAACACAATTACGACATTTTTGGATTCTAAGGAACAAATTAGGGTAAGTTACTGTTATGTTCCCTACACCTAACTCTTACACTTTCTAAGATATGTTAGAATATAGACAATTGCAAGACATTTTAAAATTACATACTTCAGACTATAATAGACGCATTAATTTTGAAAATTCATATGAAACCCTAATCATCGGGTAAGGAAATGAGCTATGGGAAAAAATAAAGCTTTGGTCAAAAAGTTATACAGGGGGTTAAAAAACTGATGTTTAATATAAATTACATATAAAGCAGGTTAACTTCCCTATTTTAAACGGAACACCCTGTACATGATTGCGGCAAATAATGGCAATTTTTTTTATTCTAATCATATTGGTTAATTTAAATTATATTATCCCTCAAACAAGTTTGCGATACCTACTTTTAATAGTTGTTCTGATTTTTAAATTTTATAATGAGAATTACTGACATATTATTATAATAAACTTTTTAAACATATCATGGTGGCTTATTTGGCATTCCAAGTGTTTTTAAAAATAAATTATTTAAAAACTAAAAATTAATCTAGTAAAGATAGGCGTGGGAAACCCTGATACATTTCGAAAGACAACTTAATTTGCTGCAAGAATATATACAGGGTGTTCCATTTAAAATAAGAGAGTTAACCTGCTTTACATGTAATTCACATCAAACATAAGTTTTTTAACCCCCTGTATAACTTTTTGATCAAATCTTTATTTTGTAACATAGCTCATTTCCTTAACCGATGATTGAGCAGGTTTCATATGAATTTTCAAAATTAATGTGACTAGTAGATATATTTAATTTTTTAAAATGCCATATTCTTAAATATTGTCAACTAAACCACTGTATAGCTAGAATTTTTAACCACGCGCTGAGGTTCTGTTCCACTGTACACCGAATCTAGGTCAAGTGTATGCAAACCTCAGCACGTTTTAGAGTATAAATACGCGGATCTCAAGATGATCAGGCACCGGTGTTCATAGCCTGGTCACCTCCTAACACACTTATCCCAGGTACTCGCAAATGACCCTTGAGGTGCTGCGTGCCGCCTGATTCCCTACAAACCTCCCTCTTATCCGAGGTACTCGCAATTGACCTTAGGGTGCTGCGTGCCGCCTGACTTCTACGTAACGCCCCACAGTATACTGGTCGACTGCCTATAAGGAATTATAATTATGGAAGTTAAATAAAGAAGCTCTATGTAAAGTACTCCAATCGTTTTCCTGTGTCTACTACCCCAATACTCAGACACGTGACAATATCATAGAAATTGAAAGAGGTATAGGAAACATGACAGTTACTTACCCTAATTTGGCCCTTAGAATCCAAAAAATCATCTCAAATATAGGGTGTTCCATTTAAAATAAGAGAGTTAACCTGCTTTACATGTAATTCACATCAAACATAAGTTTTTTAACCCCCTGTATAACTTTTTGATCAAATCTTTATTTTGTAACATAGCTCATTTCCTTAACCGATGATTGAGCAGGTTTCATATGAATTTTCAAAATTAATGTGACTAGTAGATATATTTAATTTTTTAAAATGCCATATTCTTAAATATTGTCAACTAAACCACTGTATAGCTAGAATTTTTAACCACGCGCTGAGGTTCTGTTCCACTGTACACCGAATCTAGGTCAAGTGTATGCAAACCTCAGCACGTTTTAGAGTATAAATACGCGGATCTCAAGATGATCAGGCACCGGTGTTCATAGCCTGGTCACCTCCTAACACACTTATCCCAGGTACTCGCAAATGACCCTTGAGGTGCTGCGTGCCGCCTGATTCCCTACAAACCTCCCTCTTATCCGAGGTACTCGCAATTGACCTTAGGGTGCTGCGTGCCGCCTGACTTCTACGTAACGCCCCACAGTATGCTGGTCGACTGCCTATAAGGAATTATAATTATGGAAGTTAAATAAAGAAGCTCTATGTAAAGTACTCCAATCGTTTTCCTGTGTCTACTACCCCAATACTCAGACACGTGACAATATCATAGAAATTGAAAGAGGTATAGGAAACATGACAGTTACTTACCCTAATTTGGCCCTTAGAATCCAAAAAATCATCTCAAATATAGGGTGTTCAATATAAAAAAATATAACTTTGATGTGGATCTTTTTTTTGGGATATAAGTGTAACAGCTTAAGCACTGCCTATTTATTTTCTTATAAATTTAAGGAATATTTTTATTTACCTTTGCGAACAACAGCTTTCCTTGACATTAGCATACTTTTCCCTTTTGCAGTTTTTTGCTTTGTAGGAATCATCATTTGAAATTCAGTTTCCTTTGTTCCACTTGCCGGTGCAACCTCTATGTCACCCAAGATAAAACTTGTAGAGGGTCCTGCAATATTTTCATCTACCATTGTTTCCACCTCACAAGGTTTTGGTGCAGTGACAACTTGTTTCTCAGCTGTACGTACAATGTATAAAGTTAGTGTTACTATAGTGGGTTACAACTTACAATAATTGAAATAAAACACTTTATCACTCAAATGACTCGACAACCCCAGGTTGAGTAATGCTCATTCCATTCACAGAAGGGGACACTAAGACAAATTTAGTAAAACCAAACTTACCCTCTATTCTCATGCGCTTTCTCGAAATGTCTTCAGATTCAGCACGGAAACCTAAAAAACAATTTCCCTTTTATATAACTTAATTTATAGGTGCATGCAGTTTACGTATGTGTATTAGGCTTCGTCAAAACTTACCAGGAATATTTAAAGAAGGAATTGCTGTTCTTTTAAGACCCCTTCGACCAGAAACAATACAATCTTCGGTAAAATGTACCTCACAAATCACATATTGTTCATACATTTCCTCACTGCTTAAAACATCGTAATTAGCCGGTTTAATTTTTCGCACCCAGGCATCGAAAATTTCAGGCTCCCTCTTTGGGAAACGGTGCCTTTTGCCTTGCCGATTTTGGCAGCCAGGAACACAACAACGTCTAACTTTTCCAGGCTTAAAGTCATCGAAAAAGTACATAAGAAATAAAAGTAAGAAGGAAAAACACTTTATTTTGAACACACTGCGGGAAACACCGAACAAGTTCAATAATTCAAAACAACGATTCGATAACGATAAATTCGATTAATGGCCGCGTCGCCGTAGACGTCGCATACTGGTTGCCTGCTCGCAGAGTTTCGATTGGCTATCTGCACTGCCATCTATTAATACATTTTGGTACCGCTCTGATACAGATACCGATATCAAATATTTTAGGTATGCCTGTCGTCAGCGCCCCCTTAGGTTTGTACATCCTAAGTTTTTAGTATCGGACAAATATAGCCCGAGTTACTTTACTATAAACTCTGTGTACTGTGGTACTATACTGTCTATTAAGCTGGATTTATAAACTCGAAGCCGGCGTCGGCGCTCGCGCCGGCGTGGGCGCTGGGAGTTAAACAAGTGAATTGTAATAGAGTGATTTATAAACTTCGTCGGCGTTCGCGCTGGCGCCGGCTGGCGTTCAACATAAACCATCTTTATCTTTCCAGCGCCGGCGTTCATAGAAAATCCGTAGCGCCACGTCATAACCAATGGGATTTTAGCATTTCTGTCAAGTCATCGTTGGCATCTGCCAAACTGTCAACGGCCAATCGTCATTTTAATTTTACTACCCCTAAGACACCAAGTAACTTCTCCTGCCTTGCTAAATCCATTTATTTAACTTTTTTTTTTTTTTGTTCAAATAACTGGCTAGAGAAAACACCACCAAGAGTACAAACTAAAAGTGTCAGAACTGTCAGATTATGTTTTTGTTTGTCAACACTGCGAACGCGAACGCCAAGTTTATAAATGCCCACTATGCATGTCTAAGACGAGCGCTGGCGCCGACGCCAGCGCCAGTTTATAAATCCAGCTTTACTCTTGCGAGTACAATCACAATCTATAAAACATTATAGTCAATGAAACGCCAATAGCAAGCAATCTGGGAAAAAAAGGCATTAAAAACCCAGTACCTAATATTTGATCAGGTACGACTAATTATGCCCGTCCATGGCGGGCAATTTAGAAGCACTGCAGCGGCTAGGCCACGCCCCCATCGTCATGATGGTGGAGAGAGGCCGCAGTTTAGTGGGTTGTCCTCGTAAGTCGTCAGTCAGAGTCTCCTCCCCTTGATTTAGTGCACCGAAGTAAGGGACGGAGTTTTTGCACAGCTTATAAACTATTCAGCTCCACAACTCTCTTGGCGGAAGCAGTTTACGCCGATCTACTCGCGCAGCTCTTAGCCCCGCCTCTTGGCGAAAAAGACGACTTTGCCGTGCGGCCGGGTAATCGGTGTTAGTATTATTCGTTCAGCTATCATAGTCATGCGTTAATATTTTGTTAATTATTGTTTGGTTTGGTTTTGAGTTTTGAGCGTTATTATGAGTGAAAAAAAATCGAGAAATGTGTGTGCAGTGCCAAACTGTTTTATTAAAGGGTATAATTCAAAGAATAAATTCTATCGTTTTCTCAAGGAACCTAATCGGTAAGTAACTATATCCTACCAAAAAATTCTCAATAATTTTACCCATCTTATAAGTGGATCGTGTTACGAGTATGTGACGCCAACTTTTTTACATGTCGGAATCTTAATATCAGCCAACGACTTTATTAATTTTAAGCAATAGTATATTGTGTATCTAGTAGGAAAAATAGCATATTCCCGAACGAGAATAAAAATAAATAAATATACTAATTTTACTATTTTTTTCTGCAGTCGAAAAGAAATTAGAATAAATACAAAAATAAAATAATTAGTACCTATACCTAATAAAAAAATATATAAGATATTTTTATTTACTTTTATATCTTCTATTTTACAGAGCTAGGATATGGGCAATGAAAGCCAATCGTGAGGACCTATGTGAAAAACTGACCGACCTATATAAAAGCTACCGGATATGCAAAAACCATTTTGAAGAAAAAATGTTTCAAAGTCACCTTCATACACGATTGGTAGCCTCTGCACTACCAACCTTTTTCCCATCCCTTGAAGGCAGTTCTACAACTGCGAAGGATGACCATTTATATAGTGCACCACCTACTACTTTCTGCGAAAATACGAATTGTACATGACAGAACATTAGTTCCATTTATTGCAGAAGATGTCAGAACATTAGTTCCAGCTGTTGCAGAATGTCACTCGGGTAATTACCATATTATTTTATTAAGAACCAAAGTTTAACATATTATATTGTAAAAAAATAATCAAATAACAATCCGGTTGTCATTTCTACTTTTACTTAAAAGTGGAATACAGTTGGCAAATTTGCCATGACAATTATTGTTCTTCTAGATGGACTTTACTGACTAAGATTAGTGGATTACTGGTGTGTTTTCCAAATAAAATAAAAGTACTAAAATAAAATAATTCCTTAATCTAATTATCTAAATTTTAATTAATTATATTTAGGTATGTTTTCTTTTATTTGTATAATAATAATATATTGTGTATATACATTATATAGGTACTTGTCCGATCTTTTATTTTTTAAATAGGCAATAGAATTTATTAAAAACATAAACTACGTATTTTTATTATTTAACTTTATTCTCATCTTTTCGTTGGATAAAATTTTGGAGCAAAATTTAAACTTTCATATTAAAATAAAGATCAAAAATTACCTGCTAGGTACGGTACTGTCACAACGAAACTTAAGTAATATAAATCCGTTTAATCCGGCCCCGGCATTTCCGCCAAGAGAGAGAGAGACCGCACCATTCCATCTCACTTAGTTCACGACCGCCAGATCAAAGGCACCGCTCGGAGTTGTGGAGCTGAATAGTTTATAAGCTGTGGTTTTTGTCTTGATTTATTGCACCGAAGTTAGGGACGGAGTTGGCGTAGGTCAGCTCTATTACTGGTCATATAAGATAACAAAACATTGTAAAATCGACAATTTTGAAATGGTAAATAACTTAAAAATTAAATAATCTTTTAATTAACTTCACATTGTAAAAGTGGCCCTTAGTATAACCTTAAGTGAACCACCACCATGATAACCCACGAGCCGCCACTGTGTTGTTCCTGTAGAAAATAGGAATATACCACAAAACAGGAATACCTATATATTATGAACAAATTCTTGGGCAAGCTTTTTACTTTCCTGAAGAAGCGAATTGTAAGAGTCGTCAAAAATATAACATTAAAAAATGGTGGCCCAAAAGGTTAACATGCTGTTAGTCGTTGCAAATAAAAAAATTGTTCTGGTAGTTTTTCTGATTTTAAAATTAAAATTGTGCATGCCTAAAATATTAATTGGTTAAATTGCCATGTTTACTTCATTTCTTCTTCCAGATCAGTAGAGGTGTGACGATATAACTTTCACGGTTAAAAATAACGGATTATTGAGAAATAACTGTCGCTACCGGTGATCCAATATTGTCTGAATCAGTTACCCGTTAGCAGTAAGTATTTGAACTTGATCTGATTACATATTATTATAATAGCGACACATCTGTGGTTCAGGACGGTAGTTTTTAGGGTTTAAGAATTCTGTAATTCCCCTACGACCGACCGGACCGACGCCGTTTGATGTTGCTTATTTTATTGTAAGTGTGGCATTGTTTATTGTTTGTTTTTGTGTTTAATCTTAAAATTTAAAGAAGTAAGATATAATATAGAATATATAGATAGTGCATTAGGTACGTAATATGCAAACATTTAAAATGTGCGATTTCAAACGTTGTTTTAAATCACAAAATTATTTTTTGATTATTCCTTAGTTTTTACAGGACAATAGTTATTGGTTAGTTTTCTGTATATTTTATAGCAATAATATTTTCATAAAATATTTAAATAATAGAAAAAATCGTTTATTCGACAATCGGCACCTTGAAATTTAATTTATTGAAAATATCTGGTAACTGTTTAAAATAACAATTAATCTAAAATAACAGTCACCGGTGATTTCAAAATAACTTATAAGCCCATCTCTACAGCCAAAGGTACTGAGAACACAGTAACTGCGATCCATAATTGATTTTCTACTTTTCACACTTACTATTGTTGGATTTTGAGGAGAGGAACGAAAGCAAACGCATGTGATGGCGGTTAGAAAACGACTACACTTTATTTGAGGTGATTTTTTAGTTAAACGTTCCTGGTGGGAATAACCAAAAGTACATCCAACATACATGGTAAAGAAACTTATAGATGGCGCCAGAGGTGTGGTATTTTAATTTTTGATACAGTTTTCCAACACCCCCACTTAGCAAAAATTATACACATAAAGAGAGCAAAAAACTTAAGACTAAACATCTTGTAAACCTAAATCTAACACAAATTTACAAAATTTAGTAGTTCCCAAGATTTTTGTGAGAACATCGGCTATCATTTTATCAGTAGGCAAATACTTAACATCGATAACACTATCTAACACAGCATTTTTTACAAAATGATATTTAATGTCAATATGTTTAGTGCGATCATGAAACATCGGATTACCACACAGTTTTTGCGCACTCTGATTATCATTGTATAAAAGCACTGGCTTTGAAATATCAACTAACTCTCCTAACAAGTTCTTGAGATACATAGCCTCCTTAGAAGCCTCGCAGAGAGCCATGTACTCAGCCTCAGTACTAGAGAGAGCGACTGTCTTTTGCTTTGTACTCTTCCAAGAGACTGCACCCCCTGACAATTTAAACACATAACCAGTATAAGACTTACTGTCTCTCTTGTCTGAACCCCAATCAGAATCAACAAAGCGAATCAGATCAGAACTATCTTTGGAAAATTTTAAACAAAAAGATTTAGTCCCCTGCAAATATCTCAAAATACGTTTGGCACATTTCCAATGATATTCTGTATTACACTTATTAAACTGGCATAAAAAACTTATGCTAAAAGATATATCAGGACGTGTCAAAACTGACAAATACATGAGGCTGCCTATAAGCTGCTGATAATGTGGATTCTCACACTCATTCTCATTAGCACACTGAGAAAAGTCTAAAATTTCTATAGGCGTATTAACACTTTTGCAATCTATCATAATAAACTTTTTCAACATCTGATTTATATAACCCTCCTGATCTATAATAACACAGTCCTTACTTTTACGAATTCTCATACCTAAGAACTGCTTTACCTCTTTTAAGTTTTTAATTTTAAAATGCCTACTTAATTCATTTTCCAAAATGTCAGCTGTTTTACAATAATTACTAAAAATTAAAAAATCACCGACGTATAAAGCAACAATCGTCAAGAGCTCTCCGTTTCTCTGAGTATATAAACAAGGCTCGTAAATTGATTTTTTAAAATTCAAGCCAGTCAGAACCTCATCTACTCTTTTATTCCATTCTCTTGATGGTTGTTTCAGCCCATATATAGCTCTTTTCAATAGACATACCTTATTTTCTGAGCCCTTTGATACAAATCCCTCTGGCTGTCTCATAAACACTTTTTCTTTCAAGTGACCATTCAAAAAAGCTGTTTCCACATCCAAATGAGTGATATTTAACTCGAGCTGTACAGACAAAGCCAATAGCAACCTAAGACTAGAAAATCTTATAACTGGTGCAAAAGTCTCGTCATAATCTATACCTGCCCTTTGGGTAAAGCCCTTAGCTACTAATCGAGCCCTAAAACCTATCCTATTTTCACTGTCACATTTCTTCTTGAATACCCACTTGCACTGTACCACTGACATACCACTACATGGATCAAGAGAGTCCACCAGGTCCCATGCATCATTCTCAGCAAAAAATTGCATCTCCTCTGCCATAGCTTGCCCCCAACAATCAGCATCTGGTCAAGAGAGGGACTCAGTCACTGTTAATGGAACATCCTCAATGTCTACATTGTCAGTACACATGTAAGTGACATACTCTTCATAAGTCTTGGCTCTTCTTTCTCGCTCTGACCTATTGACTGTACCTTGACCTTCAGTTTGGGTTACTTCGGACATATTACTCTCACTAGGCACAAAATCACTATCAGTTGCCTCCTCAGAATGCTCAGATTCTGATGTCAAATCAGAAATCTCATCAAACACTGGACCTGGATCCCCCACTCGATCCTGTATTTCACCTGAAAGTGGCTAATCTGTCAAAGGTTCAAGAACTGATATGGAAGTTTTTTGTTTCTCCTTCTCTATGATTATTACGTCACGGCTGATAACAACCTTCTTTTCAACAGGGTTCCATAGTCTATAGCCCTTGACATTGTCATAAAACCCAATAAGTGTAATTTTTTGTGATTTCTTGTCTAACTTGGTACGTTTTTCTTTTGGAACATGTACCATTGCTTCACTGCCAAATATCCTAATATGCTTCACATTTTGATTTTTGTTGTACCACATCTCATAAGGTGTCTTATTTTCCAGGCCCTTGGCTACACAGCGGTTTCTTAAGTAAACAGCTGTATGGACTGTCTCTGCCCAAAAACATTTCTGCAGGTCCGCGTCAAATAACAAGCAACAGTTCTGTTCATTCTCTCCAACATCTCATTTTGCTGGGAGTATAAGGGGTGGTCTTTTGAAGTAAAATACCACTGCCACTAAGAAATTTTTCAAACTGCCTTGAACAGAATTCTCCTCCGTTGTCAGACCTTAATATTTTTATTGTGTGGTTCGTCTGGTTTTCTACCATCACCTTAAATTCTTTAAAAAATTGCAATGCCTGGTTCTTGCTTCTCAAAAAATAAACAAATGTCATACGAGTCACATCATCCTCCAGCAGCATAAAGTACCTCGATCCTCCAATCGATGGCACATCCATGGGACCACACAAATCAGCATGAACTACTTCTAGCATTGAAGTGGCCCGATGGCCTTTATTCATAAAAGGTAACCTATTCTGTTTTCCTTCAGAGCACACTTCACAAATATCACTGATGTTCAGCTCTAGGCCTTCAACAGAACCTTGCTGCATGACCTTGAGATCAGCATAATTTAAATGAGCAAAACGTCTATGCAAAATTTGACTTGTCACTGTCAAATTTGCCATCAAAACATCGGGAATGTCGAGTTTCAGTATATAAACAATGTCTGACAGTACTGCTTCAGCTATCAGGGATCCTCCTGCATTAAAAATGTTGCACACTTCATTTTCAAATCTGACTTTGTTTCCCTTTTTTAAAATCTGACTCACCGAAAGCAAATTTGTTGTGATTTCTGGCACATAGAAAACATTGTGTATTTTTATGTTTTCTACACGGTTATTTACTTTCGCAGATCTGTCACATCACCAGAACAAAGTGCTTTAATTGTAGTACCATTCGCTATAACAATTTCTTTCGGGAAAGCACTATAGTCTATGTTTTCTAGCCAATCTTTGCGAGCTGTCAAATGTACACTGGCCCCCGAGTCAACATACCACTCGTTCGCGTTAAAATTCCTACTTAAAAACACTGCACTGAACGCATTTGATGTACTTTTGTCCCCATTTGTACTATTCTTGGGGCATTTGTTCATGTAGTGTCCCAATTGTTTACACTTGAAGCACCTAACCTCATTCTTCTTATCGCCATCCTGGCGTTGATATTTCTGGACACTGGTGCCATCTCTGCCGTATCTAGGAAAACGGCCTCTGGCTGCAAAAGCACCTCTTGCGCCACTACTGCTGCTGCCCTCTGTTGTGCCCATATCCAACAATTTGGTTTTAATGACATCGGCGCCTATTTTAATTCCAGAGTGTTCGATTGCCATTATCATGGGTTCGTACCTGTCTGGAAGTTCCGCCAACAGCAAGGAACCAATCCAATTTTAATCAATTTCGAATCCAGTACGCCTTAATTTCTATGATATATCTATCACTGAGTTTATGTTTTCTTCCATCGAAGCACAGCCTTCCAGCCTTAATGAAATAAGCGAACGAAGCAAACCAATTTTCCGGGAAAAGCCTGTATCGGCGTACATGCTTTTTAATTTCGTCCATAGTTCTGCGGCGGTTTTGGCCTCTTTAACGTGAACATACAAGTTAGGATCGATTGTAAGCACCAACTTTGCTTTAGCTTTCGCTATCTGCACTGAGTCTTCCTCTTTCCCTTCGATCGCCTTCTGTAGTCCCTCGAGCACCAACAAATTTTCAACGGCGAAACACCACTCGTCGTAATTTTCACGCCCGATCAGTTTGGCACACTAGAAATATAATTCATTGCCATTCTGGAGCCGGTCTATTCGCGACACACTACCACGATACTATTTACTTCGAAAAACGAATCCTGGGCCCATAACCTGTTGGATTTTGAGGAGAGGAACGAAAGCAAACGCATGTGATGGCGGTTAGAAAACGACTACACTTTATTTTAGGTTATTTTTTAGTTAAACGTTCTTGGTGTGAACAACCAAAAGTACATCCAACATACATGGTAAAGAAACTTATAGATGGCGCCAGAGGTGTGGTATTTTAATTTTTGATACAGTTTTCCAACAACTATAGTATCACACAAAGAAATTGTCTCAAAAAAAACACCAAGAACAATAAAAAATACATGCGGAATAGAAAATGGCAACAATCAACAACAAACGAAATAAATGAAATACGCCCGAATACGATTCTGTTCCGTTTGTATTTTACCGGTAAAGTAGGATTCAGCGCACCGACATGCGAAAAAAGATCGAGATATGGCATGGTTAATGCTGCAGCTCGTGCTGCAGAGAAAGAAAAATGTAGTCATGTCACGTCAGCTGACTCGATTTTTTAAACAACAGATTCTTTTGATTTTTGGGGTGCCTTCTTTAGTAACTAGAAAGTGACACATGTTATAAAATTCTAGCCTCAACTAACTTGTCTCTAAGATGAAAAATGATATACCATATTTCGCATGGAATCCTCAAAATTTTGCAGTTTCCGCTAAAATACATATATCTTTTATAAAATAATCGAACACTGTCACAAAAAAGACGCAAAGACGACCGTTCCTTTGCTTCTAATGCCTAGTACACACCTATACCACCGAACTATATATATTTTGCTTAGAAACAATTTTTAAACACGTTTCTGAAATGTTTACGTCTTGTTTCAGTAGTTTATTAACATATTGCGAAACAGTTTAGTTCCCGTCGAAAATGGAAAGCATGAAACAAAGTTTACAGGTCTGGACATGTTTTTGAAATAGATGGGAAATTATTGTTTTTTTTTATTTTAGTCTAGTATTTTTGTAGCAAAACATGTGGAATACGGAGTTCCATTTAAACTATTGAAAACTGTAGACTGGCTCTCGTACGACTCTTGCCGAAGAATTTAATGTTACTGTTACTGAACCAACGCTTTCTAAGCTCAGTTTAACTAAATGTAACCCGCCCAAATTCCTGCCGCGCCCAGTGCAACATTATCCTTTGACACGCTTTCATACTGATATGTGGACAGGAAACATAGTTTCTAAGCTATTTTAAACAAGTTTCCTGTGTGTTTAAATAATTTGTTTATAACATAAACAGCCTAGAAACCGTTTCCATATTTTGTTTCTGTCTGTACTAAGCATTAGATTAGCTCTTTCCTCGTCTAAGGTTGGTTTGGTGATGCGCTGTTACCAGCGATACCATTGCTATTTTCCTTTTCCGGCTTTGAAAATATTAAAGGGCTTTAAATGATCTTTTTTCTTGTTTATTTAACACCTTTAGCACCTCTATAGTATTATCATTAATATTCTTATTGTTGTTTCACAGATTTTTCCATGGCCCTTCGGACTGTGCTACGGAGAGTATTGATTTCTGCATAGGTAAGTAGAATTTCCATTTAAGTTCCGGCTTTAACTTTTTTCTTATCGTTTTAGGAATTTCTCCTATTGCATTATTGGCGCCACTGTTTCCATGTTTCACATTGGCGTATTTCATAACCTGAAGGTAGGTATTTGTTCACTTTTTCCGAATAGGTTGTTTTAATGTTGGATGAAAAAGAACCGGTCTGTAGTTATTATCCGGATCCCGTATAATCCAACAGTTGCATTGTTACACACACACACCTCTATACGCCCCAACAACTTTTGATGCTCTATAAAGCTCAAATTCGACCATCGCTGGAGTACTGTTCGCATATTTGGGGCTCTGCTCCTAAACATACCCTGAGATTGCTAGATTCCATTTAAAGAAGAGCCATTCGCTTGATCGGTGACCATAGTCTGACAAACAACCTGGAAAGCCTTGAACATCGAAGGCAGGTTGGCGACTTGAGTCTATTTTACAAATATTTTCATGGCAAGTGTTCAACTGAGGTTGCCCGCTTGATACCACCCAGAGCGGTGCATGGTAGAAATACACGACGAGCCACTGCAGCCCACCAGTACGTGGTTCAGCTTAGTGTCCCTCGAACGACACTGTTTCAAAATTCTTTCATCTGGAGAACGTCATCACTCTGGAACGACCTCCCTGAGATCGTGTTCCCAACGACTATAACCTTCAAAGATTCAAGACCAACGTGAATCGTTTCCTGCGCACACGCACCGCCCCCAGAGCGCCATTAAGGATTTATCCTGCAGTGCTGTGCCTTATCATAAAAAAAAAACACAGAAGGAGATTCATATTAATAGTATGGGATTTGTTCTGTTAGGTCAATCCTTCATAAATTTTGGTGGATTCAGCACTGTTGTAAGGGGACGCAGCGCTAAGCAGAACCACAAAGGGCTAAGCGCGCCTCCATGAAATATCCTTCTGATGTCAATAGAGTGTACCTCCAGTGTATTGTTGTTTGCGCTGACTATATTAAAGCCGCGTCCCTATAATGCTAATAGGGACGCTCACGCTCAAGACATATTCCACGTCAATATTTTTTACAGTTGGTTGCAATGAAAATGTTCCCACTAAAGCTCACGCTTAAGTCACGATCCGAGAAAAGCAAACAACGAGAAGCGACAACCTCGTACCGTAATATTCGAAATCGTGTGTAATATGCTTCTTACCACTCTTGGTATGTAATATACTATTTCATTTTCTTTCTTAAATATACTATCAATAAGTAACGTACAATCAAATAAACATTTCATAAATATTTATATTTTATTTCAGTTATTTTTTATTTTACGAAATTTGCTGGAAAGCCAATTACATGAAACACAGAAGATATTCATGAAAAAAAGTATTTCCTACTAGGTACCCACATTTTTTATTTCAGTGTCAAGCATTTTTTTTATCGTTTTAGTGCTTCTTTTAGTGTAATAACCCGGCCAACTGTCAAAATTTCAAGGTAAAGGACATATAATTTGGTCCCCATTTAATCAATGCTAAATTCGGGATTTTGTCCCTTCTCGTTGTTTGCTCTTCTCGGATACGGTTACTTAAGCGTAGGAATTCCTAAAAAGAATATTTGAGCTGAGCATGAGCGTATCTGTCTGACTTGAGCGGTCAGTGTGAATACAAAAGCGGGATTTTGGTTTATCATGATGGATACGGATGAAGTATTAATTGAAATGGTTCGTAACCACACTGATCTGTATGATGAGTTTGAGAAAGTACAGTGATAATGTATTCAAAAACAAAACCAGGGCTGAAATAGAAGAATTTCTCAGTAAAGAAGGTATAATAATTTTTTAAAATTTATTTGAAAATTTCTCGGAAAATTTCAAATCTTAATAACTAATATTTACTTTTCAATAATATACAAATGAAACACAAAAAAAGTAAAAACAAATCGGAAGTTCGTAAAAACCAGAAGAAAATAAATACACTGCGCAACTTATTTAACACACAACCAAAAATTTGCCTAAACTGTGAGGTTATGTAATTTCGAAAATTTGTTCGTTTCTATTGTTTTTTTTTAATTCTAAATCTATTAAACAGTTTGAATTAATGAAGACTAAGTTTCGGTCGTTTAATTTATTTTTATTATTTTTAATTATTTTATGTGAGTATTTTGCTAAGAAAAATCACCATAAATAGTTTTATTTTTGGGCGGGAATAAGTGAGTAATGTCGAGCTATACATTACGTAGGTTTAATGAACGCTATTAGTAGTAAAATAAATGGTATCTTTGCTAATCTTCCACTAGAAGATACATCAAAAATAAAGTATTGGGCAGGCAAAACCTGGCCAGATTTAAACCTAACACAAAAGTTAGTGAACAAAAGGCACAAAACAGAGCTTCCACCCTTAAACGTATAAAAGCATTTTTGTGAAAATTACCAATTAAATGCTCTATCTATGATATCCATAAACATTAGAATGGCGAATTACCACGAAATTCGGGCGTTGTCCCAACAATTTTTGCCTGCCGACCTAATTTCACACTTTTGGCACTTTACCTCTCAATATGTGTCCCCCATACTTAATTTCCACGAGCCGTCACTGCATGAGCAATAGAACTGAAGTTTTTTTTATAATTAAAAAATTGGGATCCATTATAGTTGCAGGTGCCACTATTTCTGCGTGCTTTCTATCTAGAGCACCTAAACAGTTTGGAAACTGCCACAGGTTCCAAAATGTTTTTGCTATTTCGTCCCACTGCTTTTTGTTTGGTGTTGACATTGTTTCCCTTGTCATACGTTTGATAATTGCTTCATAAACCACTTTGTTAATGTAATGTACTGTGGAATACCCAAGATTGTAACTAAATGCGATAGTTCGACATGAATCACCAGTCCTCAAAAACTATTTTTTTTTGTCACAGGACTTGATTGCAAACAATGGTGGTTATCACTCAGAAGTCAGTACAGAAAAATTGTAAGGTAGACAACAAAAAGTGGCCAAGGATCGGTAAATACCCCTAAATGGAAATATGAAGATCTGATGACATTTTTGACACCATACATGAAGGATAAAAATCGGATATCTTCTTTGGATAATTCTCATGACACAGATGCTTAAGAGCGGTAATCACCAGCTGATCGCATAGACTTTGATTTTTAGCGATTAACATCGCGTCATGAAAGCAATGCGACGAGGTTGCAACGCCGCTCGCTATCAGGCAGTAATTTTTTGCTAACCCAGAGAGTTTTCGCCTAGCTGCCGGTAAAAGCATGTCTCTTCGCATTGACGCACTGTAATAAGGGGATTACCGCGTTTGTTTTTATTTTGTAATGATATAAAGGAACGTTGATAAACAAGAAAATTTCATTTAGTAAATTAATAAAGATAAAATAACGAAACAAACTGCCCGTATTTTATGATTTTGCCAATTTGACTATTGGACAGAAGTTTATATTGTTGTGTCAGCAAATGTTAAATTGTACTGTGTATTATAACCTTCACTGGATACCTACAATGATGAAACAGTGTGTACAATTTCCTGTCACTTTTTTGAGAAATGTTATCAAAAAGGCAAATTTTGCGCTATTCAGAAAATTCCCCATTTTTATCGGTATTATTATTTATAAAGCCTTATGCAGCGTTTATACTCTGCAACAACAACAACAACAACAACAACACACACCTATTTATTTGCACAACCGTATACAAGTGTCAGTACTATGTTGTTTGTCTGTAGATAATTGCGACTGTAAGACTGATCTTGTGCCGTCATTACCTACAAACTTGAACGTTACGAATTCCAACGTCACTGTTATTTACGATTAAAGAAAACACATTAAAACTTAGATTATTTTAAGGGTAATATCTCTGGATTCACTAGTTCTGGTAACATACAAATATTGTAGAAATTCGTCAGTCTTTGTACCATCTTACCCTCCCAAAAGTGTTCTTCCTTGAAAATTAAAAAAAAAGAGTAAGCAACATTTAAAAATATGTCAGTGAGTCAAACACCAAGCCGATTAGTGGAACGTATCCTTTTATCTCTTTCCTCAAAAGCGCACATTACCATCTAAAAGGAATCCAGCGCTTGTACGGTTTATCAGATAAAAGAACAAAGAAAGCATCAAACTCATGAGGACTCCAAACAACAAAATAGCACGATATCTTGTTACACACGGCCAGTTGGCCCTGTACTTGATAGTAATAATTATGGTTTCTATTTAGATGCATTTTACAATCAATGAGTTTGGCAAATTTGATTTTGCCTTCTAAAATTCCTTCAGTAGGAGTTATTTTTGAAATTAGGAAGGGGCATTTAACTTCTTTTAATTGTTTACTGATGACACCATCCGGACTGGCGCCTAAATAACAGTACTCGGGGTGGATAAACAGGCCACATTGCGAAACTTTTAAATTAACATACTTCTCGAAATTGGTAATTGCACGGATTTCGCTCTCGCTTCCGTATCTTGTTGCAATCGTGTTAAAGAAGTTACCATAAAGCAAGTTTTTTATTGCATTTACTGGAGATGTTCTGGGGCGCATTTTACAAATCTGCCCGAAATTTGAAGCCGTAACTCTTATGGCTCCTTCTTGTACCCACTTTGGATTTGACCCTTGACCGATAGTGTCCCTTTTAATCGCCTTTATTTCTTCAAGAATTTTTTTTAAATTTTTCTATAAACTCCTTTGCTCTCTGGATATATGTGTCACTAGTCAAATCCAAGGGAATATAGTGTGTGTCGGGGCCATAAGTTTGGAGAACAGTGATTTATCCGGTATCCGAAATTTAAAATCGCTAAAAATTACGTTGTTGACTTTAAGAACGTATATATCACATACTTTTGCCGTAGATTTTTATATTGGAAATTTTTTGTTGGTCAATAACAACGACAGCACTAATACAATTCCCTTTAATGTTGCCTTTTCTAAAACAAAGCAATTTAATTCCGTAAAAATTTACGTTAGTTCCGAATTCTAAATACGAGACCAATAATACTATATACACATTTACAGCATGTTAACTAGAAATATTTTTCAGCGGTATTCTTTCTGACAGAAAATGGCTATTCGTACCCCGCTCGACAACCTTTATGTAACTTTAAATGTATATATGTGAAATAATTTAGTGGTGTATTGCGTGCATAATTTATTCAAAAAAGAATTTGTTACAATCGTAGCAGAGCGCTTTCGGCTTTCGCCATCTTCAGTGCTATTCGTCAGTACTTAATACACACTATCTTCAAAATTTGCATACTCTATCTTTACAACTTAAAACTTGGGAACTCTGCAGTAAGTCTCTTACATGTGAGTCAAAATTCATTAAAACTAATTAAAAGACATAAATGGACGAAAAAACAATTAAAATATTTGGACAGCACGTTACATTTTTTGATCGTGATTTCAAAGTGCACTTTTACTTAATTTCAATGAATTTTGACTCCCAAGTTCCCAAGTTTTAAGTTGTAAAGATAGAGTATGTAAATTTTGAAGATAGTGTGTATTAAGTACTGATGAATAGCACTGAAGATGGCGAAAGCCGAAAGCGCTCTGCTACGATTGTAACAAATTCATATTTGAATAAATTATGGACGCAATACACTACTAAATTATTTCACTTATTATATTTCTACGTGCACACAGCCAAAAACCCTCCTTTTCATATATAAATGTATATGTTTGATTTAAAGTAATTTGAACGAATGTTGGCTTGTACTTGTAATGATAAAAACAGAAATATTTACTTTTCTAAAATATCGTCAGTTTCGCTACCGCTGGAATACGACATCTTCTCAGAAGTAACCCATTCTTCAAGATACTTTTGTTTATCACTAAAAAAACACGAGAGGAAGTAAGAAATAAGTTACAGACCTATAGTAAGATTTTAAAAAAGTTTCACTATGTTTTGAAACACACCTTGTTCCATTGCCACAGGCAGAATTAATGCAATTTTCCTTTATATTGTCTTTTCTGGAACAAAGTCAAAGTCCTATAGGTATATATTAAATATATTAAAATCGTTAAAAAAATTATAAAACCTTTTTATCGTGGTAAACAAACGACCGTTACCTTTAACTTCTATTTGTTCGTCTGAGCCTTTAACTTACCTTATTTTCTGAGCCCTTCGTCGACTTTTACGATGCGTTAATAAGCATAATTTCTTTCTTACTCCATGATTTTCTAATACTCTTCGACGCCCCGTTTTAATTTTCCACAAAATAATTAATTTAAAACTTGTACGAATATGACAACCAACAAGCGCAATAAAATCCAAAAAATCTTTTTGCATTGATAAAAATACTCACCGCTTCCAAACGTTTGATTGAATCAGCAAGTTACCTGGCGCTAGCGCTGTTGCCAACGGTAACAAAACCGCGGAGATATGAATAATTTGATCAAAATGAACGGTATGAAGTCAGTATGAAAGTAGGATAAGTTTGGACCAGAAACCGAAACTAATATTAAAAAATTTCATAAAGAAAAGTTGCCAGAAAAAATATTCCACAGGGGGGAAAGTTATTTTTGTAACAAAAAAAAATTTTTAAAAAAGTTGTTTTTCCCAATTTTTTTTATTTTATTTTATTATTTTAATTGACTTTCCCCCCTAGGGTTTAAAAAGCCTAATCTATTCCCAAAAAGATATATTAATTTGTTCTTTTGGTTTGGCTACCAAAGTGTACCCCGATTTATAATTATTACAGTAGGTGAGCAGGACTCTTAAGAGATCATCGTAGAAGATGAGATGGCTGAAGGTAGTCAAGAAGCTACACCAGAAAACATTGCCATAGGGCCTCAAGAAGCACCCAGAACTAGATCACATCGATTTTCCCAATCAACAGCCGTTTTTAGTACGCAGAGAGCAAGGCCAAATTCCTGTGACTGCGACAATAATGAAGTTCATCGTGGGGCAGAAGAAAAAAAAAGGGACAGTGGTGCAATACAAAAATATTTTTATGGTATTGTCGAGACTGTAAACATTTTTTCACCAGCTGCCCAACATCTTGTTAAAAATAAGGTTCTTAACATTGTTAGCGAAATAGAAGCAAAATATGTTAATCCACCACACAACATTCACAGTAAAACAATAATCCAGTATACCATACATATCCAAATACTTATAAAACTCAGTAAATGAATTCTACTAATCGCTATTCCCCCCACCTCTCCTCAGTTTATGTCATAACAAACTTTAAGTGCATTTCCTTCGTACCCACTACACAGAACACAGCCACAAAATCCATTTAGAAATATCGTTACCACACAGTCATCATCTGCGCCTCCCTCCCTTCTTGTGCCTCATACTATGGAGCATATTCACCAGAGAATGATAATATATATACAAAAATAATCTCATCATTATAATTACCTCATGTTACAATTCTTTTTTTTTTAATTTAGTTTTTTAAACCATTATTACTTAAAAATATAATGTATGTAAAACTAAATAGGTTAATTTTTTCAATGAGTTACTTACGTTATACCATTTGCATTCCACATAATATAATCAGTTGCTCAGTTGGTATGATATATTCTCTGAACGATGTATTGTGTTTTTTTTAATGTGGTTTTTGATTTTGTTTAGTAAATAATAAAACTTGTATTTTGACATTGATAAAATTTTAATTCATCAACGCGTCCCTATGAGATCGGGCTTTAGTCTTCCCATTGAGTCATCCCATGGATAAGTAGCGTCGATATATTTCTATTTTATGGATGTGCAGAACCCCTGAGCCAGGAGTGAGACACGCTGTCAAACCCCTTTTGATGATCGATATATGCCGTATGGAGGGAACTACGCAAATACATTATTATTACTAGACTATTTTACGAACCGCCGAAATGATTTGATATAGGATATAGTCCAAGTCCAAGTGAATTGGAAACCAAGCGCCTAACTCTAAACTGACGTTTAGTTGATTTAACTGCGGTAGATACCATATGTTAACGTTTTGATAGAGTTTGGGCGATATTAATGCTTACAGCGTTACCTACTGACAGTATTTCACCTATGCAGCCGGGTTTTGACAAAGTTATGTTTTTGAACGGGGATCCACTTAATGTTGGTATTCAGTGCACGTGGTTCAAGGGGTTTCTTGCCGAAAATAGCAAAAAATGTTACGCGGAAATCAAATACTGATACAATCTCAAGCTAACGCTTGTCCAGAAACATCTTTTACCAGCTTTCAATCTAAGATAAGCACATCTATTACATCTAAAAATATATTTTATAACCTCGAAATATCTCAATTGGTTCTTTTTTTTAAGTAATACAGGCCACTTAAGGACTGTATACCCATACTTTTTAAAACGGTTCCTTGTTTAAAATAAGTGTCACAATATATTCGCAAACTGGTGGTTTCTGTTTATTTATTTATTTATTTACAATTTAGGATGCAACAGAGCAAATGCTCCAAAAAAGCAACCACTATTTACGTGATAAATTTACAGTTATTATACATCGTAACGTTAAACAACTTACATGAAAAAAGAAAAAAATTTAATATTGAAATATTCTACTAAACTAATGGGTTCACATAATTCAAGTTTAAAAAATATTTTTTTATTGCTATTTTGAACTCACTGAGGCTAGTGTAAGTAACATCCAAATTATAACAATATTGATTAAATTCACCTTGCATTCTAATTATTGGTGTGTTCTGTCCTAGGTTTGTTCTATGGAATGGAATACTGAATAAATCATAATTTCTTAGATCCCTTCCGGGAACCCTGAAATTCAAACATGACAGAAGAAAGGGGGAATCTATGGAGCCAATAACTATAATACAGAAGTCTGAAATAATCCATCTATGCTTTAGTGGCAGTACGTTGAAGTCCCGAGCAGCCCGTTCAACCGAGCAACCCGCTTTAAAAGCCAACGTTTTAAGAAACCTTCTCTGAATTGATTCAATTCTTTTTGAGTGTATTTTATAGTGCGAGGTTTCCATATGACCGATGCAAAAGAAAGCTTACTGTATACGAATGAATAATATAGAGCAAGAATGCTACCTGGGTGTCTAAATTCGTTAAAAGTTCTATTTATAAATCCTAACAGTTTATTTGCCTCAGCTATAAGCTTTTCAAAGTGAAAACGAAAGGTCCATTGGCTATCCAGAATGACGCCGAGGTCTCTGATCTTGTTAACCCTTTTTAAGAGGTTACGATTAATGATGTAGTTAAAGTTAAGCAAATTTTTCTTTTTGGAAAATGTTATAACGTAGCATTTTGTTTGATTTAAAAAAAGGCTATTGTTTTTGCAGAATTGAGATAATCTATCTAAATCGTGTTGAAGTTTAAGGCAATCGTCGGGTTCCTTAATGGTACGATAGATTTTTAAGCCATCAGCGTACAAGAGGAATTTACTATTGTGAAAGCACTGTGTTATATTGTTGATATAAATAATGAAAAACAACGGCCCCAAGTGGCTTCCCTGTGGAACGCCTGACGTAGCTTCAAATTGAGCGGAGTCATAGCCGTTTACCGCAACAACCTGTTTCCGATGACAAACATAGGATCAAACCCACCCCAGCAGCCCCTCGCACACACCGACCTCAGGAAGCCTGTCAATCAACCTGGTGTGGCTGATTTTATCGAATGCTTTGCTGAAATCGGTGTACACGCAGTCTATCTGATCCTGGTTATCGATTCCTTCACAAATGTTATGGGAGAGACAGAGTAGATTAGTTTCCAAAGATCTGTGGGGACAGAAGCCATGTTGTTCTTCGATGATTAAGTTTTTTACGGTATTTAAGATATCAGCATATACTACTTTTTCTAACATTTTTGCAAAAATAGAAGTTATACTTATGGGCCGTTAATTTTCAACATTGGTCCTGTCGCCACTCTTGTGAATTGGTATTATATGTGATAATTTCCACTTACTCGGAAAAATGCCGCTTTGTAGGGATACATTGAAAATATAGCACAATGGTGTAGACAGACTGTACCGGGTGAACCACTAAGAATGATCGCCGGCTATATCTCAAAATCTGGCAGTCGTGGAGCTTTTAGGCAAAATATTTTTTAGTAAAAGTGCCCAAGAGAAAATGTTGGAAATTGTTTTCGAGTTTGTAAAATGTCCGCAAGGGGGCGTCACAGTCATGACCATGGCAAATATTAAGATTATCTTCGTGTTTTGACTAAATAAGAGGTACCGAAAACATCTTAGTTTTAATCCTTACATATTTCGTTATAATTTTTATTATGCACAAATTTTTATATCTAGTGAAATAAAGTGGTGGGGGGAATTCAAATGTTTTTTTACATAAACTACGATTACTCCCATTTGGCATACCCGATTTTAACAAACATGGTCTCATTTAAGAGAGGAGTATTTTATCTACAAATTGCACTTTTGTTATTATATCCTTGAATTTTGCCTTCGCCGCTAGATGGCGTTAACTGAAATATAAGCGAATATTAGGCTTTTTCGCAACAAAGTTAAATACAATGATAGGCATGTTTTAACAGAATCTGCTAGAGAATTAAATTCCTAACATTTTCGTAAAAACTTCATATTTTTATCTTTTATAGAATCGGAGTTATTGACCAAAATAAACTAATATAACGTATTCTTCCGTTTTAAGGGCGTTTTCTAGCAACCAGTACCATTTAAATTAAGAGTAGGCTGTGAAAAATAAAACAAATATATTATGTTAAAATGGCTCGCTGTCAAAATATCTAATAAGTTGGTTTTTCACTGAGACCGTTGGTTTTTATTGTGTCCAGGAAAACTCTTTTTATTAATATGCGGTATACAAATGACGAGGTATTCGATTTGATAGGCGTTTGTTTCGAATGCATGCGAAATGAGACAGTCGCTTCCAGGGTTTACGCCATACAATTTCCTGAAAGAGTGCATCATACGAGCGGGGTTTTTCGTATGCTTGCGGAAAGGCTCAAGACCACCGGATCTTTTCGCCTTCCTTTGCATAAAAGGCAACCCAGAGGCTGAACGGAAGAAAATATTATAAATGTGTTGGCGTATATTGTATTTGATCCACATGTAGGGATCAAAAGAGAGTTGGGAATTTGCCACACTACGGTCGTAAACATATTAAAAGATCACAAGTAAGTTTTGAAAATTTTATTTTTTTTTCTGTGTAATATTCGAGATATTGACAGAAATATTAAAAAATATATGTTTGAGAGTAATACAGCTGAAACTAAAAAGGTGCTTATAGACTGACAAGAAAATTCGCGGAAGTTACAGTGTGTCACTAGTCTAAACTAACCTGGACTTAATGAACGTCGCGGAAGATCTTTAGACTAGTGACACAGTGTAACTTCCGCGAGTTTTCTTGCCAGTCTATCAACACCTTATAAGAACCAAAGAGTTTAATCCAAGCAACCCTCCTACGGAACGTGCGCGTGAGTTGTTCTTACACATGCCACATTATTTTTTAGGATGCATCCATATCATATCGTTCTTCACTAGGCTTTACTAGCTGAAGATTTTGATCGCCGACTAGACCATTGCCGATGGCTATTAAATATGGTAGCGGAAACCCCCGAAATGCTGTCTCATATTCTATGGACGGACGAGGCAACATTTAGAAGCGATGGTAGTGTGAACCTACATAATATGCACTATTGGACCAGGACAAATCCATGTTGGATGCAGGAAGTGCAGTATCAAGGTCGCTGGTCGGTAAACGTGTGGTGCGGAATTCTGGGGGGTAAAATTATTGGACCCGTTTTCTTTCACCAAACTCTCACTGGAGAGGTGTATTTAAATTTTTTAGTAAATGAACTGCCGCTTCTCTTAACAGATGTTGCTTTGGATGTTCGCCGTGACGTTTTTTCAGCACGATGGGTGTCCGGCGCATTTTGCTATAAACGTCCGGGAGCTCCTAGATCGGGCCTATCCTGGCAGGTGGATTGGACGGGACAGTTTATTTCCCTGGCCAGCTAGGTCACCAGATCTGACCGTGCTAGATTATTATTTGTGGAGGAGAGTCAAGGATATTGTTTTTGCAAACCGGCCTACAACGAGAGAAAATATGATGGAGAGAATTACATCGACGTTAAGAAATATATCCGTTGCGGAAATTAAAACTGCTGTTTTATCTACGCGGGAGAGGTTGAAGGCTTGCTTGCCAATGATGGACGTCATTTTAAACATTTGGGCCGTCATTAATATATTTTTCATCAAATCTTCAGTGTGCGTTTTAAAATAAGTAAATCGCAGTATAAATAATATATTTCAAAAAGAAATATATAGGTAGGAGTTTAAGAAAATATTTCTATCGTTGTAGCTAACACTTTTTGTAACTGTCTGTTCATATTGAAAATAAACGCCTATCATATCGAATGCCTCGTCATTTGTATACCGCATATTAATAAAAAGAGTTTTCCTGGACACAATAAAAACCAACGATCTCAGTGAAAAACCAACTTATTAGATATTTTGACAGCGAGCCATTTTAACATAATATATTTGTTTTATTTTTCACAGCCTACTCTTAATATAAATGGTACTGGTTGCTAGAAAACGCCCTTAAAATGGAAGAATACGTTATATTAGTTTATTTTGGTCAATAACTCCGATTCTATAAAAGATAAAAATATGAAGTTTTTACGAAAATGTTAGGAATTTAATTCTCTATCAGATCCTGTTAAAACATGCCTATCATTGTATTCAACTTTGTTGCGAAAAAGCCTAATATTCGCTTATATTTCAGTTAACGCCATCTAGCGGCGAAGGTAAAATTCAAGGATATAATAACAAAAGTGCAATTTGTAGATAAAATACTCCTCTCTTAAATGAGACCATGTTTGTTAAAATTGGGTATGCCAAATGGGAGTAATCGTAGTTTATGTAAAAAAACATTTGAATTCCCCCACCACTTTATTTCACTAGATATAAGAATTTGTGCATAATAAAAATTATAACGAAATATGTAAGGATTAAAACTAAGATGTTTTCGGTACCTCTTATTTAGTCAAAACACGAAGATAATCTTAATATTTGCCCTGGTCATGACTGTGACGCCCCCTTGCGGACATTTTACAAACTCGAAAACAATTTCCAACATTTTCTCTTGGGCACTTTTACTAAAAAAATATTTTGCCTGAAAGCTCTACGACTGCCAGATTTTAAGATATAGCCGGCGATCATTCTTAGTTGTTCAGTGTTCACCCGGTACATACAATTTTTTATAAATATTGGTGGTATTCCATCCGGCCCTGCCCCCTTGCGTAAATCAAGTCCCTTAACAAGCTCAAGTACTTTCCCCTCAGTGACCTGAATAGCGCTTCCATTAGCGCTTCTACCTTTTAAATCTACTTTAATATTGTTCTGTTCTGGCAACCGGTATACACCCCTGAAAAAATCGGCGAAGAGATTGTTCACACCCCGACCATCGGAGGCAGCACGTCCCTCGAAATGGAGATTTTGAGGAATGGTGCCATAAGATTTTCTTTCGCTGGAAACATAGTTCCAAAATTTATTAGAATTGGTAATGATCTGTGCTTCCGTAGTCCGGATGAAATCATTAAAATCGCGGTTCATTAGCTGCTTTGACCGACGACGCAATTGGGAGAACATTAGATATGACTCTCTATCGTTAAATCTTTTATATTTATTGTGATACTTGTTTTTCTCAATAATTGTTTTTATTGTTTGCGATTTAAAGTAGACTGAATAATTTCCTGTGATTTTAAAACATGGTAGGTACGTAAGTTTCAATAACTTTTTGCAATTTCAAGTAGAATATACTAACGACATCCTCCAATGATCTTCCCGAAAATATTTCTCCCATTTTGCGGACGCCAAGTCCTGGTTGATAGACCCATAGTCCGCTCTTTTAAAGTTAAATACCTTACAGCTTTGGTGTACAAGTGATTTAAGTATTGCTCCATTAACGTAAAATTCCAGAGCAGAGTGGTGTGCGTCCTCATTGACCAAGCAGCAGTCAGAACGCAATAGGTGCCTCAGATATTGGTGCCCTGTTACCCAGTACCAAGTCTAGATATAGTTGACATTACAAATATTGTTAAATTGCATAAAACCTAAATAAGAAAAAGCGTCAACCATAGAGGACGATCTCTCATCAACATGTGCTGCATAAAAGAAATTTTCATTTTTCACTCTTAACCATTCTATATTAGCCATGTTAAAATCGCCCACCATGATCACCGATCCCTCGGAAAATAAATTTTCAAGTCTATATAAGTTGCTTATAAATGTCAGAAAAGCATTATTGTCACTCGGCGGAATATATACACAGCATATTATTATGTACACTATATTACCTGAAGAAGTATTTAGGAATATCCATAGTTCCCCTGACTCGGATTCCAGTTCCATGCATCTGGTCGCCTGAAATACATGTTTAACTGCCACAAGCACTCCACCCCCGTCCTTTTTAATAGAACCAGTATTTTCTCGGTCACGCCGAAATACATCGTAATCACTGGTAAAAAGCTCGCACGATGACACTCCACTCCTCAACCACGTTTTAGCCAAACAAACAACATCAAAATTAGTGGACGCTAAATTGTGGAAAAATTATTTGCTAGAGTAAGGTGTTCGTTAAGATAGAGATTTTCCGACAGGCCCTCAACTTTCATTCGAGGGGTACCGTTTTCTTTTTGCAATCTTTTTGTTTTTGCAGTAGATAAGACTTTTTCTTTTTCTGTGAATATACTTAACTTTATCGTGGGCCACTGTGTAGTTAATGTAGCTCCCAATTTTGTCAAGCAAGGTTAAAAGATTCTCATTCTCCCTCTCGGGAATGCCGTGAATTTCTATGTTTTGGGATCTTGATAATTGTTCTATGTCATTCATGTTCGAATTTGTTATTTTAAAATAATATTCTCTACAAAAATACTTTATTGAGTCATTTCTTATCTTACACGTTTTACCATCTTAAAATGAACTGTCCTTATTTTGGTTATGTTTCTACCAAAACAATTTTACCACTGACTGTATGCAACCAGTTATTCACTGCCCTACCTAGTATTAAGTGTTGCCTAACATAAAACCTATAAATCTTAAATCTAAATTATTATTCTTAACACCTTCTCCTAATAATTATTAACTTTTATAGCATTAAAAACAATGAAAATATTAGTTATTATTATTCACACAACATATTCTCAAATTTTGCAAACTTTACATTACCTAATGGTTTGGTAAAAATGTCTGCGATTTGTTCTTCTGTAGAACAATATTTTATTGTCACAGTCTCATCATATACTTTTTCATTAATGAAATGATACCTGACGTCTATATGCTTGCTTCTCCGGTTAAATTGTCCATTTTTAATAAGCTGAAGCGCACTTTCATTGTCAATATGCAAAGTTATTGGTACATTACAATTCACAAGTTCTTGAATTAAGGCTTTAATGTACATAAGTTCTTTTACACACTCTGCTGCAGCAATGTATTCAGCTTCAGTGCTTGATAATGCCACGATAGGTTGTTTTCGCGAACACCAGTTTATAGGTCCATCACAAAAGTATATTACGAAGCCCGTTGTGTTTTTTCTAATATCACGATCACCTGCAAAGTCTGAGTCACAATATGCCGTTAGTTCATAGTCCGTTGACGACACTTTATACCCGATATTACTGTCCTTAGATTGTTTTAAATATCTCATAATTCGTTTTATTATCGATACATCAGTATCTGTTGGATTTTCCATTCTTCGACTTCCATAGTTTACTGCAAAGGATATGTCTGGTCGAGTTTTATTTGTTAAATAAAGTAAGCTGCATATTGCTTCTCGATATGGAAATTTCTAATTGGAGTAGAAAGGGATACACTATAGGCAGACGGCCTAGACGGCGTACCTTTGCAGGTATTTTTTGTAGGGCTTGGCAGGTGTTCAAACCCGAGCTCTCCGTGGCATCAGAATACTGCCTAACCTGAATCAACGAAATGTCACACACGTGTTCTAACGTGTTTGACCTTGAATGACCTTTGTCGCACACGTGTGCGAACCTATATGACCTTGAATAACCTTGGTTTTGTGTTTGTGTACGCGTGAATGTGTGCGATTGTCTGTCTGTCTCTCTGTCTGCCTGTCTATCTGCCTGTCTGTCTGTCTGTATGCATATCTTTTTGCTATGCTTAACCTTGAATATGTAAGCGATGTGTGTTTTTGGCGCTATGAAAGCATACGTATAGGTGTATATGTGTTTTATGTCCCCGACTATGTACACAAGCCGGTTTTTACCAGACAAACTATGCAATTGTAGACTACGTCGTAAACCTGTATGAACCTATTAATCTTCTAAGTGCGCAATAACTTTTTGTAATTATTATATTTTTATGTTTCTCCATTTACACTGATTGTCTACCAAATATTTAAATACCTATTTAAACTTAAGTATGCCTCTTCTTGGGGGTATAATATGCGGGGTTAACTTTGAAATAAACTTAAAAATAGGGACAGTGATGTGGACAAGTATCACTCAAATAATTATGTTAACTACACTAATCCTCCCTTGCTATACCTTTTTGGAATCTGTATAACATATTTACCCTATGCTAACAGCGTTGTTTTATATCGGATTAAAATACTTGTAAAGTAAGAGAAAAGGGTACTAATAACTATTTATTTATTTCACATTTTCGTAAAATACCGTATTTAAAAAAAAATAGTCTCTTTACGAAATATGAATTAAAATGATGTAGTTAACGTGTAAAGCAGAAAGTATTATACCATTATTTGATTCAAGAAGTAAACAAAAAAAGAGTTAATCTTGATTCTCCCTTACGCTATATAATCTTACTCAACATTAGAAACATTACGGCAGATTAACAATGGTAAAAACGGAAAAGGTAATAAATCTGACTGAATAGCATGTATTTTAAAACCAAAATAATTGTTATACCTGTATATACTAAATCTACTTACTAAAGTGTAATAATGTTTTGTTTTTGGAATTGAATAAAGCTCAAGGAATAATAATGAAATTCATTTTAAATACACTACCAGTATATTTAAATTTAAGAATATGCAATAAAATTCTGTAAGCAATTACAATAATATAGACATTTATGATCTTATATGAAGGTAATGTACAATATCGACAGTCTATATTGAGTCAAGTATTCATTTGAAGGCATTTTAACACATTTAGTGAGCATAAGTGAGCTACCCAATTTTCTCTATACTTTAGCATTTTGTGTTATGTAAATAAAACGAATTAACACCAAATTAACACAAAAAGGGAAAAAGGTTATACTTAAATCTAAATAGTCATACGTGAATTTAAAGCTTAGATATGCTACATGTGCTGAGTACCTATTTATGTTTATTTGAAGGAAGGCGCCGAGGGCGTACAGATTTTACTTTTCAGTCATTTTTACCAAAACATGTAGCTATAAATACGAAAACCTTATTACAATTGGGTTATCTAGAGTAACTTATTAAAAAAGGGCTTTTTTACACTACCTGTATCTATTTCTCTATAAATTTACTGGAATCTCGATTAAGAAATATGGCGCAAGATATACTAGAATCTTCAAGATATTCTGTTGACTGTGTAATTTCAGGAAAATAGTTTAAAAAAATTATATTTCATAAAAATTGCTTACTAGCGATTTCTTTGTACTGAATCCTGCCTGCCTGTCAGTCTGCCTGTCCATTTGCTCGTTCGTATTTTAAGATCCCTCGAACTATGGGCTCACAAGCTAATACCAAATTACAAGTAAATAGAGTGTAATTTCAGGAAAAAAGTTTAAAAAATTACGTTTCATAGAAATTGCCTAACTAGCGATTTATTTGTACTGGAAATGGATAAATTATAGGACTATCTCGTAATGAGAACAGTAGACAATAAATAAAACTTTAATACGTATGGCTCTATATCATTCGACCCTTACTTAAAATACCCACTAGGTATAGGTACTATACAACCTGTATTTGCCATCAGGTAAAAGTCCTCATAATGCTTTTATAAAAATTTAACCGAAACTTTTATGTGGTTTAACCTTTTTGCCTAAAATGATGGAAAACTTGAATTGTGTACTATTTCGTATGGCTGTTTGTAATTAATTGAAATTTATTAACTATCACCAATCGAGGCGGGGTTTAACGTAACTGCAGTGTATTTACACCTTAATAAATAATCATGGACCGGGCAGTGAAATATGGTTTTTAGATCGGCCCGTGTTTTTTAGGGTTCAATTGATACAGCGCTTATCGCAGGTGAGAATTCACCGGTGTGAAACGACAGTATCAATCAGACATGTGAACAGGAGCATATTCTCCTTGCACGCATTAATTGTAAAACGGATTTTCGTTTAAGTTTTAAAGTTAAATATATTTAGTGAACTTGAATTGATTGTTTCATTAACCGGATTACGGTTATACTTAAATATATTAAAGTGGCGACGAGGTAAACGATAATTTTTGAAAAAAATCAGAATACACTTATCTGCCGTACATTGTGAGTGATAAAATGGCGACTAGTTCCATTGGACATATCCGCGAGTTTGATCCTCATACTAGTGATTGGACCATTTTTGTTCGCCGGTTGCATAATTATTTTATAGTTAACGAGATTACCGACAAAGGAAAAAAGAGAGCACTCTTGTTGAATGCCCTCAGCGAAGAAGCTTACAAGCTAGTCTTTAATCTCTCTCTGCCGTCCAAACCTGAAGAAAAGGACTATGATGACGTGGTCAAGTTACTGAACGAGCATTTTAAAGCATCCGAGTCGGTATTTGCGGTTCGCTACAAATTTTACAATGCAGAAAAATCACCTCACGAAAGTGTTCAAGACTGGGCAGCGAGGGTGCGAAGTCTTGCTGTAAAATGCGAATTTAGCGCAAATATTTTAGATATGGCTTTAAGAGATCGTTTTGTGATCGGTTTCGAAAAAGGCGCCGTTCAAGATAGACTTTTTGAAGAAGACATTAAGTGCATTTTTGCCGATGTTATTCGCATTGCTTCGGCTAAGACGGCCGCGAAACATAATACCTTCTTGTGTGAACCATCAATTAAAGTGGAACCCGGTGTTTATAGTGTCTCGGACGTGAGACATAATCGCCAGATTGCAGCTCCGGAATCTCAAGCGCGCTATGTGCCGGCGGGTAATTCGAATCGTGCGAGTGGTCGTGCCGGTAAACAAAAATGCGCGGTTTGCGGACGATCCAATCATTTTACAAGTGAGTGTCGTTACCGCGAGTTTTCATGCAATGTATGTAAGGTTAAAGGTCATTTGGCACCAATGTGCCCCCGCAAGCAAGCTGATCATCGAGATAATCGCTCAAAAAATTTTCAAAATTTTGTAGAAACCGAGGAAGGTGAATGTTTTTCGATTTTCGATTTACTCATGCTCTGTAAGTAGTGAACCTTATTTTGCAAATATATTAATTAATAATAAAAATTATTCATTCCAAATTGATTCTGGAGCTAGTATTTCCGCAATTTCAGAAGACTTTTACGTCAACAATTTTAAAAATCATCCTTTATTGCCTACTGACAAAGTTTTGCATTTTTATAATGGTAATAAGATGAAACCTCTTGGTATATGTAACCTAGAAGTTGTTTATAAAGGCATATCTCACAAACTAGATATTTTTGTTGTGAAAAATGGAGCTATTCCCATTTTAGGTCGAGATTTTATGAATATATTTAGATTAAGTATTTCAACTGTACATTTCTCAGATACTGAAATTAGTTCTGTTGAACAGATAATGAAAAATTACCACACACTCTTTATCCCAGGCTTAGGAACATTTAATAAGGGTACTATCTCTTTAAAATTAAAAGATCAATCAGCAACGCCTAAATTTTGTCGTGCTAGGCCATTGCCCTATGGTTTAAGAGATAAGGTCAATGCAGAATTAGATAGATTAGTGGTTTTGGGAGTTTTAAAACCTGTTGATTACTCTCCATGGGCAACACCCATAGTTCCGGTGTTGAAAAAAGATGGATCGGTTCGTATTTGTGGTGATTTTAAAATAACTCTAAATCCGGTTTTAGAGGTTGACCAGTATCCTTTACCACGGATCGATGATCTATTTTCTCAATTACAAGGAGGAGCTATTTTTTCTAAAATCGATTTGTCACAGGCTTATGCGCAGTTTTGCTTAGATGAGAAATCGAAAGAGCTTGTTACAATATCTACGCATAAAGGCTTGTTTCAATATCAACGTTTACCCTTTGGCGTGGCCTGCGCATGCGCAAAATTCCAGAAAATTATGGAATCATTATTGCATGGCATAGAGGGTGCTGTGGTGTTTCTTGATGACATTTTAGTCTGTGGCAAAGACAAAAATGAACATAACAAACGCTTACAGCTTGTTTTTGCATGCTTGCAAAATGCTGGTTTACGAGTCCGTTCAGATAAATGTAGTTTTAACCAGACGGAAATACAGTACTTGGGTTACGTAATAGATAAAGAAGGATTACATACATCACAAGATAAAATAGTCGCCATAAGAGATGCTCCTGTTCCGGAAGATTATACGCAGCTCCAGTCTGTACTAGTGTTAATCAACTATTATGGAAAATTTTTACCGAACCTTGCAACTATATTAAATCCATTACATAATTTGTTAAGAAAAAATGTACGATTTGTATGGTCGAAAGAATGCGACTTAGCTTTTAAGAAGGTAAAAGAATTGTTAATGTCGGCTGGTGTATTGATTCATTATAATCCAGAGTATGAGCTTAAATTAACTACTGACGCAAGTCCTTATGGTATCGGTTGTGTAATTAGCCATGTTATGCCAAATAAGCAAGAAAAGCCGATTGCATATGCATATGCCAGCCGCACATTAACAAGTGCCGAAAAAAATTATAGTCAAATTGAAAGAGAAGGTCTGAGCATAATTTTTGGATTATGTAAGTTTAATCAATATTTATATATCAGAGAATTTATTTTGGTAACAGATAACAAACCATTGATGGCAATATTTAACCAAAAAAAAAGGAATTCCGCAATTTTCGGCAAACAGATTGCGCCGCTGGGCTGTTATTCTCTCTAACTATCGATATAGAATTGAATATGTTACTTCTTCAAAGAATGTCGCAGACTTCTTCTCGCGCTTACCCGTAGATAGCGATAAGAGCGAATGGAAGTGTGTTGATTTAAATTATTGTAATTATTTTTCTGAAAAAAAATTGACGGCTGTCAATTACGAATTAATCAAACAAAATGTTAAATTAGATCATATTTTAAACCAAGTAATTAAAAATGTTAAATCTGGTTGGCCGAAAAGTGCAAAGAATAACACAAACTTGAGTAAATTTTATCCTATACGAAATGAACTCACAGTTGAAGATAATATTTTATTATGGAATAATAGAATTGTTATACCAGAGTCGCTAAAAAAACGCATGTTAGCACAACTGCATTCTTCCCATTTAGGAACAGTCAAAATGAAAAGTGTTGCTCGTGCGCATTTTTTTTGGCCTGGTATAAACTTAGATATAGAAAATCTAGCAAACTCATGCCCAAATTGCTCTGTAAATAAGGCAACCCCTCCCAAAAGTAAAATAATACCGTGGAAATGGCCAGATCAAGTATTTGACAAAATTCATATAGATTATTTTCGACCATTTCTAGGGAGTTATTTTTTTGTAGTTTTTGATGCGTATTCAAAGTGGGTTGAATGTCTTCCTACTAAAAATATTACTTCATCTTTCACGATAAAGGCACTAGATTCATTATTTTCTCGTTTCGGATTACCACGGTATTTAATGTCAGACAATGCTAAGAATTTTACAAGTGCGGAATTTGATGATTTTTTAAGTTATCATCAGATTACGCATATTACCTCTGCTCCTTTCAATCCACAGTCAAACGGCGCAGCGGAAGTGACAGTTAAAACTGTAAAAAATTCTTTAAAAAATGCACTGGGAAACAATACAATTATTGATACTTCTGCTTCTTTAAATAGATTTTTGTTTGAATATCGAACAACACCGCAGTCAACTACAGGCGTGTCACCTTCCATGTTAATGTTTGGGCGCGATATTCGCACAAAGTTTGATTTGTTAAAACCCCCTATCGAAATAAGAAAAAAGGTTGAACAACAACAAATGAAACAAATTAAAAATTCCGGGGGGAAGGAAAGACCACCATTTACTGTTGGTGAAAATGTAATTGTTAAGGACTATAGAGTGGTCAATAAAGTTAGTTGGGTTCCCGCTATTGTTAAAAAGGTGTTTGGTAATAGAACATATATAGTTTTTGTACCTGAAATTAATCGTACTTGGAAGAGGCACACCAATCAAATGTTAAAAGTGCTCTACCTATTGTAATTAGTAACCCATATAAAAATGCAGAACAGTCATTGGTTAGGGATGAAGTTGCGGAATCTAGTCTATCGCCTAGAGAGTGTTCCAACAACTCCGGAAATACCTTTAATGATTTATCTGAGGCCGTCACGAGTGACTCTGTCGGGGAAGGCTCAAGTACTAATAAAAGCAATGACGATTTATTTACTACACCTGTTTCGTTAAAAACAAGTAGACCAAAGCGAAGTGTTAAAAAGCCTAATAGGCTGCAATATGTGTAGAATAAGGGTCGCTGCATAAGTGATATTCTATGTTATTTTTTATAGACGCTTGAATTATCGAACGTTTGGATTGTTGCATTTTTTCCATCAGAGGTGGGAGAGTGCAGTGTATTTACACCTTAATAAATAATCATGGACCGGGCAGTGAAATATGGTTTTTAGATCGGCCCGTGTTTTTTAGGGTTCAATTGATACAGCGCTTATCGCAGGTGAGAATTCACCGGTGTGAAACGACAGTATCAATCAGACATGTGAACAGGAGCATATTCTCCTTGCACGCATTAATTGTAAAACGGATTTTCGTTTAAGTTTTAAAGTTAAATATATTTAGTGAACTTGAATTGATTGTTTCATTAACCGGATTACGGTTATACTTAAATATATTAAAGTAACAATCACAATAATGAGTTTTTGGGTGCTGACAAAATCTTAAACATTACACCTCAAGAAAATATGCTATACTAGGATGCATTTTACAGTACTTCGACATTCTGGAAATAAAGAAAAACTAGTGTATGGTAGTAAAAAAAATTTAAATCTAAGAATAATCGATGCAGAGTTTATCGCAAGCAGCACAATAAGGAGTCTTTAGGTGCAGGCAAAATCTTAAACATTTCTACGAAAAACATGATTATTTTTTTAATTAACACAAATATACATAAGTTCTTGACAATTTGATGTTTTTGTCGATATTTGGAGTAAACGTAAGCGAAGGTCTGACTGATGGGCCAATATGCGATATTTCTGTATATGTACTTCAGGAAACCACAGTTAGGTAAACAAAAGGTCTATAACCATTGAAAATCGTAACTTTACAGTTTTGTCTCATATAAAAGTCACTTTTTGAAGAAACCTACATATATGATTTCAAACTAATCTGGCTTAAGGGAAAATTTATGACGTTGTGTGTTTTAGAGTTCATTTTAAAAAGTACGATAATTTGCTAACCGACACTAGATCATTACTTTGTTTATTAAAATCTCATTTCGACATTTAATGGTTTTTAGGGTCTTAAAGTGAACCGGCTTGCCTGGAAACGATGTTTTCCTTGAGCTGTTTTACCAACGCAACATTTGGAAGAGAACCATAAACTAAAGGATATATATATATATATATATATATACAGTGCGTCCATAAAGTCTTGCACAAATTCATTTAAAATTCAGGTATTTACTTTTTAAAAACGCTCGGACACGTCAATTAGTACTTTTGTTTGCGCATTTTTTAACGTAAAATGTTTTTATACAGGGTGTCGCACGTATGAGGTATGAGGTCATCAATAAATGAGTTTAAAATAAATTTTCAAACGTCAATATTTCGGAAACCGTGATTTCCAGAGGTGTTAAGTGTTCATCATAGAATTCAAAATTGATATAATATACAGGGTGTTCCATTAAAAAAAATCCTTGATGACCTCATACCTCATACGTGCGACACCCTGTATAAAAACATTTTACGTTAAAAAATGCGCAAACAAAAGTACTAATTGACGTGTCCGAGCGTTTTTAAAAAGTAAATACCTGAATTTTAAATGAATTTGTGCAAGACTTTATGGACGCAGTGTATATATATAAAAAGTGGGAAGGTAGTCTTGATCGACTAGTTAAACAGAAAATCCTAATATTGGGGGATCGATCTGGGTTTGGACGGTTTGAAGAAAAACTCTTTTCTACTACGCCGAGCTTTCGGAATTATTTTATTCCTTTTTCAAGGCTGCAATACAGAACAAGATCTTATTTTTTAAATTTATTTTATACAATTTTAAAGACTTACGTGTAAAGTGAGTTATTTTTTAAAGAAAACTGGCATTTTTAATTCGTCGTAGGTGTCATCGAAGGAAACTTTGAAATTTATTTGTTTTATTTGTTACATATTTTTGATTTTAATAACTATGGGATAACACCATGTGGTCGCGAACATGTCTGCTTGATTTTCACTTTAGAAAATGGCGGGATACCTGCCTTCGCGTTGCATGAATCTGAGGGAGACGACTGAAGGAGAGAGAGGGAATAATGTTGGCAGTGCGCTGCTTCCACCAGGTACCACCTGACTCACGTAATGCGTGCGCATATTCCAGTGGTGGCGTTGTTTATTCATGGAATTATTTGGAGTTAGGAATTAGTAATACATATTTTATTTAATTTGATTATTTGATTGTACTTAAGTGTGTGTCTGTCTGTCACCCAGAGTCACACAACACTTAACTCTCTAACAGAAAAGACTGGTAACAAAGAAAATCAACTTAACAACTAAAATAAATAAAAAACTTTTGTGTGACTCTGGGTGACAGACAGACAGACACACACTTAAGTACAATCAAATAATCAAATTAAATAAAATACTAATTCTTAACTCCAAATAATTCCATGAATAAACAACGCCACCACTGGAATATGCGCACGCATTACGTGAGTCAGGTGGTACCTGGTGGAAGCAGCGCACTGCCAACATTATTCCCTCTCTCTCCTTCAGTCGTCTCCCTCAGATTCATGCAACGCGAAGGCAGGTATCCCGCCATTTTCTAAAGTGAAAATCAAGCAGACATGTTCGCGACCACATGGTGTTATCCCATAGTTATTAAAATCAAAAATATGTAACAAATAAAACAAATAAATTTCAAAGTTTCCTTCGATGACACCTACGACGAATTAAAAATGCTAGTTTTCTTTAAAAAATAACTCACTTTACACGTAAGTCTTTAAAATTGTATAAAATAAATTTAAAAAATAAGATCTTGTTCTGTATTGCAGCCTTGAAAAAGGAATAAAATAATTCCGAAAGCTCGGCGTAGTAGAAAAGAGTTTTTCTTCAAACCGTCCAAACCCAGATCGATCCCCCAATATTAGGATTTTCTATATATAAATATATATATATAGAAAATCCTATATAAATATATATATGTTTTATTATCATTGTTGCGTCCATTCATTGACAATTTACGTTCACTATTGCGACCATGACATTATTGCAGCCATATAACGGACGCAATAAAGTAATCCTATGTTTTCCGGATTCTACGAATTTTTTTACTAAAAATTTTTTCCCGCCTGATCGCCCATCAGTGTATTTTATATTGCATTTTATGAATGGTTGTGCCATCTATTAGGATCGTTGAGATATTAACAGATTTAAGTGGACGCAATAAGGTTAAGATACTGTAAAAATATGTATAGATTTATGAAGTACAGTAAAACACACTTGAACTGTAAATTTCCACTATATTTAACTATGAAATTTATAACATGTTTCGCTAACACTGTAGCTTCATCAGATGACACAGGTATAATGATTGTTAAAAATAATAATTGATGTACAATAAGGTTCAGATAATTACAAATAACAATAAAACTAGAAATAGAGGGAAGGGTTATAATTTTGGGGAAACCAATAAGTGGTGGTTGTAATTATAATAAAGTAGGTAATGTGTTTATTACAGAGCCCTAAAGGTGTAGATAGTGGTCAACAGAATAAATTTAATAAAGGTGAACTATTTAAATCTAATTGATCATTTAATAACAGGTCCGTATTTTTAAGTATTATAATAGTTTTGCCAAAAATAAAAGTGATTCGAACTATGCTAATCATTTACTTGATAGCCAACATAATTTTGACCCTTCTTTCAAAATTCTACATACCGAAAATAAAGGTTTTAAACTTAATCTGTTAGAATCTATGGAAATAAACAAACTTAAAAATACGGACCTGTTATTAAATGATCAATTAGATTTAAATAGTTCACCTTTATTAAATTTATTCTGTTGACCACTATCTACACCTTTAGGGCTCTGTAATAAACACATTACCTACTTTATTATAATTACAACCACCACTTATTGGTTTCCCCAAAATTATAACCCTTCCCTCTATTTCTAGTTTTATTGTTATTTGTAATTATCTGAACCTTATTGTACATCAATTATTATTTTTAACAATCATTATACCTGTGTCATCTGATGAAGCTACAGTGTTAGCGAAACATGTTATAAATTTCATAGTTAAATATAGTGGAAATTTACAGTTCAAGTGTGTTTTACTGTACTTCATAAATCTATAGTTATGGATTTCCACCTAGTATCGGCTGAATCTATCAAAAATATGTATATTTTAGTTTAACCAAATGCCGATAGAGGCGCAGAAACAATATACATTGCCGTATAATTTTCGTTCAATTTTCTAATTTTATTGCGTCCGAAAGTTGGCAACACAGCAATCTATTAATAGAAATCCAAGAAATGTTATTTACCGCGGTTGGATTTATTATTCGGTTATTTTTTGAGTGATGTGCATTGGTTTAGTATTTTGCTGCGTCCCAGCGTGTGTAGGTAATGATGGAAAACTCTCGTGGTGCTAAAATGGTTAATATGTGTAATGTGGAAAATAAAAATGGTAAGTTAGTGATATTTAAAAAATTAAAATAGAGTAAATGGAAATTATTTGTTCTAAATTTTAAATTCGACAGATGGACATTTTTTAAACTGGTGTTTTTATTTATATACAGAGTGTCTCACGGCGACCATATATTAAAATAGTTCGTAAAGTAATGCTATTTGAATTAACATAAAGGCTAAAATAAAAAATGAAATATTTTTTTTGATAATAAATAATATCTTTATTGCGTCCATTATATGGCGGCAATAATATGGGTTCGCAATAGTGAACGTAAATTGTCAATTAATGGACGCAACAATTGATACAAAAATACATACATATTAATTTTTGTATCATTGTTGCGTCCATTCATTGGCAATTTACATTCACTATTGCGGCCATATAACGAACGCAATAAAAGTAATTTATTTCATTCGTAATATATTCAATATCAAAAATTTTTTAATTATTTGTTTTAGTCTACGTTGGTTTTTAATAATTAATAAATTTTCAAAAGTTTTACCAGAGATGATCAAAGAAATACGTTGCTTATAAATATCTATAAAAACACCAGTATCAAGAATTTTCATCCGTTCAATTTATTTATTCAGTGTGTCCCCGAATCGACGCACGAATAGATGAGAGAGACTACAAATTTTCAATTTGAAATTTTATCTTTTGGGGTTCAGCCCTGCTTGGATAGAAACTAATTTGTGTAATAATTTTAGTTTCGAAAAATCACGTATGCCTTGGAAATTTACAAAATAACTTTCTTTCCCCACCAGTAAAGTGCTTTTTCTCCAGGAGATACGGAAAAATCTTATTAAAAGAAGATATTCAGCAAGAAAAACCGAGTAAGAATACAAAATTCTAAAATCCTAGTTTTACTTTAATATTTTGCATTATTTTTATTGCATGCACTTCCCTATTGAAGATATCAAAAAATGTTGTTAAAAAAGTTGTTTAAAATAATAAAGTAATGTTTAATTTATTATTTTGAACAACCTTTCTTAACGAAATTTTTTAATATTTTCAATAGGGAGGGGCGTGCAATGTAATAATGCAAAATGTGAAAGTAGGCCTAGAATTTTTAAAATTTCTTTTTTTAATAACATTTTTTCGTATCTCCTAGAGAAAAAGCACTTTACTGGTAGGAAAACAATTTTTTTGTTTATAACTATAACATAATTATAACACAAATTAGTTTCTATCCAAGCAGGGCTGAACCACAACAGATGAAATTTCAAGTCAAACATTTTTAGTCTCCTTCGCCTATTCGTGCGTCGATCCGGGGACACACTGATTATTAAAGAAATTTAATGAACATAGTTCATAAGTTCACAGCCCAGCTTAATTTAAAAATTCAGAAAATTTAAAGCAAAAAATAAGGAATTTCCATTTATTCTAATTTATGAAGAATTAAGCAGTTCCATTTGTTAAAATTTTAATTTATTCAAATCCAAAAAGTTCAAAATATTTTTTTTTATTTGAATGTTTTTTATCCAAAATATTACTTTTAGGGCGGCAATCATTTTGGTCTGAAAAAAAGAAATCTGATTGGTTCTGTAACCGGGGTCTATCTCCACCTCCTCCTCGTGATTCGTCAATTATATCCGACAAACGAGAAATCCAACACGAATAAAAAGAAAAGTTCAAGCAATGTTCGCCAGACGAGAATAAAAAATGTATCTAAATCTAACAATAATTTTGAAAACATAGAAGATGATATAGAAGCTTACGAAGTAAGAAATTATAGCAGGCGCAACCAAACCGTAGTAGTTTTCATTTCACAACACTCTGTATAGGGATGCTTATATTTTTCAACGACATAATTTTTATCAACTCATAAAAATTTGGCTTTAGTGCTCATCAAATTTTAGTTTAAAAAGAAAATATTCCTGAAAAATGATTAGCAAGTGCGATGCTTTGCTCCCTTTCGGTACACCTGCCCCATTCTCGATACTCTTGCATGGTATCTCTGTTTAATTAAAATATAAGAGAGTGGCGGTTTTCACAATGCATTGCTACTTTTCTGTTAAACAATAGATGCGACCAACAGAATTCGCATACTATTTTGTAGTTTATATAACGACCAATAAGGGAATCTGTTAAAATTAGGAATAATATAACATGTTCGTTTATTTCCTTCAATAAAATAAAAACGTAGGTACATAAAACTTTTGCAATAGGTACATTTAAACGTAAATGTCTGAAATAGATAGTTGCTGGTTGTTTTCAATGTAGATATGGGTATTTCTCTACTAATTGGAAAATCGCCTATACATCGATGTTCAATACTATATATTCTTCAAAATAAAAAACTGAGTAAGTAGTATGAAACGCGGTAATAAATGAAATCAATATTTGCCAAAAGCTGACACAATTTTTTTTTATTAAGCGGATTATGGACAATCTTTGAAAAATCCTTGACAGGGGACTGTTGTATCGTGCAGGGACTGTTACATCTTCCAGGGGACTGTCAAAATATTTGACAAACATCTTTCTTTTCGAAGTTACCCAAATACTTTCTTTTTTTTTTGTTTACTGTTTAACAGATGTATTATTTATATTAAATTTAAATCAGATTAATAATAAATTCTAAATTATTATTTATTATTGGTCCATATTTTATAATTGGTAACATATTTTATTTTAAGAACTACATCAACTGGACTTAAACTAATCAAAGCAACTTGTTTCTTAAACTAATCAAAACATGAACTGACAGAAATAAACAAAACATTATTTTGTACTATTAATTATCACATTTAACATCTTAACATGTACTAGCACTTAGGTAATTAGGTACTTTTAGTAGTTAGTGATTACGTATTTATTTGGAATTATAGGATAGCTTACAACGAAATCAGTTTCATGTTGCTTTTTAGGAAACAATTAAACCTAACTTATTTCTCAAAAACAGGTACAGGCAACTTAAAGTAATAAAATATTCTTCTTCCTTTTGATGTCAAATCTGGGTTTGGTAACTTTTCCAATATTTGGTCGAAACCTATTTCAGAAACATCAGTGTCATCAATTCTGAATGTATGACCCGTACCATCACAAATTTTTAGAAAGGTTCCAGTTATTTCCCCATTGTCAATCTCATTTATTACACCGACATATCGATATTCCGTTTTCTTGACTGGAAACTTGACTAACACGTAGTCACCGATGTTATATTGGCTGATCGAACTTGGTCCAGCAATATTCTCTGATTCAGTGATAGACTTGCTCAAAGTATCTTCTTCTACAATAGAGTCTATAATTACATTATCCTGTGGGTTATAATTGGGTCTGGAATTGTTTTCACCCTCGGAGTCTGCGTAGATGTCCTCGACGTTCAATTTTGTCGCTCGTTCGAAATTCATGATTCCTAAATAATTGAAATGCTGACACTCGTCATCACAAAAACAGCTCAAGCTTTTCATTATTAGCTTGACAGAACCTCGTTGTAATCCTATAGGACATTTAGATAATATATTGCCTTTTATTTGGTGTATTTTGAGGGTACCTAGGAAACTCCTCAAATTAGCTATATGTTTCTGAATGTCGTCGATCATGTTCTGAATGTCGTCGTCGCCAATAGTTATCATAATGATTATAGGACATCTTTGTTGTATACTTTCTACAAAACATTGCAGACTATCGATATCACCTCCTGCGGCTACGACATAATCCGCAGTCCTCTTGCATGTAGCACCAATTCCGTCAGGGGCACCCTTGCCATGACCGCTCTCCGAATAGTTCCATGAAAATTTAGCGACACTTGGGACCTCTTGATGTAGCCTTGAAGCCACAATGTGGAACATTGTTTTATTTCGGTACTGTGTTACAGGCCCGTCGCTTATGAAGTGAATGCAGGTAATGTGAGGTGGTAAATCTTTAAACATTGGCTGCAAGTGAGCCCATATAGCTGCTGGTGAGTGAGAGGTGTTTTGGGAAACTGTGCAATAAGACTTTGTAAATCCTTTCATATACACCACGACTGTATGGAGACTTAGCTGAAGTCTAGATCCTCCGAAATGATATGCTTGTACTTCTTGACTATATTTAGTGCAGTAATTTTCGGAAAAGTCCATGTGGATTATGGTTTCTTGCTCACTAAGATTTTCTTTTAAGTCTCTGATAGCTGTGTATTGATGAATGATATTTCTTTCGTGAGCCAGATACTTTTTTAAATCCTCCTGCAGATCGTTTAATAATTGGGTCGGCCTAACTGTAAAAGATTTTTTCAGATATTTGGTCACAGACCGTGTTTTCTTAGACTTAGGATCTTGATAATCTTGCCTTTCAGCCACCCATTTTCTAAATTGTATTGGCTTACTATCATCAAATTCTCTGTAATCCGGATTCTTATTGATGCAGCGTCGGCACTCATTTGACAAACATTGCTCGTCGTAGCGATTGCAGCAAATGTTTTCTAACAGTTTGTTATGATTATCATAAGGCAATATTTTTCGATTCTGTAGCGCAAACAGTTTCAAATTGACATTAGCATGGGTTATGCAGAGACATGTATCTCGTTCGTTTATCTTTGGAGTAACCACCCAGAAAGGGCGTAAACGGCAAAAAGTTTGGTAACTGATTTTGAAGTTTTCAGCTGTAAACTTTTTATGTAAATTGCTGATTGTGTCCAACAAATATCTTTTTTGTTTTTTTACCCTCTTTCGGGTCACACATTCGCGTTTTCCCGCACCAACTCTGCTGTTGTCATCATTTTCGTAAAAATTCCGCACTGTTTTTATACATTTATCTGAGACTCTGTCACGACGAGATTGTGTAACAGGTACTAACGTTTGCTGATGTGCAGACTTCTGCGTTCTCTTATAATTTATAGCACTTTCCTTGTTTTTCCACAACTTGTATTTATGTACTAGTCTACTAGAAACAAGTTTCCCGAATACTTGTTTTTCTTTATTGGTTTTTAATTTGGCATAGTTCTCCTTCAATTGTTCATTCAATACTTTGCCAAATAACGCCTTCTTAACGACATCTTTTCTAGTCACTGGTGAATCACACATTTTTTGCAGTTTTGTGTTTGGTGTGTCGACTTTACTCTTTATATTGGTAGCTTTATTTAATCGCTGTAATCTCTTTCTATATTTTTGACATTTTTTTTTGTATTTCTCAATCTTAAGGTTTTTCTCTCTGATAATTCTTTCGATGATCTTTTACTTACGTTGCTTCGAACAATATTCCTCGACTGGCGATTTTTCATAGTTTTAGCTTAGTTGAGGAACTGCGATTCATTTTATTTAAAATATTAATACACTTGATAAACAACACTCTTTACAATAAATCCGAACAGCAGATAATCGTACAAAAAAAGTTTTAAAATATCCTTAAATTATCCTTTAGTTTCCAGTATTGATTTTTGACTTTTTGTTTTTATAGTTTATAATAAAGTTGTCGAATAGCAAAATATTGTTTGGCTTTTACCACATTTAGCAATATTATATTCCCAACTCCCTCTAACGCTAGTTCGTCTCCGATTGAAATATAAAAAAAAATTTTCGTGGTTGTTAGCTTTTCACAGTACTAGCTAGAGCTTATTAGAATAAATATAATTTTAAGGGTCAATAACAGATGACCGAGATTTACTTCTGGAGGTAAGCAAAAAAACATTTTTAAAAGGTAGGTACTTTACATGGCATACATTCTTTAATTAAATACTGAACTCTAACTAACGTCATTTAAAAATAATGTTCCAATTGTCCATTGCATCGAATTTTTAAGAAGAGCTAAGTGTTAATTTAAGCCTATAACTAAGTCAACTTAGCGTTAAGTTGCCTTAATTGTAAGCCTGACTTAACTCTTAGCTTTTCTTAAAAACGCCGATAAAAGCCAACATAGCCAAATAGTTAGACCCCTAAAATGGGGGACGCAGAAGATGGTTCTTGCCAAATGCTAAGACATTTATCCACAGATTTCTATTACTATAATTTTTTTATTTCTCTTATATGAATCTCTTAGCGTTTTATTCGTTTTAATATTGTTTTTTTAAATACTGTTCTTCAGGGCAATAAAAAACACGAGAAAAAACATTACCTAAACTGTAAGCACTCTTTATTAACACTTAAACAATATTATGTAAATTAACAATTATTCTTATACAACATCTATTTCTTGAATTTCTACTTTATGCAGTCTCTCAATGTTTCCATTTGCTGATATTTTTAACATAAAGAAAGATGTAGATACGATTACTCACTAATACTCTAAGTGTTTTATCTGGAATTAAAAATGGGCATTAACAATGAAAAACAAAATGAAAAATGAATCATATAAAAGTCATCAGGTTTGTGTAAAATATAAACAGTTCCTTTACCTTTTATAATTTCCACAGAATAGGTACGGGTGCCCATTTCTTGCTTGACGGTTTCCAAATATTTCCTTTTTTGAACTTTTTAAAAGTGACTATGCTTTCGATTCCTGTCTTATATAATAAATGCTTTTTTCCACTACTAACCTATAACATCGCCATTATTGACCGATTATTAACGCTAGAAATCGTTTTTCTCTACTTTATAAGTCATTATTGACCATGGTCAATAATAAGCCATTGAAATCCATTATTGACCGATCTTTGATCTTAACCGAATTTTGTTTGAACGCAGGTAACTTGATTTTTTAATTCTACAACATCAATTCATTGTGGTTAGGCAATCAGATAATTATCAATACATATTAGAGTACTTGATATTGTAAAATATGGATACAATCAACATTTTTTCTGCTTCCATCCTTAATTCGGGAGGTGTACACATAATATTATCACTAACATTTTCTTCGCTCATTTTTTAAAAAAACGCAAAACTCGTGAAATCTGATGACACAAATGAACACAAATTGACATTGACAAAGCCACCTGACAAAACAACAAAATATTTTGCCAATTCCAAAGCGCAGGTAACTTGATTAAAAAATATACTTATACCTACCTATAATTTTTTATAATAATTATTAATACTATAAAGATAAATGTCATATAAAAGTTTGTAGTAGTGGAAAAAATAATATATTAACCACGGTTTAGACAGCTTATTATAGCCCTCGCGTCTTAAATCCCTCGTCGCTTCGCTCCTCGCTCGGGCAATAATGATGGCTGTCTAAACCTTGGTTAATAATATACTATTATGGCTATTCGAAATCAAATAACATCCTTACTCGGTGGTCGAATATCCTCTATATGATTTTTAGCTTTTTAAAATTACGTTTGTTAAATAAAATACAGCAATTACAATTTGAGAACGCTTTTATTACATGTAATATAGTAATGTCAAAAATCACCATAGATACTCTACTTAATTCAAAAAATGAATTATTTTTTAATTTAAATATATGACTTTATTGCGTCCGTGAGATGGTGGCAAATAATGTCATGGTAGCAACAGTGAACGTAAATGTGCAATGAGTGGACGCAACATTGATAAGAAAACAAATATATTCAATATTTATGAAAGAGTTGGGTTTTTACTCGGGTTTTTATGAGAAATGTATTAAATTTTACCCTAAACAGCTTTTCTTCAGCTTTTTGTTCTTCATCAGTAGCCTATCTCAGTGGTAAAATATTACTATCAAAAACTTTAAGATATTTTAAGAATATTAGAAATAATGTAGAAATGTCACGATGGACATATGTCAAAAAGGAACTGGTCAACTAAAAGCTATAAGTTTAAACCTCTACAAAGTCTTAAAACTTTTTAGTAAATCTTCTGTAGTAATATATTAAGGGATAGGGAAATTATCGAAAATCATTCCGAAGATTTTTTGCCGTGGAATTCGCTCGAGGGCTTGCCCGAGAGCGATTTCCTAATGGCAAAAAATCTGAGAATGATTTTCTGATTATTTCCCAATCCCGAAATGTATTTTGAAGATTATTTACCAAATAAAAAACTAACGATTTCTGACGGGTGAGATTTTCACTTTTGACAAGGGTGATTTTCACCGGAGAGCGGGAGATTATCGCTGGATTTCTGACGGGTGAGATTTTCACTTTTAACTAGGGTGATTTTCACCGGAGAGCGGGAGATTATCGCAGAATAATCAGGTGAAAATCAACCCGCTTTTATAATGGATGAGGTAAATAATCACTAAAATCTGTTTGGCCCTGTTTACTCATAAAACCCCACCCCAGCTAGCACTAATCACTCAATTAAGCGCCCTATTCAAAAATGGCATTTCATAAGAGAAAACAACGATTTAATCTAATATAATCCAACAAAACTTTAAAAATTAAATTTAAAAAATGGTTAATTCGGTTACTACTAAATGTTTATATTTGGCAACATCGCTGGTTGCAGCAATGTTATCAATAGGTATTTCACCGAGTTGATATTGAATGGAATTTGGATTGACGCCACAAAGGTTGCTTTATGTAAAAAAAAACTGTATATTAAAAAGAAATATTTCTGTAATCTAAAGGGGTGCGCTGATCAGGAAACAGCATTACCAACACACATTCACGGCTTAATTTAATCTAGCACCACCATTTCAGGTGGACGCAACAAGGATGGATCTTGAAACGACGCAATAATGTTATAAGGATGTAAATATATATATATATAGAAAATCCTAATATGGGGGGATCGATCTGGGTTTGGACGGTTTGAAGAAAAACTCTTTTCTACTACGCCGAGCTTTCGGAATTATTTTATTCCTTTTTCAAGGCTGCAATACAGAACAAGATCTTATTTTTTAAATTTATTTTATACAATTTTAAAGACTTACGTGTAAAGTGAGTTATTTTTAGAGAAAACTGGCATTTTTAATTCGTCGTAGGTGTCATTGAAGGAAACTTTGAAATTTATTTGTTTTATTTGTTACATATTTTTGATTTTAATAACTATGGGATAACACCATGTGGCCGCGAACATATCTGTTTGATTTTCACTTTAGAAAATGGCGGGATACCTGCCTTCGCGTTGCATGAATCTGAGGGAGACGACTGAAGGAGAGAGAGGGAATAATGTTGGCAGTGCGCTGCTTCCACCAGGTACCACCTGACTCACGTAATGCGTGCGCATATTCCAGTGGTGGCGTTGTTTATTCATGAAATTATTTGGAGTTAGGAATTAGTAATAAATATTTTATTTAATTTGATTATTTGATTGTACTCAAGTGTGTGTCTGTCTGTCACCCAGAGTCACACCAAAGTTTTTTATTTATTTTAGTTGTTAAGCTGATTTTCTTTATTACCAGTCTTTTTTGTTAGAAAGTTAAGGGATAGTGAAAATTTGTCAATGTGACCTATGGAGAAGCCGGAAAATATAGGTTGAAATAATGTGAAGGAACGTAAGACTTGGGAGAACAGAGAAACTCCTGTGGGGGGCGTTAGTGGCTAGCCCATATAGCACAAGATACCACCTGTCACTTGGCATCAGGAGCCATGATGGGTGCATCGCTATAGGGTGGAATATTTTAATTTTAAATTTTAATTTTTAATTTTTAAGTGTGGTCTGGTCGTCATTCCTGACCTGTCACGTAAGGGCGACAACAAGACTTTTTTAGGCTAATCATAAGCATCACAGTGCCGACATAAGCGCCTTCGCCTGTCACTCAAAGGAATACCCAGCGGAAAGGGAGTGCCATGGTAGCCGTATGTTTATATGTTGTTTTTGAAGTACAAGAGAATCTCTGAAACATCCCCACTGGCACACAGACGCCCCATCTGTCACTTGAGGGTCAGTGGGACAGTGTGTCGTCATTACGCATAGTATGAATTATTGAATGGTGATTTTGTAATAGAAAAGGATATACTTTAAGTAATTTTTAAATTTAGTTTCTTTGACTATGTAAAAAAAAAAAAAATTATTTGATGGCTGGTAATTTTAATTTATCTTTATTAGCAATTCCTATATGACACATGTCGGGCACATACACTCGTGCCAAAGTGCATCTGTCACATGACCAGGGCAGGAGTCATAGGTGTCCACCAAGTATCAATCTGGGATCTAATGGAAGCAACGTTAGTCTCCGTCTATTGGAAGAGTGATAGTCCATTGGTGAAGGTTTTAGAAGGAGTTTTTAAATTTAATTTGTGTTATTTGTGTTTAGACAGCCTAAGAGTATTTTTAATCAGATCGAATCATTGTTAAGTGATATATTGTTAGACGTTTTATTGTTATCCAAATGTAGGAGATAAGAATATATAGCACTGAGGTCATCTTTATCTTTCTTTTTGTTAATAGTTGATTTGTCAAGGTGTATCTCCACCATCTCCAAAAAAATTCTTTTATGTAAGTTCTTTTCGGTTAGAAGAACTTTTGATTGATTGAAATTGAACTCATGTCCGGTTTCACAAGTGTGTTGAGAGAGAGCACAGGTTAGTTTTTGGTTGCGGCAATCACTTTTGTGTTGCGTAATCCTATCTTTCAGTACGCGACCGGTTTGTCCGATGTAAGTTTTGTCACAGTCTAAACAAGGGATACTATACACGACCTCTGCTTTTTTTAACGTGGGGTCTTTGTCTTTTAGTTTGGTATATGTGTGACCCACAGTTTTCGAATACTTAGGTACTATCTTGATGTTGCGTTCATCTTTATAAATTTTTATTATTTGTGTTGTTACATCTTTTATGTAAGGAATTGAAAAATAAAAAGTTTGTTGATTTTGTGTCAAGAAGGCACTAATGTCTGGCGACACTATACCTCCATCGCCCCTCTGTACATTATCACGAGCTGTGGTGTTATAAATTAGTTTTTTTAAAAGGGGAGGTGGATAAGAATTATCAAGGAGTGTATTGTATAGTCTTATTATATTTTTGTCTTTATATGTGGGATGGGAAATCTTCTCTATGCGACTTTTCAATGCTAGTACCAGGTTGATCTTGATTTTCTCTGTGTGATAAGAGTGATAGTTTATGTATCTGCCCGAGTTGGTAGGTTTGACGTACCAATCGAGGATTACTTTGTTGTTGTTATCTCTTATCAATTTTGTGTCAAGAAACGGAACACTTCGTTCATGTTCTTTCTCGATCGTAAATTGTATGTACTGGTTGGTCCTAACTCCAAATAATTTCATGAATAAACAACGCCACCACTGGAATATGCGCACGCATTACGTGAGTCAGGTGGTACCTGGTGGAAGCAGCGCACTGCCAACATTATTCCCTCTCTCTCCTTCAGTCGTCTCCCTCAGATTCATGCAACGCGAAGGCAGGTATCCCGCCATTTTCTAAAGTGAAAATCAAACAGATATGTTCGCGGCCACATGATGTTATCCCATAGTTATTAAAATCAAAAATATGTAACAAATAAAACAAATAAATTTCAAAGTTTCCTTCAATGACACCTACGACGAATTAAAAAAATCAACCAGTACATACAATTTACGATCGAGAAAGAACATGAACGAAGTGTTCCGTTTCTTGACACAAAATTGATAAGAGATAACAACAACAAAGTAATCCTCGATTGGTACGTCAAACCTACCAACTCGGGCAGATACATAAACTATCACTCTTATCACACAGAGAAAATCAAGATCAACCTGGTACTAGCATTGAAAAGTCGCATAGAGAAGATTTCCCATCCCACATATAAAGACAAAAATATAATAAGACTATACAATACACTCCTTGATAATTCTTATCCACCTCCCCTTTTAAAAAAACTAATTTATAACACCACAGCTCGTGATAATGTACAGAGGGGCGATGGAGGTATAGTGTCGCCAGACATTAGTGCCTTCTTGACACAAAATCAACAAACTTTTTATTTTTCAATTCCTTACATAAAAGATGTAACAACACAAATAATAAAAATTTATAAAGATGAACGCAACATCAAGATAGTACCTAAGTATTCGAAAACTGTGGGTCACACATATACCAAACTAAAAGACAAAGACCCCACGTTAAAAAAAGCAGAGGTCGTGTATAGTATCCCTTGTTTAGACTGTGACAAAACTTACATCGGACAAACCGGTCGCGTACTGAAAGATAGGATTACGCAACACAAAAGTGATTGCCGCAACCAAAAACTAACCTGTGCTCTCTCTCAACACACTTGTGAAACCGGACATGAGTTCAATTTCAATCAATCAAAAGTTCTTCTCACCGAAAAGAACTTACATAAAAGAATTTTTTTGGAGATGGTGGAGATACACCTTGACAAATCAACTATTAACAAAAAGAAAGATAAAGATGACCTCAGTGCTATATATTCTTATCTCCTACATTTGGATAACAATAAAACGTCTAACAATATATCACTTAACAATGATTCGATCTGATTAAAAATACTCTTAGGCTGTCTAAACACAAATAACACAAATTAAATTTAAAAACTCCTTCTAAAACCTTCACCAATGGACTATCACTCTTCCAATAGACGGAGACTAACGTTGCTTCCATTAGATCCCAGATTGATACTTGGTGGACACCTATGACTCCTGCCCTGGTCATGTGACAGATGCACTTTGGCACGAGTGTATGTGCCCGACATGTGTCATATAGGAATTGCTAATAAAGATAAATTAAAATTACCAGCCATCAAATAATTTTTTTATTTTTTACATAGTCAAAGAAACTAAATTTAAAAATTACTTAAAGTATATCCTTTTCTATTACAAAATCACCATTCAATAATTCATACTATGCGTAATGACGACACACTGTCCCACTGACCCTCAAGTGACAGATGGGGCGTCTGTGTGCCAGTGGGGATGTTTCAGAGATTCTCTTGTACTTCAAAAACAACATATAAACATACGGCTACCATGGCACTCCCTTTCCGCTGGGTATTCCTTTGAGTGACAGGCGAAGGCGCTTATGTCGGCACTGTGATGCTTATGATTAGCCTAAAAAAGTCTTGTTGTCGCCCTTACGTGACAGGTCAGGAATGACGACCAGACCACACTTAAAAATTAAAAATTAAAATTAAAATATTCCACCCTATAGCGATGCACCCATCATGGCTCCTGATGCCAAGTGACAGGTGGTATCTTGTGCTATATGGGCTAGCTACTAACGCCCCCCACAGGAGTTTCTCTGTCCTCCCAAGTCTTACGTTCCTTCACATTATTTCAACCTATATTTTCCGGCTTCTCCATAGGTCACATTGACAAATTTTCACTATCCCTTAACTTTCTAACAAAAAAGACTGGTAATAAAGAAAATCAGCTTAACAACTAAAATAAATAAAAAACTTTGGTGTGACTCTGGGTGACAGACAGACACACACTTGAGTACAATCAAATAATCAAATTAAATAAAATATTTATTACTAATTCTTAACTCCAAATAATTTCATGAATAAACAACGCCACCACTGGAATATGCGCACGCATTACGTGAGTCAGGTGGTACCTGGTGGAAGCAGCGCACTGCCAACATTATTCCCTCTCTCTCCTTCAGTCGTCTCCCTCAGATTCATGCAACGCGAAGGCAGGTATCCCGCCATTTTCTAAAGTGAAAATCAAACAGATATGTTCGCGGCCACATGGTGTTATCCCATAGTTATTAAAATCAAAAATATGTAACAAATAAAACAAATAAATTTCAAAGTTTCCTTCAATGACACCTACGACGAATTAAAACAATATTAGGATTTTCTGTTTAACTAGTCGATCAAGACTACCTTCCCACTTTTTTTATATATATATATATCAGTAGTCAGCAACGACTACCCTCTCGATATATATATATATATATATTTAAATCTCAATATGTTTAGAGCGTCTATGAAACATGAATAAAGCGTCCAAAAGAGTATATGGCGATTACTAGCTTCACTTTAAATATAACTGGGCGTCCGTTCATTTTTTGTTGTATGTAGCGTCCGCTATATGCGAGTACGTTTACAGCAAAATACTTAAGGCGTCCATTTATAAAATAACCGTTTATTTATGCATTGATTTGGCGTCCTACAGCGTTGCCAGGTTTAACACTTATAAGATGACGTATATTATATTAATAGTTCTCATTACTATGACTGTATCCAAGAGTCTTTAGACAAAATATTACATGCTTTTTGTAAGAAATTTATGAACTACAATTCTCACACAACAATATAAATCTTTCCAATATAAATTTATATTGAGCTTTATGCCATCTTTTAATTTAGCTTAATGGTTATTTTTTATCACCAAATGTAGCTGATTAGTGAAAGGTCAAATAAACTAGGAAATGGTTCTAAAAAATCTTTATTTGAACTACAACAACGTTTTAAAAAAGGTACCTAACCTAATTCTAGTAAAAAACGGAAAGTTCAATTAACTGACAAATTAAAAATGTAAGTTAGTTACTAAAAACTACATACAGTGAGCATGTAAGGTTTGAATAAATACGGTAAAAACTATTTAAAAAAAAAGTTTTTTATAAGATTCATAAAGAGCTATGATATCATAATTTTTTTTTTAAATGTTTTTTAGTTTTAAAAAATGGAATACAAAATTGGGGTAGGTACAAAAATTGAAAATTGACGTATTTGAGGATTTTTTCAAAAACAATTCTCTGAATTTTTATGAAATACACTACAACTTTAAGATGCTCACTGTAATATACAACATGGTTCTTTATTCTAAGTTTAATTAAGAAGTTAAAATGCTTTTTTGAAATACATAAGTACGAATAGAAATATTTAAATTTTACATCTAAACACATTATTAGAGATTTAAATCTACTGCTTTAAAAAAATCTGTCCAATTTAATATATAATCACAAAAGGTGTTTTTCTTAAAGTTTAAAAGCAGTTTGGACTAGACTAAAATTAAAAAGTGCGCTTGATACTGTTAGGTAGTTAGTTACCTCATTTTACTTTTTCTTTATTCACTTTATTATCTTGAATATTAGGGAAGGGGGTTTTAAAAGCAATACGGATTTGAAAATTATAAAAAAAAATGTAATTAGACAAATATAACTCTCCTGTCTAAACACGTTTGCCATAAAAAAAGCTTTTATTGCTACATATTAGTATGGCCTTGGTATTTTTTTAAAAAAGATATTAATGTAATTTAAAAATATTGGGATCAAATAGGGCTACGATTAGGTAGTGAACGACCGGTTTACAGTTTTGTCAAATGCGAAAGGCATAACAAACTTTTAAGACGAAAACAGTTATATTGATGACAAGAAAAAAAATATATTTTTTGATTTATGCTAGCCAACTGCGGCTTGAATAAACCTACAAAATGACCATTAAAATAACTATATGAAAATTTCATTTCAGATACAACTTTAAAACTTTATATAACAAATTTCTAATTTTTTAAAAAAATTTTACTTTTTGAAATAGAAATTTTGGACACAGACCTTCATTTCCAACCAGTCTTTGTTGTCAAATAAACCGGGATATTTTTCTTTAAGAGCTTCGCATTCTGTTCTCTTTGGAGCTTTCTTTCTTCTTATATGTCCAGAGAAATATGTACGCAATGTCGATTTTTGCCGTTCTGTCCATGGGACCAAAATCCTCTTTGATTTTGCAGTTACATTTGAGTCGGTAACCCTTTTTGCTCCAGATGGAGAAAATTCTTGGGAATTAATACTGTTTTTTTCTAAAATTGTACCGCTGGTACCTGCCACTTCCTGGGGAAGAGGCTCTTTGTCATCGTCATTGTCATCGATGTCAATTTCCAGGTCAATATTTATTTGATCTAAAGATTTGCCTTTATATTCTGAAGCTCCCCCTTTCTCCATTAGAAGTAGCAGTTTGGCCATCTTAGCTGTTTGAAATATATCGTCAGGAAGCCCGTAAGACCCTCGATTTACTCCAACAGTATGGCCCATAAAGGTGGACAGTTGCTCAATATCATTTTCGGACATATTTAATACTTGTGTTAAGGTAGCAAGATGTTTTCTAAGCTTTGTTGCGGTAATTGCATCAGGATACTTGCCCCACAAGAGTTAGCGTACTTTTTAATAATCTTGTAACCATAAATTGGGTAGCTGGTACCTGGATGTCCAAACAAATAGGTATTATTTTTTGTCATATACTTGTTCTTATGATTTAAAGAATTTTAATATGATCTTGCACGTCCTCGCTGAATAGAACAGGAACTCCTCGTCCCCTTTTTCCCGTCCCCTTTTTCCTCTGATCACGACCCTTTTAAACCGCTGAAGTAAAAATTTCTCTGAGGGGGAGACAACATCACAAAATTCTTCATAGTTTTGCGATTGCGAGGAGTTATTTTCGTAAAGGTATAAGGGTAACCGTTGTAGCTCACCAGGTCTTCTTCGATTAAGTAACAGAAGACGACAATATATGGTTTCTAATAGAGTTAAATAAGCGGACTTGTCAGCATTATTATTTACCAATATGGCAATAGCAGAATTCGCTTTTGAGATTAAGAAGTCTCGAAATTTCTTGAGATCACTTGCTAGTGGAACTAAGGTTAATTTGTTCCATTTTTTGACTGACAAATCATTAGCGGCTTGTGAGGATATTTCAAAACGCCAATGACTTTCTATAATTTGTATCAAAGTTTTTAAATCTGCTTCTGCACTTGCCGCCTCAACTGTCCCATATACGCTTTTTCTTTTTAAGGCAAAAACAATGGCAATTTCGCAGCATTGTTTTATGTTTGTGCCCATATTTAATGCGGTTGATGCAGATTTGTAATGTTCTTCTTTTTCATCATATTGACCAACATTTTTGGTTGCTGTTACGAGTAAATCAAAATGTTGTGGTTTAAGAGCGTCAAATAAGCTTTTTATTGTAGAGTCTTGTTTTTTTAATTCTATTAACAGCCTTGCGAGTTCTCGCGTTTTCCTTGATGTCACATTAATAAAATGTTTTTCACGATGAGTCTTCAAATATCTCGAGCCATAAGCACAAATTAAAATATCCTTTTTGGCCGTAAGGGATATATCATCTGGCCTCATCCGAGGGAAAACTGTGTCAACTAGTTGTTTATCGACTTCATGATTAAGATGTTTTAATAAAAAGTTCTGTCCATCCGCTTGATGGGCTCCTTTTACACCAACACAAGCTTTTCTATGCCTCCACAGTTGCTTCCGCGAGTAAAAACCCCTACAATTAGAACATGGTAAAACATCTCTATTACCAGTTTTAACTGATTTTTTTATAGTATTGCTCATCAAAAAGTTTCCTTTCTTGCGAAGAATGCTAAGAAGATCTTCTCTTTCATGAGAACCTGAAGGAAGAGAAGATATTTTTCGCACCTCTATTTCACTTTCATGATTTCTTTGGATATGTCGTGCGAAGTTCAAGACGTAAGATTCACAAAAAAAACAAAAGTCTTTTTTTTTCCTTTTCGATCTTCTTCGTTAGCTGTCTTCGTACCCAATATATCCTCGGTGTTATTTCTTTTATTGATTTCAATATCGCTTTCTGACTTTTCATGTAAAGGTCCCAATTTATCCTTAGATATTTGCATGTTTTCATACTCGTTTCCTTCGTCACTCTGTAAAATAAGACGAATAGAAATAATGAGAATTTATTTTTTCATTACAAGAACCTTAGTTTTTATAGATACGACGCTAGGCACGAGAAGCAGGATATATGATTATGAAATATTTAGAGACGCATGTTATAATTAGAGGGGTTTTTATTCATTCAAGCAGTATACATGCATTGCATAGAGTAGCTGGTAATGATAAAAAAATCAATCAAGTTGATAGACAGATTTTTTTTAACCCTTTGCGTCCCACTGGTCGGTCCACATGACCACCAATTCAAAAATGTACTGACACATTCCTACTGGCGCTGTGATCTAACCACCTCGTAAATATATTACTTATGGTGCCATCTATTACAAATAAATATAACTTTGCTCCATTTAGGTGTAATGTGCAGTGCATGTGCAGTGGAACCAGCATTCTTTTGTCGGTTTCTAAGAGGTACACGTGTTGCTTAGGTTATTTGTTTAATTTTTATGTAAAAAGTAGCTAAAATTTCAAAATGGCCGGTAAGTAATACACTAATTATTGCATGTTTACATATTCAAAAAGAGAACTGATAATTTTATGTTCTTTCTGGCTTTCACGTCGTCTTAAAAGTGGTGGTCATATAAACTGACCACTAGGAATATACGGGGTGTCTGGTAAGTGTGTGAGGTTGTAACATTTACAGAAATATGTAAATGGTCGTTTGCAGAACTCGAAGCAATGGACAAAAACGATGTGAATAACATCTTAGCCGAAATTCCGTCTGATGCAGAATCTTTGGCAGGCGACTATTTGTCAGGAGATGAAGATGATATTGACCAGGTCCTTGAGAATATGGCTGAAACTTTGGTTGCTGAACAGGATGAGGTCACGACATATCAAGACGTTGAAATGGATAGTGATGATGAGCCGTATAGCTCATATGCCTATATACAGTACATCCAGACGTTGTGCAGTATGTAGTACGAAAAAGGAAGCACATAGGAGCATGTGGAGCTGTACCATATGTGAAGTTGGCTTGTGTCTAAATGATAAAAGAAATTGTTCCTTAGCGTATCATAGAAGCTAATTATTGTTATAAGGTTTTGTGCAATTTTGATTTTTACGTTGTTCTCAATAAATATTTTTTAACTATATGTACCTGGCCAGTTAAGTAGTCCTAGTGGTCGCCTGATGTAACCACCATTTTTTGGAAAAACTACCAACACTGTATATTTTTTTGACTCAGTTATGTTTATTACCCACTTGACATATTTTGAGAAAAAACGTTATTTTTACGTGAAAATGGTAATGTTATTTCCCTCTACCAAAAACTTCGTTTTAAAAACGTGATTTTTTTTTAATACTGTTATTTGAATGTAATTTTTGTTCACGTTGTAATTTGTGCTACATTTTTACATTAATTTTATGTAAATAAAAGTAACGTTACTTATAAAACATTCAATTTGCGTTATGTTTTATAACGTCGAAATAAGTAACCTATTTTTCACTTTATCTTAACATTTTTAAATTTCGCGCCTAAAACCCAGCGATCGGCGATTGTCACGTCTGTCATAGACGTTTGACGTTGTGTCGTTGTGTTGTGAGTGTATAGTGGAAGGAGCAGTTGGTGAAAATTTTGGATAGCATCGAATCTCTTTTAAGTTTTGTGAGTTTTCGTTTATTTTAAGCGCAAGTTGTTCTTAATTTTATGGTTTAGTCTTTATGAAATAACTGTTGTTTATTCTTTATATATTTCACGAGTTCTTTTGTTCTTTACCACAAACGTTTGAAGGGCAAAATGGCGTCTTGTAAATTTTATTGCCATTACAAAAAAAAATGCTAAAAGAATCCCTTTAATGCAACAAAAATACCAGCCTTTTGAAGTTAATTCCAAATATAGAACAAGATACGCCACTCTATTTTTTTCTTTAATTAATTAGGAATAGTTCTCTAGATTCTACACCTTAAGCTCTACAAAAAATGATTATTGTAGTTCTTTACTATTGTGGACCCTTGAAAATGTTTCTTATGTAATGTAATATCTCGTGTAATTAGGTTGTTGGAACAATATTTAAAAAATGTTTCGTTTTTAATTTAGAAATAGCGCAAGTTCAGTTTGGAGAAACTAATGAGTACCTACTCAATGGAAAAAATAATAATGGACCACTTCAGCTATGCCGCGAACCGTTTGAAGAAACAAAAAAATGAAAACTTATACTATATAGCTACTAGATTTTAAATTAAAATAAGTTAAAATTTGTAAATTGTATACGGTAACCTAAGGCAACCTGAAAAAATTAAAGTTCATAACTTGAATGTTTTGTTGTTTATTTATAAGTATCTAAATAATAAAGTATGAAACAATACGCTGCTTTCCTGAGGAAAAATTTAGTTTTATAAGTTAAAAATATGTTACAAAAACGCAGAATTGTATCATAATATAATACGTTATAAAAACGTTAAAATTAGTAACGTTATTTTTACCAACGTCAGAACACCGTAACATTAAGCGTGTTTTACACATTGAAAACACGTGTATTCGTATTCTAACGTTTTTCAGTCTGACGTAAAATTATACATGAAATTCACGTTTTCTTGCCAAGTGGGTATGTTCAGTTTTAAACTGTATTTTCAATTTATAAATAAATATTCCAAAAGTAAGTTAATTCCGGACTTAAAGGGTTAAACAACTTTATCATCAAGTCAACAAAAACCCTAGAGAATCAAATTAAGCGTCATGTTAAAAAAATGTCCCTATTAGGCATATTAGCCGAAAAGGATAGTTTATGCTTTTGCTACAATATGCTACTAACTCATAAAGAATTTTTTATTATCAATAAAAAAAAATGCAAAAGTGGCAAGGCTTTTTAAAACTTTATCTAAAAAGTAGAATTTTTATATAAGAAGTTTATTTAAAACTCGAAACTATCACGTTTTGATCTAATAAGCATAATTTAAAAACTTGATTTAGACTATTCAAAGTTGTTGGTGTTTTAAAATATCCTCACAGACCGTTAATGACTCGTCAGCCAAAAAAAGATGGAACAAATTAACTTTCGTTCCACTAGCAAGTGACCCCTAGAAATTCCGAGACTTTTTAATCATGAAAGTAATTTTTAACAAAGGTAGGAATAAAAGTCTGTCTAAACCACAAACATTTTTTAATAGAAAGTGGAAGGGGAAGAGATCTCTACATATTAGAATGCGATCTCATAAAATTAAGAAGATTATAGTCGTTGGGGAACACGATCTCAGGGAGGTCGTTTCAGAGTGATGACCTAGGGTTGAGCATTTATGCAAGTTGCATATTTTGCATGTTTAGCATATTTTATGCAAATATTTGAATTTTTGCATTGAAAACTGGCTTATGTATGCTTAATTTAAGTTATTTTATTATATTAAGTATAGAATCGCTATTATCAAGTAATGAATAATAGAGTTTGGAACCAAGATATCACCTTAATTATACTAACAGGTATTATATTGATGGTCTTTAACAATTCACGATCCCTAATCCCTCGATTATTCTTTGAAGGTAGGATGGGCTCGAATTGAATTTGTAAATAAGGTAATATAGTAAAGTAATAATTTTAATTGTTTTCTTCGAGTTCCAAGGCAAGATTAAGCATTTCGGGAAAATGACAAGTAAACTATATGGTTAGTTCTGTGTTTAGTATGGGTTAGATTGAGGGTTAGTCATTCACAATTTTCCAAACTGGAAAAACTAATATATTGCAAGAAATGAATATGATTTCATTACAAAAGTTTTGCGCTTTAATAAAAAAAAAAACATAAATCTCTTTGTTGCGGACTGGCTGGTTGAAGACCTTAGAAGTGGACTGTATATTATACGGTTTGAATAATTATTTCTTAGTAAAATTAAAATTTAGTTCAATTAAAAAAGGACCGGAAACTCCACTCACCCTATACTGGAAAAATGGCTTCTCTAGGGGCCCCTATTCTCATACACCTATATTGCTGCAAATTGGTAGTTTTTGTAGACAAAATACACACGCGTGCGGAGTATACGAAGGTACGTATCGTTCTCTCTGTACCCGTTTGGTACAGCTTGTGGAGTTTCTTTACATGCGCGGTAACTCAAAAATTAAAACAAAAAAAACAAAATCGTACTCTTGGCATCGGAAACCTTTAGTGTAAGCTATTAAATAGTTTATTCAATATTTGTAATAAACGTAAAAATGAAATTCAACCTATACTAACCTGAACTAACCCACCTTAAATGTGCTAGCATTTAAAACAATAAAAAAATAAAGTAACAAATCCTACATAAATTTAATAATATATAATATAATATAAACGTTACTGGATTGGTAACGGACATAACTTGACCAAAGGCCGTTTTAAAGGCCCTTGTTTTGTTTGCACGGTCGCAACTCTCGCAACTCCATCGGCACCTGGATGCAATTTTATAATTCTGGCCATTTGCCAATTTAGTGGGGGAACATTCTCGTGTTTTATTAGACACAATATGCCAGGGGTTGTGGGTGAATCATTATGATTCCATTTGCTTCTTTGAAGAAGAGTATGGAGATATTCATTGCTCCAACGCGACCAAAATTCAGCGTGTAATCGCTGAAGAAGTTGCCAACGACTTAATCTATTAAGATTTATATTTTTGAAATCGGGATCTGGTAGAACAGCTTGCGGTTCAAGAGTCAAAAAATGTCCTGGCGTCAAGACTGACAAGTCATTCGGATCATTACTGAGAGGGCATAATGGCCGAGAATTTAAAATAGCTTCTATTTGGGTCAGAACAGTTAAAAATTCTTCGTAAGATAATATTTGTAACCCGATGACGCGATATAAATGAGTTTTTAAACTTTTGACTCCAGCTTCCATAAGACCAGAAAAATGCGGTGAAGCTGGCGGATTAAAGTGCCACGCAATTTTTTCGGACTCCACAGCCGCCTGCATAATATTTTGTAAATATTTATTCGCTCCAACGTAGTTAGTTCCACAATCACTATAAACTGCTGAACATCGACCTCTACGACCAATAAAGCGTCGAAAAGCAGCAAGAAAACACTCAGATGTCAGATCCGAAGCCAATTCTATATGTATTGCCTTGGTGGCAAAACAAACAAATAAACAAACCCATGATTTTCTTGTCTTGGCTCCCCTAAATCTACTCATTGTAATATTAAATGGACCGCAGTAGTCGGTACCTACATGCGAGAATGGTTTTAATTTTGAAATTCGATTAACAGGTAAATCGCCCATGGGCGGTTGAAATGGCTTAGGGTTCAAACGCCAACATTTTATGCATTTAGAAGTTATTTTACGAATTGCTTTACGAGCTGATAAAATCCAAAAGTTCTGGGATAAAATAAATTGCAATTGTTGACTTCCGGGATGTAAAAATTTTGTATGCGCATCTTGAATAATTAATTCTGTTAATCGACATGTTCGCGGCAATAAAATAGGGTGTTTTAAATCATAGGGGGTGTCGGCATGGCGGATTCTACCCCCTACCCTTAAAATCCCTTCACTATCTAAGAAAGGATTAAGTTTTTTAGTTGAATTTGTGGTTAACTTTCCTTGAGACAAAAGTTCGATATCTTGTGAAAAATGTAACATTTGTGTACGTTTTATAAAAACATTTAAAGCGGATTTTGACTCTACATCCGAAATGGAATTAGTCAATTTAGATTTAGTTTTCACTGCCTTAATAAAACGTAGGACATAAGCAATAATATTTAGAACTTTTGAGAGGGAAGAAAATTTAACAAGAAGAGAATCTAAATTGTCGTGAGTAACGTTCGATAATAAAGCGGTATTTTTTAATTCTTCATGAGTTTCTTCAACAATAAATCTTCTTTTGGGCCAAAATGACTGGGGTAAACTAAGCCATTTAGGACCCACCCACCATTTGGCGCAGTGAAGCAACTCACGAGGTAGCAAGCCTCTACTACCATGATCAGCGGGATTGTCTTTAGTATTGACGTATTGCCAACAAGACTGAGGTAATTTATCTTGAATCAATGTTACTCGATTACTGACGAATGTGGCCCATTTATGCGGTGAAGATCTAATCCATGATAAAACGACCGTTGAATCAGACCAGGCAACCATATTGGAAAATGATATTTTATCTTTGTAAGTATACAAAATAAATGACATTAACTTGGCCAACAATACGGCAGCGCATAATTCAAGGCGCGGGATTGAAATGCGCTTTAGCGGTGCGACTTTAGACTTTGCAGAAATTAAATAGCAGGTAAAATCATTTTCACTATTTTTTATTCTAAAGTAGACAACTGCGCAGAATCCAGCTTCGCTGGCATCACAAAATCCATGTAATTCACAAAAATTATGTAAATTACCGTCTAAATATCTCGGAATATTTAAATCTTTAAGTTCAGGTAATTGTTCTTTAATAGCTTTCCACGAACTAACAATACTTTCTGGCGGAACTGTATCCCAATCTAAGCCTAAGCTCCACATACTCTGTATTTTTTGTTTGCATACAAAACTTAAGGGGGTTAAATACCCTGCGGGATCATAAATGCGGGCTAAATCTGATAACATATTTCTTTTAGTGCACTCACGATCAAGCGGTGCGACAGAATACGTAAAGTGGTCGGAAATAGGATTCCATTTTAAACCCAAAATTTTAATACTCTGATCATCTTCTTTATTATCAAAAAATATTGATTCGTTATAAAGATGATCAGATGGTAAATGCGATAATAATTCAGGACTATTACTACACCATTTTCGGAGATGAAAACCACCCTTTTCCAAAAGAGAAATAAGTTCCGTTTGAAGACTAAAGCATTTTTCCAACGTGTCTGCTCCGGTGACGATATCATCAACGTAAGTGTCGGAAATTAAAGTTTTAGAAGCGACCGGAAAATTTAAGGTTTCGTCATCAGCAAGTTGCATCAGGGTACGTATTGCTAAGTATGGGGCAGATGACACCCCATAAGTAACGGTATTCAATTGATATTCCTGAATGTCATCCTCTGGAGAAAATCGAAACAAAATTTTCTGAAAGCGGCGATGTGACTGATTAATTAAAATTTGCCTATACATTTGGCGTATATCTGCAGTAAAAACAAATTTATGAAGCCTAAAATGCAGTAAAATACTTAACAAGTCATTTTGTAGTTTAGGCCCGATCAATAAAAAATCGTTTAATGATTGATTTTTCATATCTTTTGCGGAGGCGTCGAAAACTACACGTAATTTAGTCAAGATAATATCTAGTTTAAGAACAGAATGGTGTGGTATATAATACGAGTCATCGTATTCATCAAAATTACTTTGATTTAATTTTTCCATATGTCCAGCAATTATATAATCATCCATAAACTCACAGTACATTTTGTGCAGTTTTGAGTCATGATTAAGTCTACGCTCGAGTGACAAAAAACGGTGATAAGCAATCGAACGGCTTCCAAAAAAATTAGGCTCAATATTATTGCGAAAAGGCAAGGACACGGAATATCTGCCGGTTTGTAAACGAGAATAATTATCCTTAAAAATTTGTTCACATTGTTTCTCCTCGGGAGAGATAGTTCCTATATGTGGTACTTCCTCAAGTTCCCAAAAGCGTTTGACTGTTTTATCTAGCGTAGAACCAACGGAGATAAATAGAGAATTTATGTTCTGATTTGTACTTACATTGCTACTAATTTGTCCCATCAAAATCCACCCAAAAATAGTGTTAATTGCTGTTGGCGTATTTTCATCGCCTTTAATACAGCCTTCAATTAGGGCTTGCGAAAAAACATGAGCATTTAATAAAATATCCACAGGACCAGTCTCATAAAAATATTTATCAGCTAATCTTAAATTAATAGTATGAGGAAAATTTTTAGGTAAATTGCAGATGGAAGGCTGATCATTACAAACTTTATCCAAAATGACGGCCTCGATGTGTATTTGACAGGATCCGTCGATAGGTTTTATAAAACAATTAACACCACCTGAATTCACATCTTTAGACAGATCCGATAGTCCACACACCGATAACGATAATTTGTGTGACGACAAACCTAGTCGATTGACGCACTTTTTTGATATAAAATTTGCTTGCGAGCCACAATCTATGATTGCCCGAACTTTTGATAAATTCCGCGACAATCCAAAACATCAATCTGCAATGTACCAAGTAAGACTGGATTTTTATGAAAAGTATTATTGTTTATTTTTTGCGAATTTGAAAAAGTCGCTAAAGAATCGACCGGTGGATTTTGACCAGAGACGGATTCGAGAATATTTTCAGATAAAGTATTCTGTCGCGGGGTAGATAAAACAACTTGTGATCTTTGATTACCACAATTAGAATTTTGTCGAAACTGTTGAGAGCCATGGGATGTGTGAGGTGTTGAACCTTGCGGGCGCGGATTTGATTGATTATTTTGTTCATTTAAATGTAAAAGAGAATGATGGCGGGCCTTACAAAAGCGGCATGAATAGGTGGAATTACATTTTCCAGAAATATGAGTCGTGCTTAAACAGTTGAAACACCATTTGTTTTGTTTAATTAACGAAAAACGTTCTTGCGGAGTTTTGGCAAAGGAAATTAGCACATTGATAAATATTGTGATTTAAGGCGCAAAAAGGACATTTTCGCAAGGATTCGGCGGTACTTGATAACAGTGCAGATGTCTGATGACGATGTTGAGCGGGTTTTCTAAAATCCCTTTTAGAATTATTGGTAGAAAAGGCCATACTATCGTAAGCTATACATTGTTTGTTTAAGAAATCAATAACATTTTTAAATGTTGGCAAAGCGGAGGAGCCATGATTCATTTCAAAGCGAGACAATGTAACAGAGTCAAGACGTTTTAATAACATATTGACCAATATAAAATCCCAGTGAGCAGTAGGATATTGTAGGTTTGTTAAAGCGGCTACGTTTTCAGTAAAAACATCGACTAATCGTCGAAGATGTTGCGGGTTTTCCGAATTAATTCGCGGGGCATTCTCTATTTCATTCCAATGTGCAGTTGCAAGGATGCGGTCATTAGTATACCTTTCAATTAAAGAGTTGTATGCTACCGGATAATTAGTGGCGGTTAAAGGTGTACATTGAATCAAGGCTTTGGGTGCACCTTCTAGATAGGAATGTAAATGTGTAAATTTTTCAATATTACTTAAAGAGGAATTATTATGAATTAAGGCATCATATATGTCAATAAATGCTTTAAACTGCTTTATATCTCCGTTAAATTTATTGATTTTAATTTCAGGTAGGTAACTTAACCTTCGGTGACACGTTAACATTAGGGCCATTAGTCGCTGTCGGTGATTCCTTTTCAAAAATGTGTTCAGAAACGGTTCTTATGAAATAATAGGCCTTTTCAAAATCAGTGCGAACTTGATCCTCAATCGGAATTTGATCGTCTTGAGTAGTAATTAAATTTAAAATTGCAATTTGGTGTTTATTGAATTCGTCAAAAATAATTGATAGGTGTCGACATCTCTGTTTACACTCGGGATGACAGGAATTATCAGTTACTGCCTTATCGGCCAACGAATAAAGTTCTTTTATGCGGTTAATTTCAATTTGACGGAAAACCTTTGTCTTTTTCAGTTTTTCAGCGGACATTCTTGACAATCTGGAGAAGAAAGTTAACTAACTTAAAGAAATGAAAGAGAATATTAAATGCGGCCCTGTATAGTGCAGGGAATCAATGTACAGAAGAACGACAGACTGTGATTAATACAAGGAGAAAGAGAGAGCGTCGAAAGAGTTGCGGGTTGCGATGTGTAAATTGCCTTGCGCGGACTTAACAATGATAGCACATTTAAAAACGAGCAGGTCGTTTTTTATAACGGCGATTAATCCAAAATGGCGAAATTTTCAGCAATATAATAAAATTTAACATAGAATTTTAATCTTTACTATGATATTCAAACAATTAAGATAAAAAATAAAAGAATCCGTGCCGAAGAGACCAAAAATGTTGCGGACTGGCTGGTTGAAGACCTTAGAAGTGGACTGTATATTATACGGTTTGAATAATTATTTCTTAGTAAAATTAAAATTTAGTTCAATTAAAAAAGGACCGGAAACTCCACTCACCCTATACTGAAAAAATGGCTTCTCTAGGGGCCCCTATTCTCATACACCTATATTGCTGCAAATTGGTAGTTTTTGTAGACAAAATACACACGCGTGCGGAGTATACGAAGGTACGTATGTTCTCTCTGTACCCGTTTGGTACAGCTTGTGGAGTTTCTTTACATGCGCGGTAACTCAAAAATTAAAACAAAAAAAACAAAATCGTACTCTTGGCATCGGAAACCTTTAGTGTAAGCTATTAAATAGTTTATTCAATATTTGTAATAAACGTAAAAATGAAATTCAAAACACTCTTGTCATAAATATTCTATAGGAACTTGAAATAAATAATTTGATTACTCTCTTTGTTGAAAGTAATTTAATACTTGACTCAAGACCGCTACGTAAAGGTTCTCTTGACTCAAGAACTAAAACACACGATATTTATCGAGCCCAATCAGCCAATCACGAAAGAAGAAATTTTAAATCGAGCAACATGTAAAAATAGCTTTCCATGCCACTAAGTTACGAAGAATAAAAAGTCCCTGGCGAGAAAATGCACATATCTTTGTCCAAACGTTTTGAATCACCCTCTAGTAGAGGGTGATCCCTCTAGAAAATTAAGTGAACAAGAAGTGTTCAAGGAAGATCTTTGCCGTGCGCTGATGACATCAATTATGCCATTGGCAAAATTGTCAAATAATGACAATTTTCGTTCGTTTCTTCAAAAATATTGCAAAATTAATATACCGAGCCAGACAACTTTGAAAAGAAATAATATTGACTCTTTATAATTAATGGTGCTGACAAAAATAAAAGAAGAAATTGCAAATATATATTTTTATATTTGTATGGATGAAACCACAAATTCGTCAGGGCGTTATATGGCTCATCTAATAAAATTGGAGTTCTTACCGAACAATCTCACTCAAAAGGATATTTAATTACCTCCAAGCAATTGGAAAAACGAACGCTTTAACAGTGACAAGGTTTTTACAAGATGCATTGGCGCACTTCTTCCTTCCTGATGCTATTCCCAATGAAAAAATGTTGCCTTTTCTGTCAGATGCTGCGCCTTATATGATTAAAGCAGGACAAAATTTAAAAATATTCTATCCAAAGATAATTCATGTAACTTGTTTGGCGCATGGTATTATAAAGTGGCAGAGGAAATTAGAAAACACTTCCCACTCGTGAACGAATTAATATCAAACATGAAGAAAACATTCCTTAAAGCACCACTGAGGATTCAATACTACAAAGAAAAACTTCCTGGCGTCCCACTTTCCCCTCAGCCAGTAATAACAAGATAAAGTACCTGGTTGGAGACGGCTTTTTTTATTCTGAACATTTCATTGCTTTGAAAGAGGTAATCAATGGACTATCCGATGAGAAGTCACAGGCTCTTGTTGACGCAAAAAAGTTATTTGAAAATAAAATATTGAATCAACAACTCTCATTTATTAAAAGCAATTATACTAGTTAACTGAAAATATGCTCCAATTACTTCCGTTGACGTAAAAAGAAGTTTTTCTGTACTCGGATAGAAGACATACATTTTTAATCGAAAATTTTAAAAAATATTTAGTTGTTTATTGTTTTCATAACATTATATAGTTACGAAGCTTAGTACATAAACATGTATGTATTCAGAAATTAATGTAATGACGCCTACTCTTTTTTTAATATAGTACTTTCATTTTCCAACAATGTGTTTCATTACAAATTTATTTTGCATATTCTTGTAACCCATGTGCATATTCTGGTAAAAAGACTTGCATATATATGTGCATATTTCCTCCTTTTTAGTATGCATATTTGCTCAAGCCTAGTGATGACGTTCTCCAGATGAAATAATTTTGAAACAGTGTTCGAGGGACAGTAAGCTGAACCACGTACGGGTGGGTTGCAGTGGCTCTTTGTGCATTTCTACCATGCACCGCTCTGGGTGGAATCAAGCTGGCAACCTCAGTTGAACACTTGTCATGAAAATATTTGTAAAATAGACTCAAGTTGCCAACCTGCCTTCGATGTTCAAGGCTTTCCAGGTTGTTCGTCAGTCTATGGTCACCGATCAAGCGAATGGCTCTTCTTTGAATGGAATCCAGCAATCTGAGGGTATGCTTAGGAGCAGAGCCCTAAATATGCGAACGGTACTCCAGTGATGGTCGAGGTCTAGGCTTTATGGAGCATTAAAAGAGGTTCTTAATTCGAAAAAGTATTCCAAGCTTTGGCGAGGCTGCCTTAGCAATGGCCGCAACTTGTATAATTTTCCATTCTTTTCGATAAAAGAAAAATTAATTAGTTATTAACATTAATGCTATACCAAACTAAAAGCTTAAAAATGAAGAAACTCTAATAATTTGACGTTTCGTTGAAATATTCGTATTTAACAGAATGTTGACAGTAGCCTACTAGATGATGTATTAAAGAAATGAAAAATACGCGTTAAGATGTTTTATTTTTTTGCATAAAAACGGAGCCCAATACGAAAAAAAGGCAAGAGAGATTTTTTGTCACAAATTGAATGAGAAATTCAAAAATTGTTTTTAGTTTCATATATCTTAGTGGCGTATCATCTTTTTCTTTAAAAAAATTGAGATTATTACCCTTATGCGCGCCAATAATAAACATAAAATTCTTAATTGCATGTCAGAAAATGCGCAATAACTACCTCTTAAAACCTACCAAATTTCATTTGCATATCGCGATGGGTTTCAGAGCAATAAATAAATCTTCACTTTGTAATAAAAGCTTTAACACCCTGTATCTCGGAAATCAAAGCATTTGCGGACAAAAGTTATATATAGCAAACTATCATTATTTTTTCATGTAGAATCACCCCCTGAAGTTTGTCGCACTTATTCACTAACACCCTGTATATAGGATTTTTATTTTTTTCCAAAATATCGTGAATGTATAGTAAAAAGAGGGTGGGCGACATTATAAAACCTTCAGCGACTCCGGCATTGATGTTTAATGTGTCTGAAAGAAATCCGTCAAATTCGTACAAATTATGACTAGGCTCCCGCCTTAATTGTCCTCCAATTTCTTGAATTGTTCCCTGAACTTAAATTTCTTACCTTGTATTGTTAAAGATGACCTTTACTAAGGTCGAAACATGTCCTCCATTTTTAAGATCATACTCTTATATGTAGAGATCTCTTCCCCCTCCAACTTTCAATTTAAAAAAATTGTGGTTTAGACAGACTTTTATTCCTACCTTTTTTATTTATTTTTGCCCCGTAGACAGAAACCCAAATAAGGGTCTGTGTTCCACTTTTTGATGGTAAAATGAAGGTTTCAAATTTGGGAACCGACGCCACCTTCATTTTTTTAAAAGGAAATTGTAGTCAAGTGATACCTTATTGCCCTGATTGCAATCCAAAAAGAAAAATGTTTAAAGCTTTTACAAACTCTCATTTCGACTGCTATAATTTCAGAGAGTTCACACTTCAAACAGGCCTTTAAAATGTGGTATTCCCCCCCCCCCCCCCCATTTTCATAAAAAAGAAAGAGTTCAAGTTTCAAGAATAATATTTTCAGTGCACCTGCATATAATAGTTTTATTGTATTATTTACGGTAGTGTATAAAAAAAGCATACCTCATTTTCTTCAAAGCCCTTTTCGCTACATGGGGGGGGGGGGGGGGGGACTATAAATGCAAGCATCCTAAAAAATTAAAATACTTAAATATATAAATATAAAAATAAATGTATGTACCTTTGTGAGGATCATTTACATTAGGGTTTTTTTTTTAATTAAAAGCCGCAGTGGTTTTTATTTTATGCCTAAAATTGTGTTAAAAAATGCTACTTATACTACGGTTGATTTTAATATTTTAATAAAAATAAGAATATCATTAAGCCTATAAAAATAAACATCAGTATATTGCTTCAAACTTGTAACCCTACATATTAAGGTCTAAATTTTGAAATAATTTGGTTTCGAGCTTGTTTTTGGGCGAATTGTTGAAAAAAAAAATTATGGTCTCATAACGTGCACTTCCATGGCGTCAGGGCGTCATCTTGATTTTTTATTTAAATTAAATTGGGTCGACTGTTACTTCGTTTTTGCCCTGATCGCCCTGTATAAAAACTGCATCATTTATTTTTGATTGAATATAGACTTCTTATTAGGCATACAGTTTAGAGCAATTCCCGAAATTTTTAAGACTAAGACTTTTTTTTCTATTACCCTATAAGGTAGGTATATTTATACGTACCTTTCTTTCATTAATGAAATTTTAGAATAATTTTAATTAAAATTTGCCCTGATTTTTTTGAAAAATCAAAGAAAGACAACTTTAAAAATAATCTGCTAAGTCATAATAGTTATTAGGATAATCAAGATTTTCAGCTTAATTTGGAGATTTGATCTTAAGCTGCTATTACAATTGCTTAATTTGGGCCAATTTTGACGTCACAAAACGGATGGAATGGACAAAATGTTTCTTACTGTAAATGTAAACTAACCGTTTCTATATTTTCCTCATATGCCGTGAAAGTTCCTGAATTATTTCCTTGACTACAACCCACGTCATTTGCGGTATTGTCTAAAGGTGATAACTCCGTAAAAATTTTTGGCTGATTGTCGTTGCTAAATTCGGCTAAGCTAGATATAACAGATCCAGATTTCTCGAGAGGGCTAATGGGAGATAGGGGCCTGTTACAGAACCATTGACCTTTTCTAGGTTTGGAATTCGCTCCGCAAACAGCGTACTAAAAGAAATTATAAAGGTCATGAGCTCTCATGCAGGAAGCATCATATTATACAGAGTGTTTCAATAATATTGCAAAAAAATTCAGAATGAGTTTCCCTGCTTAAAAATACGTAAAAAAGTTCCTATTAACCTATGTCTAGAAATGCTTAATTCAGGAGACACAAAAAAACAACAAAAAATAATGCATAACAATGTTAAATAAGTAAAAATTGTACTTACGTATTCAGGCGGGAATACCATTTCACATCCACAACAGGTAAAAACAAAATAACATACCACAAACGGGTAAAACACAGTGGAAGCTTTACCGATGGCAAAATCTCTTTGATTTTCGCGAATCCGGTAACTGAACCAATTTTAATGGGAAATACATATAAAACAACAAATGCAGAGTTGCCAAATTATGAGGACGCTTGGTAGCCTGGCCAGTGGAAAGACATATACACGGCGCTCGCCTAGGCTCCCCCTTGTGTTAAAAGCTTCGAACCAAAAATATACGGCACTCGTATATTCTATGTTGATTTGGATAACAACTTGGCGTCCAGCGAAATTTCGCCGAATGATACATCATAGTGTATGACGTCATTATAGAAGATTTTACATGGGAGGTGCGTTGAGCGTCCGTATATGGACGCTTTATGCACCCCGACGCTCTATTAAATGCAATTTCGTAATGTATGGGCGCTTTGACGATAGCGGGTTAAATATATATATAAAGTGGATAGGTAGTCTTGATCGACTAGTTAAACAGAAAAAACCAAAAAATATTGGGTTTGCGATCTAATGAAGATGTAGGGCTGAAGAGAAACTCTTTTCTACTGTACCAAGCTTTCGGGAAATTTTATTCCTTTATCAGGGCTACAATATAAAGCAAAACGTTGTAAAGACAATACAATTTTGTGACCAAAATGTACTTACATGTAAAGTGAGTTAATATTGAAAACACGTCTTGTATAATCCTCGTGGACTCATTTAATATAATTACTACATACTAATTTATATTTCTTTAGTAATTTTTGTTAACAAACAGGATAACACCTGAAAAGCCATTGGCCGTTGTGGTTTTTTTGATTTTAAACATCAAAAAAATGGCGTCCTTTCGTTTCTTTGTTTAAAATTTTAGATTATTTCTATGTAAGGAAAGGAGACAGACACTCAAAAACGGCACTGTGCTAGGTTCGTATCAATACCGATCGATATTGCGCGAGCATCCGTGGTGGTTGAAATAGGTATGTCGTTGATATGTGCAATAGGAAGTCAGTAGCGGCACTCAGTTATTTACTCTGATTTTGATAATTTGTTGAAATTTGTGGAAAAACATTTTTAAAATTTAATTTTAGGAAATTACTCTAACAACTCGTGTCTGTCACCCACGGTCGCGTGCAAACAATGTTTTTTCGAATTTTTCTATAGGAAAGTTACTCTAACAACTCGTGTCTGTCAGACGAGAGTAATTTCCTAAAATTAAATTTTAAAAATGCTTTTTCACAAATTTCAACAAATTATCAAAATCAGAGTCAATAACTAAGAGCCGCTACTGATTTCCTATTGCACATATCAACGACATACCTATTTCAACCACCACGGATGCTCGCGCAATATCGATCGGTATTGATACGAACCTAGCACAGTGCCGTTTTTCAGTGTCTGTCTCCTTTCCTTACATAGAAATAATCTAAAATTTTAAACAAAGACACGAAAGAACGCCATTTTTTTGATGTTTAAAATCAAAAAAAACACAACGGCCAATGGCTTTTCAGGTGTTATCCCGTTTGTTAACGAAAATTACTAAAGAAATATAAATTAGTATGTAGTAATTATATTAAATAATGAGTCCACGAGGATTATACAAGACGTGTTTTCAATATTAACTCACTTTACATGTAAGTACATTTTGGTCACAAAATTGTATTGTCTTTACAACGTTTTGCTTTATATTGTAGCCCTGATGAAGGAATAAAATTTTCCGAAAGCTTGGTACAGTAGAAAAGAGTTTCTCTTCAGCCCTACATCTTCATTAGATCGCAAACCCCATATTTTTTGGTTTTTTCTATATATATATATATCCTTTAGTTTATGGTTCTCTTCCAAATGTTGCGTTGGTAAAACAGCTGAAGGAAAACATCGTTTCCAGGCAAGCCGGTTCACTTTAAGACCCTAAAAACCATTAATGTCGAAATGAGATTTTAATAAACAAAGTAATGATCTACTGTCGGTTAGCAAATTATCGTACTTTTTAAAATGAACTCTAAAACACACAACGTCATAAATTACCCCTTAAGCCAGATTAGTTTGAAATCATATATGTAGGTTTCTTCAAAAAGTGACTTTTATATGAGACAAAACTGTAAAGTTAAGATTTTCAATGGTTATAGACCTTTTGTTTACCTAACTGTGGTTTCCTGAAGTACATATACAGAAATATCGCATATTGGCCCATCAGTCAGACCTTCGCTTACGTTTACTCCAAATATCGACAAAAACATCAAATTGTCAAGAACTTATGTATATTTGTGTTATTTAAAAAAATAATCATGTTTTTCGTAGAAATGTTTAAGATTTTGCCTGCACCTAAAGACTCCTTATTGTGCTGCTTGCGATAAACTCTGCATCGATTATTCTTAGATTTAAATTTTTTTTACTACCATACACTAGTTTTTCTTTATTTCCAGAATGTCGAAGTACTTTAAAATGCATCCCAGTATAGCATATTTCTCTTGAGGTGTAATGTTTAAGATTTTGTCAGCACCTAAAAACTCCTTATTGTGATTGTTACGTTAAACCCCGCCTCGATTGGTGATAGTTAATAAATTTCAGTTAATTACAAACAGCCATACGAAATAGTACACAATTCAAGTTTTCCATCATTTTAGGCAAAAAGGTTAAACCACATAAAAGTTTCGGTTAGTTCTTATTTCATGCATATATTTTTTTTTAGTCAGTGTACGTACCTATGATTTATTGCAAAGACGTTTGAACATTTTTATATGTAGTAATTGTGATTTTAATTAACTACCTCAGTAGTGTAGGTATACACTATATTTTGCAGCGCAATTGCTTTTACACCGAGTAATGTATTATGATAATTATTATTCTAACGAATTTAATAATAAACTAAAAAACCAACGTGATTTGGTTATTGGTGACATTGAGAATTTAGATTGTAAAATATTTAACATCCCCATATTTTTATGCTCGTGTTGAAAATAAGTTAAGATTGCTACTTTGTTGCTTACGCCTAATATTCATAATTTTATAGGGGGTTCTCGGTTCTACCTGATGACAAATACAGGTTTTGATACCTATCTAGTGGGTATTTTCAGTATAAGGGCCGAATAATATAGAGTTATTGTGTATACATGATCGCAAACAAAAGGTGACTTTTTATATTATTTCGTATTTACAATCCATTTAACTACAATTTTACACTGTGAATTAATTTTTTTTTTATTATTTTTTTTTCTCTCAAATTTATGAAAGAAGGGATGCACCAAGGTTTGAAGTATTGTCTACTGTTCTCATTATAAGAAAGTCCCATATTATATCATATTCCAGTACAAGAAAATCTCTATTTTTAAGCAATTTTATGAAATGTAATTTTTTTTACTTTTTTCCTGAAATTACACCCTATTTACTTATATTATGATATTATTCCAAATTTTTATAAAAGCATTATGAGGGCTTTTACCTGATGGCAAATACAGGTTGTATAGTACCTATACCTAGTGGGTATTTTAAGTAAGGGTCGAATGATATAGAGCCATACGTATTAAAGTTTTATTTATTGTCTACTGTTCTCATTACGAGATAGTCCTATAATTTATCCATTTCCAGTACAAATAAATCGCTAGTTAGGCAATTTCTATGAAACGTAATTTTTTTAACTTTTTTCCTGAAATTACACTCTATTTACTTGTAATTTGGTATTAGCTTGTAAGCCCATAGTTCGAGGGATCTTAAAATACGAACGAGCAAATGGACAGGCAGACAGACAGGCAGGCAGGATTCAGTACAAAGAAATCGCTAGTAAGCAATTTTTATGAAATATATTTTTTTAAACTAGTTTCCTGAAATTACACAGTGAACAGAATATCTTGAAGATTCTAGTATATCTTGCGCCATATTTCTTAATCGAGATTCCAGTAAATTTATAGAGAAATAGATACAGGTAGTGTAAAAAAGCCCTTTTTTAGACAGTTACTCTAGATAACCCAATTGTAATAAGGTTTTCGTATTTATAGCTACATGTTTTGGTAAAAATGACTGAAAAGTAAAATCTGTACGCCCTCGGCGCCTTCCCTCAAATAAACATAAATACTCAGCACATGTAGCATATCTAAGCTTTAAATTCACGTATGACTATTTAGATTTAAGTATAACCTTTTTCCCTTTTTGTGTTAATTTGGTGTTAATTCGTTTTATTTACATAACACAAAATGGTAAAGTATAGAGAAAATTGGGTAGCTCACTTATGCTCACTAAATGTGTTAAAATGCCTTCAAATGAATACTTGACTCAATATAGACTGTCGATATTGTACATTACCTTCATATAAGATGATAAATCTATAATATCGTAATTGCTTACAGAATTTTATTGCATATTCTCCTTAAATTTAAGTATACTGGTAGTGTATTTAAAATTAATTTCATTTTTATTCCTTGAGCTTTATTCAATTCCAAAATCAAAACATTATTACACTTTAGTAAGCAGATTTAGTATATACAGGATAACAATTATTTTGGTTTTAAAATACATGCTATTCAGTCAGATTTATTACCTTTTCCGTTTTTATCATTGTTAATCTACCGTAATGTTTCTAATGTTGAGTACGATTATATAGCGTAAGGGAGAATCAAGATTAACTCTTTTTTTGTTTACTTCTTGAATCAAATAATGGTATAATACTTTCTGCTTTACACGTTAACTACATCATTTTAATTCATATTTCGTAAAGAGACTCATTTTTTTTTAAATACGGTATTTTACGAAAATGTGAAATAAATAAATAGTTATTAGTACCCTTTTCTCTCACTTTACGAGTATTTTAATCCGATATAAAACAACGCTGCTAGCATAGGGTAAATATGTAATACAGATTCCAAAAAGGTATAGCAAGGGAGGATTAGTGTAGTTAACATAATTATTTGAGTGATACTTGTCCACATCACTGTCCCTATTTTTAAGTTTATTTCAAAGTTAACCCCGCATATTATACCCCTAAGAAGAGGCATACTTAAGTTTAAATAGGTATTTAAATATTTGGTAGACAATCAGTGTAAATGGAGAAACATAAAAATATAATAATTACAAAAAGTTATTGCGCACTTAGAAGATTAATAGGTTCATACAGGTTTACGACGTAGTCTACAATTGCATAGTTTGTCTGGTAAAAACCGGCTTGTGTACATAGTCGGGGACATAAAACACATATACACCTATACGTATGCTTTCATAGCGCCAAAAACACACATCGCTTACATATTCAAGGTTAAGCATAGCAAAAAGATATGCATACAGACAGATAGAGAGATAGACAGACAGGCAGGCAGACAGACAGGCAGGCAGGCAGACAGGCAGACAGACAGACAGGCAGACAGACAGACAGCAAAATGAATGAAGAGAGTCAAAATGTAAACAAGACGATGCAGCAAAAAGTCGCGATGCCACTCGGATGGACAAACAGGCCGAGAACATTGGAATCGAACACAAAGATCCAACAACGAGTTCGAATGAAGTTTTCACCCGAAGGGACTCGATACCTAGGACTCCACCTGGGGTAAGAAGATTCTCGTTTTCCGATGTGGGACAAAAGGAAAAACCAACGAAAAAAGACCCCCCGAGAGGAGAACAACCGCAAAAACGAAAGAGACTAAATGACAGCCCCCAAGAACAAGACAGACATCAAGAAATAAATTGGGGAACTGAGCTCAAGAACATCCTCGACATAATAGGCAAACAAACAAAACAGCTAGAGAAAATCGTTAGTGAAATATACAAACCCAAAAAAGACGTAACCGAAATAGTGGCACGCCTAGCACTAAGTGCTGAAAAACTAGACCACCCGGAAATGATAATATGGCTGGAAAACTCAATCGAGAGAGGCCAAAAGACTAATCCTACAGGAGAAGATGATGAGGACACCAAGGAACTAATATCGAGACTGGAAGAGAGACACGCCAAAGAAATGTTAGTTATTACCAAAGAGCTAGAAGAGCACAGAAAAATTAAAAACGAAAGCCAAGAAGTATCCAGTGCTACTTTTTGCCAAGAATGCCAAAAAAGCCAAAAGAAAAATTCTAGAAGAAGAGAGTTAACACGAGAGGAAACCTTTGAAAATTTCCAAAATATAACAGAGGAGGACTGGGAAAATGAGATCTTCCCTAGGATAGAAAAACAATCAGGAAATCTTTGGAATGTTCCTCGCGAGTATGAGCTGTTACTGCCCTGCTCAACAACATTCGAGTCTGATTCAAATGAAATAAGGAGAGCAATAGAAACCTATGGAGGGAAAGATGGCCTTAGAAAGCAGAGAAAACGCCCCGGAGAAATAGCGATAATGGTACATGCACTAGGCTTTCCGGATGAAGAGGACAATATTCACCAAAGTGTGAGAGGCATATATTATGCAATACTCTCAGAGGATAATGAAAAAACAGTGAATGATCAAAATATCTTCAAGTGTATAGAAACACTTAAAAGAAAAATGCTAACAAGCCAAAAGAAAAAACTTGCAGTACCAGATATAGATAGTGTTGTAGGTCTGCAATTAGACAGGACCATTGAATTTCTATTCTGTAATACAGACATTACAGTTGTAAAATATAGTAACAACACTGAACCGAAAGGAAAATACCTACGGAATCGAGGAAAAAGTACTACAACAGATTCATCTAACGAGATCACCAAAAACGGCACAAAACCTAAGCAAGACGCCTTAGTTGTTAAAATGGAGAACAAAACATTCGCAGACTTGCTCAAAATCATTAAACAAAACGTTAACCCCAGCGAGATCGGTGTTGATGTAAATGCTGTTGCTAAAACAAGAAACGGAGATGTGTTAATAACTGTACGTAACGGATCGGACAAAATGGAGGCCCTCAAACATGAAATGGCAAGAAAACTACCAGAGGCAACTATTGCACACGTAAGGAATAAAAAAGTAGTGCACATCAAAGGGACGTACTTACTACGGAAGAAGAAATCAAACACGCAATTATACAAACTTTAAACATAACAGGCGATATCGAATTAAGGGCTCTACGACCAGCCTATGGGAATAAACAAAACGTCACAGTAATTATGAGAGAGGACGAAGCGGAGAGTCTAATAAAACTACAAAGAATTAAGATCGGATGGATAAATTGTAGGGTACAGGAAAGAAAAAGGGAGATCAAATGCCGCAAATGCTGGGAATATGGTCACGTCAAAGACAAGTGCAACGGGCCAGATAGAGAAAAACTCTGCATAAAATGTTGCAAGGAAGGCCACAAGGCCTTCGAATGTAAAAACAAACCCTATTGTCTTAATTGCAAGAAGGAAGGACATCAATCTTACAATCCTAAATGTCCCCAACAGGTCAGGCAGAGTAAAAGTTATAAATTAAATGGAGAAAGTACTGCAAATTAACATAAACCGAGTCGTCCAGCACACGACATAGCCTTAGCCACAGCTCTAGAAATCGGCGCCAACATTTTAATAATCGCAATGCCATTCGAAATAGAAAAGACTGGTTCTGCGATGAGCAGATAGATACTGCCATACTACAATAATGTATAGCTAGAAAAATGCCAGTTAAAATTTGAATTATTAAACATAATCCTAAAAGTCTCCCGAAGTTTCAAAATCTTGGACATTAATACAACAGTAAAACGTCAAGGGCAAGGCACCGGATTTACATACATCGAAACCACCAAATATACAATATACAGTGTATATGCATCCCCAAATGACGAAATTCAAGACCTTGAAAACCTTCTGCAGGAGATTGGAAATCGGATAAGAACAAACAATGAAAAGGCAATCATAGCTGGAGATTTTAATGCAAAGTCACCACAGTGGGGTATGAGCTTTAGCGACAGAAGAGGGAACGTTATGACAGATTGGATAGCCGAGAATGATTTAGTAATAGTGAATCGCGGCAACAAACCAACCTTTCACAGAAAAAACTACTCATCTATACTAGATTTAACAATAGCCACATCCAACATAATACAAGACATCTCAAAATGGGAAGTAAGCGACAGGGGATCATTAAGCGATCACGAATACATAATCTTTGAGTTAGCTGAAGCGAATAGGATGAACCATTTAAGAAAATCAGACAGCAGAAGATGGCAGGTGAGAAAACTAAATAGAGCAAAACTTCAACAAGCAGTCGAAGAAATAGTACCAGATCATGACCAACCAGCCAACAGTTTTTCACAAAATCTGGCAACTATATGCGATAAGACTATGCCAAAGAAGAAAATCGTCGCCGGAAGAAAGCCTATGTATTGGTGGACAGATGATATTTCTGAAACACGGAAAGAATGCATCAGGAAAAGACGAACATACACCAGGAACGTCAACAGAGTTTCACCGGCAGAAAGCCATCATTTATGGGAAGACTACAAGGCTATCAAGAAAACACTAAAACATAAGATTAAAGCTTCCAAAAGAACAAAATGGAAGAATATTTGTGAAGACCTAGAGCAAGACATTTGGGGAGATGGTTACAAAATAGTAATGAAGAATATGGTAGGTTGCCCACCAAGATTACAACTGAGCATGGAAAGGATGGAGGAAGTTGTTGACCACCTATTTCCCATACATCAGCCTGTGACATGGAACCGTGAAAACGACACCGCCTTCGTGAATTTCAGCCAGGAAGAACTAAAGGAAGCATGCGCCAAACTTAAAGACAAAAAGGCCCCGGGACCCGGAAACATACCTACTGAAATAATAAAATACACTGTATCGCAGTTTCCTGAATATGTTATTACCGTATATAATACGTTAGCACAGGGATCAAACTTTCCAGCAAACTGGAAAAAATCCAAACTTGTACTACTTAGAAAGGGAGAAAAACCACTTGAAAATCCAGGATCATATAGACCTATCTGCCTATTAGATATTGAGGGAAAATTGTTTGAACAACTCATCCTAATCAGACTAAAGCAGGAGTTGGAAAGAGTCGGAGGCTTGGCAGAAAAACAGTATGGCTTTGTCAAGAAGAAGCAAACCGTTGATGCTATCAATGAAGTACTGAGGATCGCCAGAAATGCGGCAGCATAGTCAAGCAACCACCGAAGACTCTGCGCGGTGATAACCCTTGACGTTAAAAATGCTTTTAACAGCGCCTCATGGCAAAAAATCTTAGAAGAACTTCGGAAAAAAAGGCTGGATGAGCATCTCGTGAATATAATCGCATCTTATCTATCAGAAAGAGAAGTGATTCTACAAGCAGAAGAATCAGAAAAGCGACGAGCTATAAATAGCGGAGTACCACAAGGTTCACTACTAGGACCAACGCTCTGGAACGTGCTTTACGACGATCTGTTTAAGGTAGTTCTCCCAACAGACGTAACCCTTATAGGTTTCGCAGACGACATTGCACTAGTCGTAGTTGCAAAAGGAGAAGAAACGCTAATGGCGAATGCGAACATCGCATTATTAGGAATAGGCAAATGGCTGAGAGCAACACACTTGCAACTGGCAGCTGAGAAAACAGAGGCAGTACTTCTCACTACAAGAAGAAAAATTGCACCAGTACACTTCAATGTACAAGACACAATAATACGACCAAGCAAGGCCATAAAATACCTAGGAGTTTGGCTGAATACAAAGAAGACGTTCTCGGAACACGTAGGAAAAACCATAACTAAGGTGGAGAAGACAATAACGGCCTTGTCTCAACTCTTGCCAAACATCGGCGGGCCCAAAGCTTCAAAAAGAAAAACACTCTCTGGAGTGATACACTCGCAGTTGCTTTATGCAGCACCAGCCTGGCACTCAGTTACCAAAAACAAGAAACTGACAGAGAAACTGCAACGGACCCAAAGAAAAATGGTGATTAGAGTATCCAGTGCCTATAGCACAATATCCGCAGACGGAGTAGGAGTTATAGCAGGAATTCCACCGATTGACCTGCTCATAAAAGAACGATTGGAGAGATACCAAGGTGGGAATGTCCACACAACAAGGAGATACCTTATAAATCGTTGGCAGGAGAAGTGGAATGCTAGCACAAAAGAAAGATGGACATGGCATCTCATACCAAACATACAGACTTGGATATCCCGACCTTACGGCGAAGTTGATTATTTCCTCACGCAAGCTCTGTCGGGACACGGCTGTTTCCGCCAGTATCTATTCAACCGACGCAGAGCAGACACAGAACTGTGTAAATACTGTCCAGAGGTTGATGATGCCGAACATACCTTGTTCCAATGTCCTAGATGGGAAGAAAGTAGGCGAACATTTACGCAATCCACGGAAAGAGTATTCAACTCGAGAAACATGATGGAATGCTTAGTGCATTCCGAGATATCGTAGAAATCGGCATTTAACACCATTAAAAATATTATAGAGACTAAAAAAAGAGAAGACCGCTGAAGCAAAACCCTGCAACTCAATCTATCTATCTATAAGGTATTGTCTATTATGATTGATATCAGAAGAGACCCCTGAAGTAATGCCGAGAGGCGGTTTCCAGGGCAAATCCAGGGGGGAAGTTTTTAGTCGGTAGGCGGCTCCCTAGAGGGACCGAATCCGGCACAGGCCGGTCACTAGACCACCGTCTTTTGAAGATCTTTTACCCCTCTTTAAGAAAAAAAAAAAAAAGACAGACATACAATTGCACACATTCACGCGTACACAAACACAAAGCCAAGGTTATTCAAGGTCAAATAGGTTCGCACAAGTGTACGCCGTCTAGGCCGTCTGCCTATAGTGTTATTCCTTTCTACTTATTGGTTAACTCGTGTTTGTCTGTATTGTTGTATACCATTGGTGTAGCTGCTGTTTTGGCTTCTGTCATTTCAAATTTGTTTAAAATGTCTTCTATATATTGACTTTGTTTTAATTTTATTCCTTCTTTATTTCTATACCTAGAAATGATGTAGCACAATCAGTCTTAACTATCTCGAATTTTTCTTCTAGTTCCTTTAATAGATTATCTATATCTTCTTCTTTTTCTCCTAGTATAATTCCATCATCTATATAGATTGCCAAGAAAATGGTTCTACTTTCATTTTTAAAGACACATTGTTCCACTTTTAATGTATCTAAGCCTTTTTCTTTTAGAAATTTTGTGAAATGTTCATTCCATGTTAAAGGAGCTTGTTTTAGTCCATATAAGGCCTTCTTCAGTAGACAACTAGACATATTTGATTGCCATTTTCATATCCTTCAGGTAAAGACATATAGATTTCATCTTTTAGTTCTCCATACAGGAAAGCTGTTTTATGTCAAATTTCTTTATTATATATTGATTTTTCGCAGCCAAGCCTAAGAGTATTCTTAACGATGTTATGTTAACCACTAGACTAAAAGTTTCTTCAAAATGTATTCCATATTCCTGTTGACATCCTCTCACTACCAGTCTAGCTTTATACCTGCCATCGTTTTTAACCTTAAAAACCCATTTGCTTGTCAATATTTTATTTGTATTTATTTCTCCTTAATCTACATAGACCCAAGTATTGTTTTTGTTCAATGATTTCTTTTCTTCTTCTATTGCATTTAACCATTTTTCCTTTTCAGGGCTTGTTATAATCTTCATATTTTTTTGGTTTTTTCGATATTCGTTGCCTGCCTTCTCCTAAGCTTATACTTTCTTTCTTGTATGTCTTCTTCAGATTGATCTTCAAAATCATTGTTTTGTATATAGGAATTTTTTAATTTTATTTCTTTTTTGGCAGTTTCCTTTTCTTCTTTTTTATTTTCGTTAAAGATAACATCTCGTGAAACAATTATTTTATTTTTATAATTGTCAAATAAGCGATATCCATTTTCAGAGTATCCAATAAAGATATATTTTCTGCTTCGTTTGTCCAATTTTTTTATTGGTTCTAATACCTTAACATGTGCATCACATCCAAATATTTTAAATCTTGATAAGTTTGGTTTTTGATTAGTCCATTTTTCTGCTGGGGTCTTGGCAACTGTCGCGGAGGGACTTCGGTTTAGTAGATAAGCAGCCATCCTTACGGCTTCACCCCAAAAACTTTTGTCTAATTTCGAATCAAAAATTAAAGCTCTTGATTTTTCCATAAGAGTACGGTTCAACCTTTCTGCTCTTCCATTCAGCTGTGGAGTGTATGAAGGTGTGTAATCCAAAATGATTCCATTATTTTTACACCATGCATTTAACTCTCCATCTATGAATTCTCCTCCATTATCACACCTTAATTTTGACACTTTTAAGTTGTGAAAGGCTTCAATTTGTTTTATATATTGTTTAAGAAAGTCTTTAGTTTCACTTTTATTTTCTAGTAAGAATACTGCACAAAAATGGGTGTAGTCATCTAAGACAGTTAGGACATATTTCTTGTTATCTCACGTTAATGGGTCTATTGGTCCACATAGGTCTGCGTGTATAATCTCTAGAGGCCTTGATGCTCTTTTTCTATTGTTCTGAAACGGTTGTCTGGTTTGTTTTGCTTCTATACATGTCTCACAAATTTTTAGTAGGTCACATTCTTTTTTAGTCAAATTAATGCCATTTGCTAGTTCTGTTAGTTTTTTAATATTTTTTGTATTCCCAAATGTCCTAATCTTCTGTGCCAGTTTGTTACTTTTTCCGTTATATTTTCACTAATTAGGCATTCTTCTTCTGGTCCTTTTTTATTTATATTTACTACATACAAGCCATCATTCTGTTTCGTGCCTATTAGGATTTCTTTATTTTCTTTGGATATTATTACTTGATCTTTCTTAAATACAACTTCTCCATTATTTTCTGTTATAAGATTGACTGATAACAAGTTTCTGCTTAAGTCCGGAAGGTAACAAGTTTTATTTAAGATACAATTCTCACCTTCTATTGTGCCAATGCCTTCTATTGCAATTGACGAGCCCTTCTTTGCTACCATTATACTGCCTTTTGTATCTTCTAATGTTGTGAACAAATTTTTGTCATTTACCATATGTGTAGTGGCTTCAGAGTCTATAACAAATTCACAAATATTTTCTTGCTTTTCCTGTTGCTGTGTCAAAAAAGCTACCTTACTATCATTATTTTTGTTTCTTAAATCTTTATTGCAAAAAAACAGCACTGTTCACTATGGTTAGTTTTCTTACATATTTTACATTGTGGAAATTTCAAGGAATTTTTATTAGTACAGCTATTCGCAAAGTGTCCTGTTTTTCCACAACTAAAACACTTTTTATCTTTATATTCTTCTTTTTTATATGTTTTTCTTGTATTCCTCTCTGTTGCCTTAAATGCCACTCGATCTTCTTGCTCATTACTTTTCATTCTGGCTTCTTCTGCCAATATTCTTGAAATTAAGTTGGTTAATGTTCTTTCTTGTTTATTGGTCGACTCCCATGCTGTAGAGAAATGTTTAAAACTTTCTGGTAATGTTGTAAGAATTTTACACATAAGCATCTCATCGTCTATAATCTGATCAAGACTTCTTAGCCTATAAGCAAAATTTTCTAACTTACTTATGATCACTGACATGTCTGTTCTTTTTTCATAACTAAAGTTGAAAAATTCTTGTAGAATACTGCATTTTTGTTGTTCGGTATCCTTTTTAAAAATTGTCTTTCATACATCTCTTTAGATGTTTTGCAACTTAGTAAGTGTATCGTTAGTTTCTTATCGATGGATACTATTATTATCTTCTGTGCCTTTGCATCTTATTCCAATCATTTTTATCTTCTGCTTTTGTTTGTTCTTCGTATTTTTTTTCCCACTTACAATTTTGTAGAAACCGTTAGCCTTAAATAACACGTATATTTGAAAATCCCATAGTAAGAAAGTTTCACTGTTTATTAGTTTTTCTATTATGTTTAAATCGTCCACTGACGCCATTTTTATTTTAAGTCCGAATTCCGAATTTTTATTGTTCCGATTACCGATCAGTATCCAATCCCACTTTCAGACTACCGGCTATTTTTATTTTTTTACGATTTTATTGATTATTATCTTTTACTTACGCACTCGATTACTTCCGCGAGTTCCGCGCACTTTTAGCATTGTCTGGTCCCATAACCTGTTCGAATTTGTTATTTTAGAATAATATTCTCTACAAAAATACTTTATTGAGTCACTTCTTATTTTACACGTTTTACCATATTAAAATTTCGGTAGCTAATTTATCCATCTTTTTTATATACTCATCGAACTTGGAAAGTTTTTGCTCAAATTCGGATATCTTGCTGCTACAGAAATCAACCGAGATCATAAGAGCGCTCTGTTGACTATGCACTTGTCTTAGCTGTTCCTGCATATCCTTTATTGCATCTAAGACCTCACTGGAATAGGCTGGTGTGCTTGGAATGGGTGCTGTCACACTTGGACCTCCAAAAGAAGCACGCGGTCTCGCAGTTGGCGGTTGATGAACGGCAGTCCTCACACTCCCATCGGACACCTTTCATGCGGATGGCCTCGAGACTTTGGCCGACGATGTTTACACATTCACCGTGATAGTACAATCAATCTGTTATGGAAAAAGTAAGTGTTATGGAAAAGCGGGTTTACGGGAAAAAATACCATAAGCGATTTTATTTCATAAATGGTTAGGGGGGCATGTGCATGATTAGCTTAAAACTAAATTGTCCCCCCCCCCCCTCCTTGGGCGCTTGTGGGAAGCTCAAAAAGAATTTCGACTTGATTTTCCGTAAAAACGGTAAGTCGCAGAGAAATATTTTGTAAACAAATATTGTAGAAAACAATATTCTTCACAATTTATTTCATAGAGTCACTGCGCTACGACTAAAAGTGCAGAAAGCAGAGGGTGCCAAAGGCGCCAAAAATCACCTTTTTCTTATTTTCGACGCGAAAAATATTTTTTTGCTCAATCGCATAAATACAAAAGTTGTAGAGCCCAAAAAATCCTATAAATTGAGTCCGCGCTTTTTTTTTACAATGCACGGTTACGAAGATATAGCGCCTGGAAGTTCCAACCGAATGCAGCATCATTTGTTTTATGTCCTGTGATTGTAGCATTCTATTGTTACAGATCCTCACCTCTAACATGACCACTACGCCACAACTAAAAATGCTTTATAGGGGAAACTCTTTCTCCACAAGTTTATTATAGTTATAGAATAGAATAATCAATATAGGTACCTACATTAAGGCGAATTGACAAAACGGTTTCACCCTGTGAATCATCGACTATGGGCGATTTATTTACTTAGCTTCAAATCAACCCCAACAGTGAACAGAAATTATTGACAGGAAAGTGTAAATTTAAAAAAATGTTAAATGCCCTTGATATTTTAAAACAATTAGGGGATATATCTTGATATGGAGTAATAAGAACTCGTAGAATGGAGTAATATTTTGAAATCGACGTTAGAATACCAGTATAATGGCCTTATACAAGTATTGTTAATAACTAATTCTAATTGTGTTACGAGATTACAATAAAATTACTATTAACATTTTGAATGTGGGTCAAAACGCCTGCCTTTCTGTGACGTCAATAATCTGTAGTTACCGATGTTAAGTATCAAATATGCATGATTTTAATCAGTATGATTTTTTTTTTAATCATGATTAATTTAAAAAGAGTTTTAGAATTTTAACACTTAAAATGTATTTGTTCATACAAAAAATAAAACCCAGACGCATTTTTATGTGGTGTTATTTATTCTTTTATTATAATAATCGAAGAGAACAGCTGGTTATTACAAAAAAAAAACTCTTAAAAAATTAAAACTAAAAAAACCTTTTTAATAAAAAAAAAATACTTAATTTAAACAAAAAAAAAATATAAAAAAACCTAAGTGTTATAATGCTTAAATAGAAATACTAGTTTAGCTGCTTTGTCACTGCCAAGTCTGTTTCTTATATCTGAATGTACGAATCCATAAGTAGAAAACATCCTTTTAATATCAGCAGACGATGCACAGGAACACAAAACAGAAATTACTATAGGGAGCACTTGCTTAATTTCTGAAACATCTTGAGATCTTCACCACTGTACTGCTGTTACATTTTTGATTATTTCCTCTGAAAACAGAGTTTTGTGAAAAGGGTCCGACTTAGCTTTCAACTTAATTGGTAATGTTAATAATCCTATGTCTGCAAAATAGTTGGAAACAATGTGTAGAGCATCTCTCTTTTCTTTAGCTAGTAATGGATATTCTTCTTTGTTTATTGTAGGATCCAAAATATACGCCAAAAAGTGAAAGGGGGTTAGAGCTTAAACATATCTGTTCTTAAATAATTGATATTGACCCAAGCTTCTTTCTTCTGCTCGAGATAAAAATGCACCTTTTTGTTGCATTGCATCCAGTGCTATAGAAATTGGTTTTAGCAACTGTAGAAAATGTGTATTCCATCGAACATCCTGAGGTAAGACCGATTTCTTGCCCCCTTTTTCTTTATACCAAGCATTTGGCAAATGGGTATTTCTGAAGTATTTTACAATATGTACTATATGTTCTTTTATCTGCGATGCTTCTAAATCTTTGGAGAGCAAACTAAGTAAGTGTGCCGAACAACCATATGTAATTATAGGGTAATTGGACGACTCGGTAATTTTTTTCTTCATACTGACCATGTTGCTCGCATTATCTGTAACAATACTGGTAACTTTACAGTTATATTCGTTTTTGCAGTTATTTATTGAGTTAATAGCCAATTCGGCAGGATAGTCAGCTGTATGGGGATGACCAGATGTATCTATGCTTTCTAAAAGAACACTGTTTCCATCCTCTGCAGTCAAAACGACACAGATTATCGGCTCATTATGTATATTGGACCATCCATCTAAGGACATGCAAACAGATTGTCCAGATAATTTGTTAAAACAATTAGATTTTTCTTCTTCAAATATTTCATTCAAGAGCGTTGATGATAACTGAAATCTAGATGGTGGAAGGTAACCAGGTCTTAGCATTTCTATGGCCTTTCGAACCTCTTTATTTTCTATAGCTCTAAAACTAAAATTTGTTGCGTAAACGGCTTTGGCTATTTGTCTGTCCAATTCTTTTTTCTTATCTTGTCATCACATGCCCCCCTAACCATTTATGAAATAAAATCGCTTATGGTATTTTTTCCTCGCAAATTTTACAGATTGGCTGTACTATGAATGTAGCGGGCACAAAAACCACTGCACTGAATTGCGGGTTTTTTGCGATTAACCAACTCATCGCAATATTTGCAGATTTTATTGCTCATAATTAGTTAAACTCTTAATATTTTTCTAAATCACTTTGAGGATTATAAACTGGAATCTCCACTAGTCAGTGTGATATAAATTTCGTAAATTAATTTGAACTACAACCCCATTTCATTTAGATAAACTTACCATATCGCACCATTAAAACTAATTTAAAATGGATTAATAAATTTCTATAATTTTATTGGATTCGTGTCTACTGTATTTCTCGCCCTTAATTTTTTTGGCGCTTGGTTCCGTTCTATGTCTATATCCAAATTTAAGTAAGCCGGTCTTTTCTTATTTCTATTTTAACAAAAATATCCGTTAAAACTTATAATAACGAAGGAAAATAAATGATATTTATTATTGACAGTGTTGCCAAATTTTATATTTTACGAAATAAAATAATTTTTAAACAAATTACATCATTGAAAAGGTAATGCACTATCGAAAAATCCAAGATGACCGACGCGCCATAAAAGACAAATTTGATTTGAAATGATTGTTTACAGAAGCCGAAACGTTGTAGCCAAATAATCTTGTTTGGTAGCTATGAAAATATGTTTAAAGATTTTAAAAATAATTTAAAATAAAAAAGTTATGGCAGACTTTCAAAAAACATTTTAGTTTTGTCAAAATATCTAAAAACCCCAAAGAACCAGAACCGTTACAAAGGCGTCAATTTCTACCTCTTATAATAAGTAAAATCCCCAGATATTCAATTCAGAACATGCTGTATAATTAAACGTTAATTGGAATTTTTTTTCTCTTCTTTTGACCTTGAGCATAACTCATTTAGTCACAACAGAAAATATAATAATTATTATATTAAAGTTAAAATATGATTACTCAAATGCTTATATTGAAAAAAAGTAGTTAAGGGTACTTGACATAGGAATATGCACGGGGGCACTCGCTTCACGCCACTGGACGCCTATGAAATGCTGAAATAGGGGTTTGCCGAACGTGTCAACTTGGTTAAAGTCAGAAAAGCGAACATCCTAAAATTAAATTATTTAGATATTTACATTACATGTCGTTATTACCTTGGCCAATGCCTTTAATAAAATTAAGTGTGTAGGAGCATTTCTTCCCTTAAAAATAAAACTAAACACTAGCTTTGTAAAAAGTATGCCTTTTGATGCCATGCTAAACATAATAAAAAAATAATTTCGAGTATCGAGTATTAACACGTTCTTAAATTATGCTTAATTAAATGAATTGGAAATAAGATATCTGTCAGGATCGACGTCAATAAAAGAACCATGAACCACAGTATCAGGTATTGGCAAAGGTTTAGCAACACCTATTTTTACAATTCCTTTGGGGGCTCCCTTTAAAGCTTGAACTGCTTGGTCTAGTGAAGCATTTTCAAGGACGGTATCGTTAACAAACAGTAAGCGATCACCAGGAATCAGACGTCCATCTAACTGAGCGACGCCTCCAGGCACCAAACTCCTTATAACAATAACTGTATCGTTCGGATCAATAGGATCCTGGTAATCCAAAATAGAAAAACCCAAACCCCGTTCTCCTTTTAATAACTCGATTATCTGTGGCTCTGAACTCCACATAGCCAGTCCTGTAAGAGGTTCTAAAGATCGCGATTTCATTTTAGAGAAAGAAGCCTCTGAAGATCCAGTTACGGCTATGCTACTTGCTAACGAACCGTCCGATTTGGCCTTTACTAGACGGTCGGAAGCTGGAAGTAGATTGTTTAGGCTCCTAGTTAGTACACTTCTTTCAGGATAGGCGTCTTCTCTAAACAGATTCGCAGGGCCTCGTCCGCATACCATACAAACGTCTAGAGGCAATTCCTTAAGAATACTAACCACTTCGTGGTGATTCATTCCCAATAATTGGTGCCCGTTCACTTCTAAAAGTTCGTCGCCTGATTTAAGAGTTCCGTTTTTTCCGACCGGGCCTTCGGGAAGGATTGAACGGATGTAATGGTGAGGCCTTACTTCTCGGCCATCTTCCACATCAACGGTGCCCTCCAAACTGATGCCTAAGCCTCCCTTTTCGCCGAATTTTTTTAGTCTAGCTATGACGATTTCTTCATCAGTGCTCGTAATTCGGAACCATTTGGATTTAAGTTCTTCATCCGAAATTACAGGAAGGTCCTCATTTGTAATAAAGTCATTAAAAAGGTCGCGAGGATCGCCGCTTCCGTTAGAAAGACCTCCCTCTTGCGTGGGATATCTGAAATTTATATAAAAATACTAAAAATTGGTTTACGAGACACGGTGCAAAGTCCATACACCCTGAGTTAGGTTTAATGTTAACGTGTTAGTGTTAGTAAAAAGAAAAATATTAACATCGACAACGAGAGGTAGGATTCTACTAATAGGGGTTACATTTAACAGCAGTTTCGGCTATTACCGTGGCGAGGTTAAAGGTGAAGGGAGCTTCGTTTCGCTGGCCGCAATCGCCTGCTGTAGTTGTTCATACTTCGGTCCATGCAGGTATCTTTCGAGACACAATTTGACTATATTGCCACAATTTCTCAGAACTTCCACTGCCTCAATATTAGTATAACCTTGTAGACTTTGTCCATCCACTTCAACTATTCTGTCATTTACTTTTATTTTCCCGCTTAGGTCGGCCGCACTTCCCTTGCTAACGCTTTTCACAAATATACCCGATAATTCTTCCTTCTCGCACACATATCCTGCAATAGTAATTCCCAAACCATTAGTGTCCTTTTTCAATTCAACTACAAACTTTTGCATTTCGGGTATTTTAACAGCCACATCCAGATTAAGTAATGGAAGAGATGGCGAAGCGGGTATTCTGGACAACCCATACGATTTGGCCAAATCAGTAGAAAACACGTCAGCTTCTTTCCGAAAAACTGGAGGATATTTATGCTGGATTAAGTATCTATCTAGCTCGGCGGCATCATGTAATAGTCCAGTAGGCACTATGGGCGCAGAACTTCCAAGGTATTTGTACTCGGGAGAAGATAATTCCACAGGACGGGCTACAATTAGTCGAACGTGGGTACCGGATTGTCTTAATACAGTCGCTACTTGCTCGGAACCCATTTCGTGCAGGTTCACGTCACCAATCTAAAACAAACACATTAAAATTTTTAAAAGTTTAGACAATTAATAAATAATTAACAGTGGTTACCTAGATGTATTAGGCACGAGACCACGGTAACGGCGAAAAAAGTGGAACGTGTAAGAGATGTTGCACGTGGCGACATCTCGCGGCAATCGAGCAATCCATCCAAAAAGTGGAGGTATTTTTGGGATTATTTTTAAAATAAACGATGAACGTTACAAAATTTCCTGTTTCTAGTATGAATGATTGAGGGTAATTTTGGAATTTTAAATGAGATAACGTACTTCTGTTTCTTAACTTTTTAGTTTAAGTAAAAAAAACTTCTTATGTGTAAAAAAAATCAGGTGTTACTAATAGACAGGCAATGCGGATTCGGTCTTCCATATAATCATAAGTTGTAGGTGCCATCACTTTGTCATTTATAAACCCCTACAAGAAAACGTCAAGGGGGGGGGTCAGATCCGGGGACCGAGCCGGCCAGTTGACCGGACCAACTTGACCAATCCACCTGTAATGCATATGAACATTAACCCTTAATAAAACAACCAAACAAAAAAAAAGAAATGAAATCTCTTCTGATATGGTAAAAACCTAAAATCCTACCTGTCCGCAATTGTGGAAAGTAACTTTTACACAACTTTAATGAGTGATAAACTGAAAATAATCGTTAAAGCGACAAAAACGGACTAAGGTAAAAATATCGCATATCCATGAAAACGAATAATAATTTTAAAATAAGTGAACTTGACTTAAAGTATTTTATTAATTCAAATTTATTTATTTTCAAATTCAATAAAAACTGTTAACATAACAGGCCTGTGGTATGCATAGTAGGTGTATTTAAGATTTTACTCCGAATCCATCGTTTCTATACCGGGTGACAACGAATGTTGTTACCCCCTCTATTTTTTCCGTAGTTTTATTAATACAAATTTTAAAATTTCAGGAGATTCTAAGTGTATATTTTGCTACTTTTTAGTGAAATCGTACTTTTTAAATCACTTCCGGTTTGACCGGAACTGGTATCAACTCTTTTGTTTTACATGGAAACCTATTATTTTTATTTGATATTTGAATTCTACGGCCAATTTCCTTTAAAATGACGTATCACACATTATCATTTGTTTTTAGAATGGCTTCCAGGCTAACTTTTCAAGGAAATCCTTAGATGGCCATGGATTCGCTAATACAACATGATTCTTTGAGAGTGGGCCATGGAAGTTTTAAAATGGTCTATTTTAACCTGTTTTATGTTGAACAATTACATTCTTTGCGAAAGATGCTTCTGTCAAAAATATTTTAGATATGTCATTTTTTTTTAAACAATGAGGAAGAATTACTCAATATTTTTAAATGGCAACAAGGCATTTTTTTAGGGCCAAAAAATAGCTTATTAAATTACCTTTTTGAAAATGTATCATAAGTATGGTATTATACTTAATGGAGCGGCCAAAATTGAAAAATAATCGAGATAGGTCATATTTCAAAAAAATAAAAAATAAAATGGAATCCTTAAATGTTTGTTACGAACACTTTTTATTTAGTAAAACAATAACAATCAAGGTAACAAATGTTCAAAATGCCCACCTTCCACTTCAATGCATTTATTTACAACCGTGCAAGTTTTTCGCATGACATTTTCTAAAATCCTTGGTGTAAACGCGTTTCGTATCTTGTCCTGGAGTTCATACAAAGTGTTAGAAGGTGTTTCATAAACTTTATCCTTTATATCACCCCATAAGAAGTAATCCATTGGAGTTAAATCCGGTGATCTTGCTGGCCACCTTATTTGGCTGTGTGTAGATATCACTCTAGCATCAAACCTTGCATTTAGGTAATCTTGCACCATGCGACTATTGTGAGGTGGTGCACCATCTTGGTGAAAATACAAGTTTCTAGAAGTGTCTAGAGGAAGTTGCTCTATTTCATTTTCGATCTCGTTTCACAGCATATCTAAGTAACGCTCGCCATTTAAATGTCCTTCGAAAAATATGGGACATAGTACTCTTGTTCCTACAATACCAGCCCATACATTTAATCCAAATCTATGTTGACGATCTCCAACTCTCATTTCATGGCGGTTCACAGTCGACCAGTAATGCGTATTATGTCTATCAAAAATTCCGTTGTTGCTGAAATGTGATTCGTCCGTAAACAAAATTTTATCATGTAAATTATAATTTTCCCTAAACCAAATACAATAATTAAGTCTTCTTTCCGCATCATTCTCATAAAGATGTTGATGTTATTGAAATTTAAAACTTTTGTAGTTATACTTCTTTAAAATTTTCCTCGCAGATTCCCTACTGATATTAAGTTCTAAGGCCAATATTCTTACTGAAACTGTTGAGTGAACTTCTACATATGCTAGTACGTTAATTTCGGTCTCCTCACTAATAATATACCTGTCTACTTGGGGATTTTCGTCAGCACTTCTAAACTTCGTTTCCAAAATTACAAAATATTGCCTGCTTGGATGGCGACCTTCACGTCCAGGATATCTCTCAATGTATAATCGCTCGGCAGCATGGGCATTCCGCCTACATTCACCGTAGATTAGCAGCATATCAACTTTTTCATTTTGGGAGTAGAAAACCATTTTATTAACTAAACACTACAAAATACTATATGAGTTGCACACAAAATCTTGAACTGCAGTTTTATGACAGAAAAAGTTGTCCCCGTTTGTTTCTAGATTTGCCATTTCACAGAATATTTCATAGCCTACTTGTTTAACATAAAATATGTAGGTTAAAATAGACCATTTTAAAACTTCCATGGCCCACTCTCAAAGAATCATGTTGTATTAGCGAATCCATGGCCATCTAAGGATTTCCTTGAAAAGTTAGCCTGGAAGCCATTTTAAAAACAAATGATGTATGATACGTCATTTTAAAGGAAATTGGCCGTAGAATTCAAATATCAAATAAAAATAATAGGTTTCCATTTAAAACAAAAGAGTTGATACCAGTTTCGGTCAAACCGGAAGTGATTTTAAAAGTACGATTTCACTAAAAAGTAGCAAAATATACACTTAGAATCTCCTGAAATTTAAAAACTTGTATTAATAAAACTACGGAAAAAATAGGGGGGGGGGGGGGGTAACCACATTCGTTGTCACCCGGTATATAGAACCCGTCACATTGAGCGCGGGGATGTTTTTGCGTTTTGTCTAGTCGGGTTCGGGTTAAGTTAGTTAGTTCTTATTATTCTGGCAGGGCTAGAATAAATGTTTCGATGATCGAAGTGGCTTTTAATAATACTTCCCTGTTATATTAAACAGGTTATGGGCCCAGACACGGTGTTATTTTTAAGGGCTATCGGTCTGTACAAAAATCACGTTCGAGTCGTGTAGTGTTGTTTATTTTAAATCGTTTGAGTGGTATTATAAAATAAACAATTAGTAATGGCGTCAAGTGCAGCGTTGAAATTAGAGTATGGGAATATTTCTAAGTTTGATGGATCAAATTTTCAGTTATGGAAATTTAGCATTAATATCCTGTTTAAAGCAGAGAGATTGCTTGCAGTTGTCGATGGTACAGATGAAGAACCTACAGAGAAGGAGAGTAATGATTGGAAAGCATGGGATAAAGAGAACTCAAGAGCCCAGGTTATTTTCTTGTCTACTATATCTCAAAATCAAAAGCAATATTTAATAAATTGTGAAAATGCTGCAGAGATGTGGTCAAGGTTGATCGCAATTCATGAACAAAAAAACTGAGATTTCTAGAGAATTACTTTGGCAAAAATTTTACGAGTATAAAGTGTGGGAAAATTCAAAAATTGCAGAGCATATATCCTCAATTGAGCTATTAGTGAGACAGCTAAAAGATGTAAAATAAACTATTAGCACCAGTGCAATTTGCTCCAAAGTAATTAACAGTTTACCATCTAGATTTAATGCTTTTCGTACCGCTTGGGATTCTGTATCTAGTGATCAACAAACGTTTGAAAATGATGTTTCTAAGGTATCACGTCTTGCTTTAATGTCCCCAAATGGGGCGGCTTTTCTCCGTCTTAATATGTAATTTTTTACATCATGACCTTAAAAACAAACAATCATCGGTTGCCGATAACGTACCATGCTTTTTTGATAAAAAGGGGGTTTTGGTCCATTATAAAAATTACTTTTTTTGGTTAATTTATCATTATATTAAGGCATTCTTTTCGTCCACGTTGAAAACAGGTAAGGTTACACCTCTCTATAAAAAGAATGATAGTAGGGGCATTTCCAATTATAGACCTGTAAGTGTTCCAATGACTTAAAAATCTTTGAGTATGCTTTTCTAAATCAACATGGTTTTAGACATGAAAAATCCACAATTACAGCTATAAATCCGTTTTATCATTGCGTAATAGAGTATATCGAGGCAGGCGAGTGCCATGTTGGGGTCTTTTGTGACCTTAGCAGGGCATTCGATTGCATCGACCACGCGACTTTACTCTTAAAATGATCTTATTGCGGAGTAAAAAATACCTCTGCCTCAAATTGGATTAAAAAAATTCTTGAATATAAAAAAATTTAAATATTTTTTATACTGATCAGAAGACTTGTGTGCGACTACGTGCGAGCTCTTCAGTGTGTGGATGTGGGAGTACCGCAGGGATAACTACTACGTTAGGCCCTATTCTTTTTATTTTATATATCAATGAAGTAAGCTGCATTTCTGTAGATGCTGTGTACGTGTATGAGGATGAAACTTCATTTTTTATGTATTGGATGTAAATTAGGGTAATTTCCTGTTTCCTAATGGTGAAAAGACAACTTTTTTGAGATTTCATAACTGTCAAAAACAGTGTCCCCAACTTAATATTTTAATTTAGAACAGCTCAATTGTAGAATGAAAAAGGTAAAATTTTTAGGAATTTTTCTGGACGAATGCCTCGATTTTAAGAATCACATGTTAAAATCAACATGCGCGTCGAAAAACTTATTTACTGTCTGTCAGTCCATTTGACATTTGTAGAAATGCTTTCCAATGCAGTCTGGACTATTTCACTGTTGTAAAATATATTTTTATTTCGTTAATCATTAGCACCAGCAAATTGCAGAAAAATTGTAACTATATTTATATTTTTACAAACACCGAAAAAGGCCCGCAAGGAGAGAATGTTACACTAAATACAGAGTATAATATGATTTGAGCACTATTACCCAGAATTTTGCTGTTCATTCGTTAAAACAGTTTTAACTTTCCTACGAATCTGAGGGGCAAGAAGCAAAATGTTTTATAGAACCATTAAAATGCGACACAGCGTTATGGGTAAACCATCGTTGAAAAAGGAGTGTAGTGTGCTGGGGATAGTAAGTATATTCAATACTTTCATAGTTTGTACATATTGTAGTACAGTTCGTAGATAAATACAAGTAAGATAAGTAAGGTATTGGTGTAAGTAAAAGTACACGTTTAACCAATTAATTTGGGGCGGACGAAATGTTTGAATAAAATTACACTTAAAATACAGGGTATTTCCTAACCTCGGTCAAAGAGTTAAATTGGTGAATCCTCACGTAAAAAACATTTTTTAGAATGTCGCATTGTTTTCGAAATACAGATTGTGAAAAAAAAATTTTATTCGTGTTTTCTTTTTGTGTTCATGTTCAACTTCTCAATTAGTTCAGTGACGGAGATCCGGGTAACGACTACTAGAATTTTGCAAAAATAAATAATTCGAGCATGTTAAATACTTAATATTCTTATTTTATTGTATTAAGAAATTAATTTTAAGCAAATTAGGTTTCTTGCATTTTTCGAGTAAAAAATAATTTTATTGTTTACGTCAGAAGAATTTCCTAAATGGCAATGGCTGAGGTCCACTTCTACCTATCCAACGAAAATAAATATTGTTGATTCAAATAATTTCTAACAACTACAGTAGAGCAAGGGGGTGCGCCGTCAAGCGTGAACCACATTAAAGTTTTTGTTCTTACAGGCACTTCTTCCATCAGTCCTGGCAATTCCTCTCTAAGAAAATTGTAGTATACCTTTCCGGTAAGCCGCATCGGAAAAAAATGTGGTCCAATTAAGGTATCTGCTATAATTCCTGCCCACGCATTAACTAAAAATCTATGCTGGTGACGTCCATCGATGATAACATAAGGATTATTTTCAGCCCAAATATGGTTATTATAAAAATTTATAATGCTATCTCGCGAAAAATTTCCTTCATCTGCAAATAAGATTTTTTTCGAAAATTTTTGGACTCTTAGACTTTTCTTCAAACCAGGTACAAAAATTAACTTTATTTCAAAAATTTTGAGGCAGCAAAGCTTGCACTCTTTGTATGCGATAAGGATAAAGAGGATAGTCATTTAAGACACTCCATACTGTTTTGTTACTCACATTAAACTCGTTTCCTATTTTCCTCGTACTTGTGCCTGGAGATTCTTCTATCATATTTAAAATGTCTTCCTCAAGCTCCAGGGTTCTTAGTATAAATTGTCGACCACCTAATTTGTTTTTTGCAATACTACCTGTTTCCTCTAATCTGCAAGATGCAATTTTGTAAATGTTTTTGAACATGGTATTCGTCTATTAGGAAAACGGCTTGCATACAAACGCCTTGACTCCATTGCATTTCCATTTGCCAAACCGTACATAAAATGAATTTGAGCCATTTCTTGATTGGTAAACTCAGCCATAAAGAAAAGTATTAAATTTAAAATCCAGTATACTAAAATTAAAAAAAAAAACTCGCGAGGTTACTTGACACTTGGACTTGGAAGAAAATAAATTTGATTGCTATGGAATCACGCAAAGCCTACTAATTTTTTTAAACAACAAAATAATTAGATTCTTGTGCCGTGAACAATAAAATTATTTTTTACTCGAAAACTGTAAGAGATACGAAAAAATGCAAGACACTTAATTTGCTTAAAATTAATTTCGTAATGAAATAAAATAAGAATTTTCGGTGTTTAACAAGCCCGTATTATTTATTTCTGCGAAATTATAGTAGTCGTTATTCGGATCTCCTTCACTGAACTTATTGAGAAGTTCAACATGAACACAAAATAAACTGCTCAAACCCCAAAATTTTTTTAACACTGTTAAATCTGAACTGGTTCTATAGATTTTTGTAAAATACGCCAATTGACTGCAAGAATCCCAAAAGCACATTTAACTACCCCACGAGCCCTCGACAGTCTATAATTAAAAATTGTTTTTGATTCATTAAGTTGATTTCGGGGGCAGGTTTTTAACACAACAATGGGTATGCTTCGTTGCCTAACAACACAAATGGTAGTTTAAAACTTGTGCCGTGTATTTGACGATCTGGTGGAATATTTAAGGTACTAGAAATGAGATGATATTACAAAGTACTGGCACGAAATGTCACCTTCTGACTGCTAGTCAAAGGCGTCAACATATACAGATGTAAACCTACAATTTACGTCGGCCACTGCTTGCAAAACAATAGAGAAGAACCTTCAACAGATCTTCTTTCGAAGCTACAACTAAATAAAGTGGTCGTTATTCTCCCCAAATTGCTCCACATGATTTTTTTACTATGTCAGCTACTTGAAAATCCCATCCTACAATACGCCAAAGCTCTTATAAGATATGCCCGTAGCTAGTAAATGGAAATAATAAAACTTAATAGTTTTTAGAAGGTAGTAAAATCTTTCTTTCCAACCAATAACTTCTGACTTCTCAACATCTCAACAAATTCTTAGTATATGAATTGGTCGCTAATAGGGCGTTCGGGAGGAAAGGGTAATATTTTGATGACGTGTACTACAGGTAAATATAAGAAAAAAAGGTAATATAAACGTGAGCCCGGAAATGCTTTCTTTTCAGTTACAGGCTGTTGAAAAAAAACGAAAACGATTTAAAATATTACACTGGGCATTGGTATGCATTATACTAGCATGAAAATACGTTTTCTTGATTTAAAAACTATTGACCAGTCCACCAGTAGCGTGTGTGGCAGCAAAAAACTAAATTACACTACTGCTTTTTTTTCGAATTTCAAAATAAATATTTGTTTCATCATGGATAGTCATTTCTTGAAAAAAAAGTCAATTGAGCTTTTCTGGAAGAATAAACCGCTTTCATGTAATTATTTACCTTTACAAGAAATAAACAAATTTCGTACTATTTCTTTCATCAAAATAATTTTATTTTTGCTTTCACTGGTGAAATGGGCAACACGATTTAAAAGGGCAAAATGTCTCTTCATGTCAGTATAGCGCATACCAAAGATCAGTGTAATATCTTAACTCGTTTTTGATGCATTACAAGAAAAAATTACATTACGTTTTTTTTTTTGACACCACATAACTAACACATGTAGTCTCATAGAGAAAGCACTTTCGGAACCATGCTTATATTTACCTCCATACACGTCATTGATATATTTCCCATCTGCTGCCTAGCGAGGACTCCTGCAACTGTGACGATTGGCATTGCAGGGAATTTTCTCTGATATTTGTGACTCTTAATAGTCTATGTCAGAGGGCATAGGTATGCTTAAGAAAAGGCGACTCTTAAGAGCATCGTGAGATGGAACCATCTGGTTTTATTCTCCGTTAATTGTACCTTTATAGTTTATAGAGATACGAGATTGTAACGAGATATCAAAGGTCAAAAGTTGGCATAAAATAAAACCCGGCTGTATTCGGTTCTATCATCCTTTTAAAATATCTGTAAATTTAGGTTTGTTTAGAGCGCCATACTGACATTACCGATAACTGGCAAATATATTCTTAATTCTAAAGGTAAAATAATGAACTATAACTTTAAAAATTGAAATGTAGGACTAATAATGTTTTTAACTCGGTTTTTAATAACAAAGAGGCAAATTAAAGTAAATGTTGGAAATGTTCCCCCCTCCCTTGTTCGATGCAAAAGTTGGCAGGCCCTCTCGTGTTCTCAAAATCATTTTGCAGCATTTCTGGCCTTATTGTTACACGCTCTTCAACAATCATTTGTTCCAGTTCTTGCAAATTATGTAATGTTAGTTAAGGTTAGTTCTGAAAACTCGATTCTTCAAGTAGGGGAACACAAGATAGTCCATAATCGTGAAACAAGGTTACCTAGGAGGAACCTCAACTTATCAACCCGTCATCAAAAAATTCGCGGAGAAAAGCTATAGTGCCGTATGTGCTGTTGCAACGTCTTGCTGAAAACAGTGAATGTTGAAGTTCATCATCGTGTAGCTGTTGAACATATCCATAAGAATTTCGCCTCAACCTTACCACAACCAACCGCAGTTTAACCACACCGGTTTCTTTGAGCAGCATTTCTAACGATTTTATAGTAAGCCACACCCAATAACTAGCTTTTTGACGTGGTTAGGCAGTGTGGTAAGGTGATTGTAGGTTATGTTCTTTGTTTTGGTATTGTCATACGTTAAAAAAAAAATTCTTCGAAAATAGGCGATATCCAAACAATGGAATATCGAGTATGGGGCCATTTCAATTCATAAGCTTAATTGTCCGAGATTTTACATGTGACGATGTTAAGATTTCTCTCGATTGATTATTCCCAACTAACTATTATAGTTCATTACAGGGTATAAAATACAAACTTATTAATATATTAGGAGTCTAGCTCAATGTTTCCTTACTAGATATGTTTCAAGGGAACTTGACAAAAGTTAGAAGGATATTATTTACGAATTTTTAAAATTTGTTTAACATACAGAAAAAATAATTTTCCCTATGGCTTTAATTTAATTTAATACAGAATACTTATGCCGCAACTTGTACGGTTAATAAATGCCCTTTGAATCTCTTACGGAAGCCCAAAACAGAAACGCATGAGAAAAATTCGATACATTTATTGTAGTATTTGCCTGCATTGTATGTAAAACAACTCTGAAACCGACTTGTGCTGTGTTGAGGCTTGGTAAGAAAATTAGTTCTTGTAGGAATTCTATAAATGTTACTTCTGAAAAGAAGCTTACTCCTTAAATACATAGGTGCAAACGTACGTAGCAGATTATATAAAAAGATTAGCATTAAATATAAGAATAGATTATACATATTTAGCCAGCCTAGGTCTCTTCTTACATACATACGAATCTACAACAGTTAATTTGACTTTCTCGGATAGAACAGAATCAAACAATAGGAGTGTCAACAATATAATAGCGGGTAATGCATGGCTTAGTTGAACATAGGAAATCCCATGTAAATTTTGAGGTGGCTAAATATTGGCTCCCCTGTACATTTTAGAGAAAAATTGTGTTATAACTTTTTGAAGAGACCGATATAATAAACCCATGTGCCAAGTTTGAATAAATTTTAATAAGCCAATCCTAACTTATTCAATTAAATGTGATGGCAAAATTACGACATTTTCATAGTTTAGGTAATACAGCAATCACCAGCAAATAATTTCTATGACACTATTGTCAAAAATTGGCGTAAAGCTGGACACAATGAATAAAGATTATTTCACATTAAAAATACATTTTTGTTTCACCAATCCGGCAATCACACATCCAAAATAAAAGACACCATTATGTTTTTCTAATTAAGACTTTAATTTACCAGACTACAGATTTTCAGAAAAATATTAATTAATTAAATGTTCAAACAACCCTCCATTTTTTTTTTTTTATGATAAGGCACAGCACTGCAGGATAAATCCTTTATGGCGCTCTGGGAGCGGTGCGTGTGCGCAGGAAGCGATTCACGTTGGTCTTGAATCTTTGAAGATTATAGTCGTTGGGGAACACGATCTCAGGGAGGTCGTTCCAGAGTGATGACGTTCTCCAGATGAAAGAATATTTCTACCATGCACCGCTCTGGGTGGTATCAAGCGGGCAACCTCAGTTGAACACTTGCCATGAAAATATTTGTAAAATAGACTCAAGTCGCCAACCTGCCTTCGATGTTCAAGGCTTTCCAGGTTGTTTGTCAGACTATGGTCACCGATCAAGCGAATGGCTCTTCTTTAAATGGAATCTAGCAATCTCAGGGTATGTTTAGGAGCAGAGCCCCAAATATGCGAACAGTACTCCAGCGATGGTCGAATTTGGGCTTTATAGAGCATCAAAAGTTGTTGGGGTGTATAGAGGTTCTTTGTTCGGAAAAGTACTCCAAGCTTCCGTGAGGCTGCTCCAGCAATGGCCGCAACGTGGCTATGCCAAGACATATGACTATCCAAATTAACGCCCAATAAATGAATTGATGAAGCCAAGGGAGTGTCCCGCCATAACTATATCGGTTCTTCAACATTAACTTTTTTAGAAAAAACTGCCGCCTGGGTCTTTTTAGCGTTAAATTCTACTTGGTTGCAATTTCTTCCAGGTCTTTGTTGAGATGTGAGACCTCTTGCTGCCTATAGAGATGTGCATTAGCAGCCGATGTCCGAGCATCCAAAGTAAAAGATGAAACAAGTGTGCTGTCATCAGCGAAGCTATATATAGGATTTTTAGTTTTTTCCAAAAGATCTTTAATGTAGAGTAAGAAAAGGGTGGGCGACAATATAGAACCTTGAGGGACTCCGGCGTTGATGTTAAATGTGTCTGAAAGAAATCCGTCCATCGCCACTCGCAGAGAACGGTCTTTAAGAAAGCTCGACAGCCATGAACAAAATTGAACCGGCATTCCGTATGCTCTTACTTTAGTTAGGAGCCCCTCATGCCATACTCGGTCAAAAGCCTTGGAAATGTCCAGTGCTACCGCCCGGGACTCTCCATGATGTTCTATTGCGTTGTTCCAAACATGAGTAACATAAGCGAGAAGGTCTCCTGTTGATCTAGGCTTACGGAATCCATACTGGCGGTCACTAATAATGTTGAAGCCTTCCAGGTATTTTAATAATTTTTCGTTGATAGCCTTCTCCATAACTTTGGATATAACCGAAAGCAATGCGACTGGACGATAGTTGCTTGGCAAGGTCTTCTTGCCTTTTTTGGGTATGGACTGGACTCGTGCAGTTTTCCAGCAAGGAAATATTCCTTTTTTGTAGGATAAGTTAAAAAGCCTACAAAATACCGGTGTTAGTTCGTCAGCGCATGTCTTAATTACAATGACTGGAATATCGTCAGGACCAGAAGCCTTTTTAGTGTCAAAACTTCTCAAGATTCGTTTAACATGGCGGTGGCGAAAAACAATCTCAGGCATTCTCGATTCTACCGGGGGGATCTTCGGTGGAGTACTTCCCTGAAAATTTACCGTTGAATGTGAAGAGAATAGTTCCGCCAGTAGGTTTGCTTTCTCCTGTGCTTTGGTCGCAATGGTGCCATCAGAACGTGTTAGAGGTGGAATGGTTGACTTGGTAAAGTTCTGACTGACGGCCTTAGCTACCGACCAAAATGATCTTGAGCCGTTAGGACATTCAAGAAGTCTGTCTTTGATCCTCTGGTTGTGTGCTTCTTTGCTTTGGTTTATCGTTTGCTTGCATTGGTTTCGAGCGTTAACAAAGATGGTACGATTTTCGGCGGTAGGATTTTTACGCCATTGTCGGTAGAAATAATTTTTTGATTTAACAGTTCGTTCGCAATTTTTGGTAAACGAAGGCTTGCCGTTAGAAGGGCACTTTTTTGAGAAAGGGATGAAGGCTTCCATGTCAGTAAGGATAACCTCCGATATTTCTGTTGCACAGATTGATGGATCATCAGAGGTAAAACAAACGTCCCGCCAAGGAAACGTTCGAAAATGGTCCCTTAGGTCATCCCACTTAGCTGATGTATAATGCCATACCTTGCGTGGTTTAGGAGGCTCTTCGGCACTAATTGGTAGTGTGTTCAGTGCCGAAATAAGGTTGTGGTCAGACGTTCCTAGCGGCGGCTTTACAGTGACAGTGTACAAGTCGGGGTTTGAAGTTAAGAAAAGATCCAACAAACTAGCAAAGTCACCATCTCTGTCTGGAATCCGAGTTGATTCACCCACCAGCTGGGTGAGGCCAGAGCTGATGGCAAAGGATTCGGCTTCACGACCTTGTTCGTCGGTCATGTTTAAGTATTTGAGCCAGTTGACATTATGAACGTTGATCGCCAAGGATGACAACTTCGGAATTGGGATGGTGGGTTTGCAAAAAGTCGATAGTATTAGCAAGAGAGGAGAACAAGTCTCTATAATGGGTATCACTTGGCGGCCGGTAAAGGCAGCAGATTAATTTAGTAATTATCTGCGTTGATATTTTAAACCACATTACATCAAAGCCGTTAGGCTCGAGTGTCTCCTCTCGTTGACAAGAAATATCACTCTGGACAAAAAGACAAAGGCCAAAATTCCGCCTAAATCGGTGATGGAAGTCGTACCCAGGATATAAATAGCTGACCGTATTAATCGATGATCTGACTTTGGTTTCGATTAGTGAAAGTACATGAAGCTTGGTAGATTGTAGATGTTGATGGACTGCATTGATGTTCGAGTTCAGTCCTCTTATATTGCAGAAGTCAATTTGGAAGCTGCTAATCTCGGGTCTTTTAACAACTCCAGTTTTCACATCATTTCCATTTAGAATATTGTTCGAAGGACCCGCATGGCTACTGGACATGGTGGATGATTGGATAATTTCGCTTGATAAGGCGCCAGGACCCGCCCCCACCCGGAGATCCGATCGGGGGGCGTTTTTAACTCCGGAATATATTGATCTTGGAACCATCATCATAGCATTTTTTGTATATTTCCCACCCTGGTAACCGGAGACATCGGCACAGTGACGAAACGTTAGCTCAAAGAGCAACTTTACGCCACCTAAGCCGATGCGATGGTATTTCACCGGGCGATGTCGGGTGAGCCAACATCTACCATCTACTTAACAGTTAAACAATATCCTAACCGATCATAAAATTCATTTCTAACATTACTGAGTTGATATTGAGAAATTCTGTCACATTCTAATGAAATACAGTTTTTTAACTGGTCTAGATTTTCAAATCTTTATAAATAAAATTTTTTTAAGTGACCCTACAATAAGAAGTCGTTTGGCAAAAGGTCAGGAGACCTGGCTGGCCAAAGGATTAGATGCCGTGGGCCAATATTTCCTTTAAAAATGTTTTGCAAGTATTTCCTAACAATGAGAGAATTATGGGCAGGCCAACCATCCATTTGATACCAGATCTCGAAATATTGCCATCACATTTAATTGAATAAGTTAGGATTCGCTTTATAAAATTTATTCAAACTTGTCACATGGGTTTATTATATTGGCCTCATTCAACTAAGCCATGCATCACCCGGTATAAGACTCGCACAGCTTTTTACGAACTTTGAAAATTTAAAATATATTTATTAGAGTATAGCATCTTCCTCTTATTTAAGTTGTTAATTTGCTGTTTAGATCTTATTTCATTATCAAACCATGTTCCTACATTTTTTGCATTACACGTAAAATTTTTAAATTGGTACATGGGTTTGGATTAAAATTCTAATTGACTGATCTGAAAAACAACGATAAATATGTTTAAAATAAATTATACATTTTAATATAATAAATGCAAATACATATATTAATATTAAATAAAAATATAACCATTAAAAACAAAAGTATAAATACATTTTTTCATTTGAAAACGAAATAAGAAACTACCAAATATGCAAAAAAAAACTGTACTCAAAACCAAAATGCTAAAAAGAGCGTGAAATTTATATAAAACCTGGATTTAAAACATCGGTACCAAATTTCAATAAAATCGGGAAAAGTTTAAAAGAATGATAAAAAACGATTTTTTTTTTAAAAACTCTACCATACCTATATATGTATATCAACAACGGGGCAAGTCCGGATACATGTTCAAATGAACTTTTTCTCTTAGAATATCATATGGAATCACTCCCTTAAGCTACGTACCGTACTTCTGAAACACCCTGTATTGCTGATCGAACGTAAAATTATTTTCTAAAAAATTTAGCCGACCAAAGCGTATTACTTTACCAAAAAATAAATATCTATCTCTATTTAATATTTTAAAATGTGAAACTAAAGCTTTGTTGGTATTTCTGCCGACAGCATTATTCCGAATTTTTTATTATTATAAGATCTTTGCAGTTCGGTTTACACTGATACCGCGTGCCGCACTAGTGCCAATTAAAGTAAGTTTTTTAGGCTGGAGGCTGGAGGGTTACAATAAGTGAAAACTCAAAAATATATATAGGTATTTCATATTAGTAAACAATAAATTTTGACAACTAGATGTAAGTAGATTAAAATTTCTTTTTAATATTTAATTTACTAATTTGGTAATTGTGGATAGGTCAATTTTATTTGTAATACTTTTTGAAATAAAATGTTAAGTTTTAATTGAAAAAAATATCGGAAAGAACATCGCAGAAAATATCGATGTTAACAAATAATATCGAATAAAAAAACATCAATATAAACATCGAAAATCGAAACACAAAAATCGATGTCTTCAAAACATCGATACATCGTGCGCATCCCTAACATGGTCTAATAAAGATGCTCCATTGTTTGTATCCCTCGTTGAAATATCCATGTTGCATATTTTAAAATTATTTACCATGTAAATATGAAGAAGTTCATTTTTATTATTGTCGTTCCGAAGAATGTGTATACAAAGAATAACTTGGGTTACCCTTTGGTTTATATTCATGTCACCAAGAACAATGCACTCTGTTTTTAATTTTAATCCATGTTTAATGTTGTGTTTAGCGCTGGTGTGAGAAAGTCAATATCAAGGTCAACGCTGCAAAACCGTTCACCAAACGAAGAACAATAGGGAACTACCACAACCTAAGCATCTTTGGAAATTGATTAGAACAGTAAGTAAGGTAAAATATCTGGAACTAACCCTAGATGCCTAACTAACCTGGAACGCACAATCCAATAAAACCTTAAATAAAGCTAAAATGTGCTTCATGAGATGTAGAAGCTTGTCTGGGAAAACCTGGGGCCTGATACCGAAGATGGTACTCTGGCTTGACGTCACACTTATCATTCCCCTTATAACATATAGCGCTGTAGTATGGTGGACGAAAACGCACCAAACCACAATAAGCACCAGATTAAACAGCTTACAAGGGCTGGCTTGCCTATGCATTACCGGAGCAATGAGAAGCACTCCAATCGCAACCAAGGAAATTATACTAGGAGTCACACCCCTAGACATACACATCAAAACAGAGGCCTGCAACACCGCCACACAAAAACCACTGGGGAATGAAAACAACCCGCTATGAAACTAGGCCATACAAGAGCAGCGGATATTATCAACGACAATCTCTTGGCAATGCGTACAGACCACACGAAAACAACCTATAATTTCGAAAAACCATTCAGCATCAACTGCGACCCTGACCTTTCGAAGAACGGAACGCCTCACCAACGGTCCGAGGGCCTAGTATCGTATACTGATGGGTCAAAAACGGCAGATGGAGTGGGTGCTGGAATATTTGACGAGAGACCAAGAAGGAACATCAGTATCCCCCTAGGAATTCACGCCACAGTATAACAGGCCGAAATTCATGCAATACAAGCATATATCAATATGGAACGAGACTACAACACCCAAAATATATAGATTCTGTCAGACAGCCAAGCTGCCCTTAAGGCTCTAAACTGCCATCAATTCACATCTGATTGAGACATGGCTTTCATGCAAGGTCAGAGATTCTGAACTTTTTCCTGATGAATATGTAGTAATACGGAATGATAGACAGGAACACAGAGGTGGTGGAGTAGCAGTTGCCATTCGAAGAGAAATGAGAGTAGCTGCACTGACTTAAGTGGCCTATTGCAAACTGTACATACTATTAACTGTGTTGGATGTAGGATTGTTCTTGATTCTGTTTCTGTTATTTTACTCTTATTCTATATTCCGCCTACTTGTACCTTGGACGACTATCTTGGTGTGTTTGAATTTATTCAGTCAAGGGAGCTTGTCTATGGTAAAAACTTGGTAGTGGTTGGTGACTTCAATATCCCAAATTTTCATATGTCACATATCAGTGACCCAAAATGTGATTTAGCAAGGAACTTTATGGATTTGTTTTCGTTTAGGCAGTACAATGACATTCCTAATGTTAACGGACGGTACTTAGATTTAGTATTTTCAAACTTTAACTGCATAGTAAGTAGGGATGATTGTCCTATGGTGAATGGGAATGCCCATCATTCGACATTATCAGTAGATCTTAAGCTCGAGGCAGATCGATCCAGTGGCTTTACCATAAATATGCAAGACCAGTTTAGACGCTACAATTTCAAAAAGGCGAATTTTAATGCTCTTTATGGTGAACTGCTTGATGTCGACTGGCGAGAGCTGGATCAATATATGTATACAGACATGTGCTGTGAAAGGTTTTATGAGATATTATATAATATATTTAATCGGTCAGTGCCACTGTTTAAAAACAACGGTCGATCTTTTCCGATCTGGTACAATGGTGATATTATAGCCAACTTAAAGTATAAGCATACCATCTTTAAAAAATTAAAAAAAACTAATAATCCCTTGTACTACAACCGATTTAAAGAAATAAGGGCAAGGACCAATCAAATGATTGAAGATTCTTATCGCTTGTATATTCTAAACACCAAAAAAAATATTAGGGATGATCCCAGGAATTTCTGGAGGTACATTCAGCAAAAAAAGAACACTTGTGCTATCCCTGGGGCAATGTCATACAACGGGGTACAGTTTAATAACCCGAAGAATATTGTTTCTGCTTTTGCAAACTACTTTGAAAGTGTTTATAGTCCAATTAGTAATCCTCATAACCCTTCAACTCTGAATCTAAACCACATGGAAATATCCTCACCCACTGTTACTGAAGCCGATATCATTGAGATAACGAAAGGCCTTAAGCCAAAAATGTCAAGTGGTCCCGACTGTGTTCCAAGTTTTTTCATTAAAGATACTATAAATGTCTTGGCAGCTCCATTATGCAAAATATTTAACCTTTCATTAAGTCAGCAACGATATCCCAAACGATGGAAAGTATCTAAGATATGTCCAGTATTTAAAAATGGGAACAGAGGACAAGTCGAAAACTATAGACCCGTTTCTCTTATTTGTGGGTTTTCAAAGATTTATGAAATGACTTTATTCCGACACATAATGCATAAGATTTAACCGCTATTATCAGTTCATCAACACGGCTTCTTGGCGGGTCGGTCAACGACCACCAACCTGGCTTGCTTTCCCATTTTGCATCTAAAGTAGTTGATTCTAGAGGCCAGGTTGATGTGGTCTTTACCGACTTCACAAAGGCCTTTGACAGGATATGCCACAAAAGACTATTACTTAAATTACAAGAGACCTGACCAAAAAAATTTATAATTTTTTTTAGAACATATTTATAAAACAGAACGCAGTATGTTCAGTACAATGGGTTCAGATCGCAGCTGTTTGGAGCAACTTCAGGGGTTCCTCAGGGATCAAACCTGAGGCCACTCTTATTTCTTATATTTATAAACGATATTCAAAATGTAATTGATGTAGAGTACCAAATATTTGCTGATGATCTGAAATTGTATGTTTCGGTTAGGTCTTACAGTGACTGCGAAAAATTGCAGAATAATGTCAATGCAATTAATAACTGGTGTGTTGGTAATGGACTCTTACTCGAATCAATGCTAAAAAATGCGCCATATTGACGATTAGTCGGAGAACATCACCACTGAATTTTGACTACGTCATTGATGGGGACAGATTGAAAAGAGTGGAGAATGTCAAGGACTTGGGCGTCATTGTCATTGTAGATTCAAAACTGAATTTCAATGATCACATCACTAAGGCAGTTTCAGAAGCTATGCAAATGCTTGGTTTTATCATTTAAAATTGTAGCTGTTTTAGAGATATAGAAACACTTAAGGTTTTATATCTAACGTTGGTAAGAAGCAGGCTTGAGTATGGGTCACTTATAGGGCACCTGTTCACAATAAATGTGATAGTTAGCTGTTGAACAGGTTCAGAGAAAGTTCATGAAATATTTGGCCTTAAAAACGGATGGGGTATACATACAAATCGGTATAGATAATAATGTCCTTTTGGCTAGGTTTAGTTTGGAAAAACTTAGAGATATCCAAAAGGTATTGTTCTTGCATAAACTTGTTAATGGTAAGGTCTTCTGTCCTTACTTGTTGGGTGAATTAAACTTTGATGTACCTAGAATTGCTAATAGGCATAGCAATTATTTCTTCTTATCAGCAGCAAACACTAATGTGATGTATGTATCACCGTGCATAAGATGTGCTTGACCTATAATAAAATATCGCACACATGCGACTTGAGCATGAATTACAACCAGTTCCTTTGCTTGTCTTCAAATTCTCTGTGATATGTAGTGTATTTAAAAACTGTGATAGTCATGTAATGATAATACCTATTCTAAAAGTATATTTGTAAAATGTATGTTATATTGTAAACTATCGGCCCTTTAAATTACATTGTTGGGCTTTGTTGAAATAAATACATAAATAAAAATAAAATAAATCTAAGATCACGATGGAGTACCTGCACGATCAAAAAGACCTATCATCCAGAAATAATAAAATCGAACTCATATACGAGTAGGCTCCTGATTACTCAGGGATAGCAGGCAATGAAAAAGCAGACAGACTAGCTATGACTGGAGCTGCTCAGAATTTCAGGGGTCCTGAACCCGTCCTAGGCGTGTCCAAACAGGTGGTGAAGTCAGCAACAGATCGTCCCTACAACAACATCTGAACCGGTGGACCACTATACCTGGGTAGAAACACGCAATGACAACAATATGAAACACCTTAAAGAAATTAGCAACTAACATGCTGCATTTAAATATAAACATATTAGACGTAGATAACGATGCACATGACTATCTGGCAACGATGGCGCAACTGGGGTTCGAGTCATACATAAATCATGTAACTAGATTCGATAGTAATACATGTCTTAATCACATTTTTATTAATCAAAGATTAAAAACTGATTATCTGGGACTGCAATCTTATGTTTTGGACTCTCATATGACGGATCATATGCTTAATATTGTTGCGAAGGATCTGATTAAGAGTGAAAATTATTATACAGAAACAAAAAAAAGCAGACTTGATCTGGATAAATTTGTTGGACTCCTGCGTGTGTGTGACTGGTCTGATGTTTTGAACGATCCAAATCCCGAATCTTCAAATAATAATTTTATTAAAACGTACTTAGACTTAAAGAATAAATCAACTGAACATACAGTAAAATTTAAGCAACACAAAAAGATTAAGGAGTGGATCACAAATGGTATAATAATCTCTATCAGACATAGACAAAATGAAAAGGAGGTTATTACTAAATCACAATATACAATTGGAAAATAAGTATAAAAAATATAGAAATAATTTAAATAAAATTATTGTAAAACAAAAAAATGACTACTATAAAACTCGGTTAAACAATGTTAATGGCAACATAAGAAAAATATATGACATAGTAAGAAAAGCCACCAACGAAAATACTTGTAAAGCTAATTCTATAAAAATAACAAATGACCAGGGTGTTGAGTTCATGAATGATCGGGATATGGCTGACCACTGTAATAGTTATTTTGCAAATGTTGGAAGTAAAATGGCGAAAAAAATCGCAACACCCAGGGATCCAATACAAGTTAATTTTAGTCTAAACAATTCTATATTTTTGTCTTCTATAAGTGAAAACGAATTAGTTCAGCATACATCATCATTAAAAAGCAATAGCTCGCCAAGGTTGGACGGGATTACAACTCAATTGTTAAAACAAACTCACAATGTAGTAACAAAACCATTACTACATACATATAATAAACAGAATATTTGTCACAGGTATCGTTCCTTCTCATTTTAAAGAGTCTATTATAATTTCGATTCACAAGAGCGGTCCAAAGACATTGATATGCAATTATAGACCCATAAGTTTGGTGAGCAAGTTTGCGAAGGTCTTTGAAAGGAGCCTTAAAGAATGGATTTTTAAAACATAATAACATTTTGTCTGAAAATCAATTCGGTTTTTTGCCAGGTTGCAGTACAGAAGATGCGCTATATAGAGTAACATCTGAAGTAACTAGCAACTTAAATACTGGCAAGAAGTGCGCCTCAGTTTTCATTAACCTGGCAAAGGCTTTCGACACGGTGCCCCATGACAAGCTTCTTGACACTTGGCATTATGGAGTCAGGGGTACCGCAGGGCAGCTCTTTCGGAGCTATCTACATGAAAGATACCAAGTTGTAAGAATTAATAACGTTTTTAAGTGATAGAGAGGTGGTTAGGACCGGTGTTCCACAGGGCACAGTTCTTGGACCTATCTTATTTATAACTTATATAAATAGCTTGTTGTCGCTTGGTATAAATGGATCAATAATATCATACGCTGATAATACTGCGCTTATTTTTACTGGCAATGACCGGGAAGAGATAAAAGATAAAATGGTAAATAGGCTAAATGTTACTAAATTATGGTTAGAAAGCTTTAAACCGTCCCTCAACTTAACAAAAACAAATTATATTGCATTTTCTTTAACAAATGCCAGTAGACCTAATTTCACAAATATAAAAGTCGAAAATTAGCAAATAAACGAAGTCCCCCAAACAAAATATCTTGGTGTAATAGTGGATAGCTTCTTGAATTGGGGTCCGCAGCATATGGAGTACCTCTAAAAAAAATTAGTTTTTTAATCCATAAATTCTACATTCTTAGAGAAATTTTAAATACAAAATTGCTTAACATAATATACAAAAGCCTAGTTGAGTCATTGATTCGATATCGAATTATGGTCTGAAGAGGACTGTATGCAAGTGCTCTGTACAGGTTGAATATAGTGCAAAAGTGTATATTGAAAGTGATGTACAAAAGAAACAGAATGTATCCAACAGAATTGCTATTCTCAAATACTATTTGCAGTATTCGAGCAATGTATATGGTAACTGTGTCAACATTTATTCATAAGACCAAATCTAATCAGAATATTGTGCATCATCGTTATAATACTCGTGCCAGAACGAATAAGGATATTATCTACCCAATAAATTATAACAACATTAATCTAAAGAGCTCAGCACATTTGGGTCCTAAGATTTATAATATGATTCCACGTATAATAAAACATATAAAAAACTTACGTAAATTTAGTAACCAATGTAGAATTTACATATCTCTGGAATTTAAAAAAATTGATAGTATTTTTAAACTTTAAGCAGGATTTCAGTATTCGTGCCACGTCAACTTTATATAAATATAGCATTTAGGTATGGAAACAGAAATGATAATGTACGGAAGAAACGTCAATTGCAAAACAGGACATTAGAGTACATACAAGTAATTTTATTACTTAGGTACTTATTATTGGGCGTATTACATTGGTTCTGAATGTAGTATGTATTGCGCAGTTTGAGAATATAATTATGCAATAATTTGTAAATGCACATTGTAATTTGAACCAAGATTGTAAATAAATAAATAAATAAATAAAAAAAATAAAAATTTAATACGCACTCTAATAAAACCAGTCATAGGTTTACTAACAGGACACTGTCCTTTGAGCAAACACCTGTAGAGGATTGGTATTGACGCCGGACCCATAGAATGCACACTATGTGGTAAAGATGAGAAAGCCGCTTTGCACATCATTTATAATTGCGATGCATTGGCAGAAGACTAAACATATTTGTAGCAATTCAATATGGGGCCATTCTCCCACATGAAAAAAGCTACTGGATTTAACCAAAGGAACCGTACTTTTCAAATAAGACAGGAGAATGTAATAAGCCGTAAGGCTGCAGTGCAAAGAACATCAGGTTAACCTGGCCCCTACCTTTAACCAACCAACTAACCATCATCCTCCAATTTCCCCTCAAGTTGCGACGGAATTGTAATTGTTTAGATTAATATATTTGTCTTCCGATTTGTGTACTCATGTTTCTGTAGCTATTACAATATCAGCTACCTTTTTAAATGCTAGCATTTCAATTTCATGCATTTTATTTGTAATTGATCTTGAGTTTAGATATACAATCGTCATGTTTCGTGCACTGGCAGCTAGGTTTATTACAAGGAATTAATTCTTTCTTTTGCGTCAATGATATTTTGTTGGTGCAATGGACAATTTTCACTTAAAGCTTCATGTTTAACACATACATTTTTATTATATTTAATATTGTATATTCTACAAAAAGTTATATGTTGAATGTTTTGTTTATATTTCCAAAATGAGTTTTTTGAACAAGAAGATCAAGTGCTGGGTTTGTCACATAATTAAGTTTTATGACCATATCCAGAACATTTGTAGCAAGTCCTTATATTTAAATTTTCTTTAATTTGACATTTGTCCTATCATAGACAAACATATTTATTAATTAGTTTTCTATAGGCTTCTCCATTTGTTTCTATACAAATAACATATTCTTCTGAAAAATTTGTTTTCTTATATTATCGGGTAAATCAATATATTTCAATGTCTTTAATTCTTCTAAAAGTTTTACCTCTGTATATTTCTTGCTGGATCATATGAGTATTAATTGTGGTAAATTTAACTTTCGATATTTTAATTAAATAATTTTGATGAAGGTTTTCTATTTCTTCATTTGAGATTGCTTTTATATCTATACCTCCATTTTGTATTTGAATGATGCCATTAAATGAAGCATTTATACTTATTGGTTTAATATTTTTTTTGCACTTCAAATTTAGTTTGCTGATACGTTTGATATATCTTAGGTTTAATAATCACTGTTAAGATTTGTGTGTTTATCTGTACAATTAAATATTATTAAGAATGTACGGCAACGTTGCATGGAGATGACCGACAGAGATAGAAACATGTCGCCCTCAGTTCTCTCTCCCTCAGCAAGCGAGAATGTAAGAACAAAAATGTCTTGTCGCCAATTAAAAATAAAAAATAAGTAAGAACCTTGTTAGTGTATAATTTCTCGGAATAGAACCCGATCCAGGGAAGCACGAGCCACAACAATCACTACAATCAAGTTTTGAATAATTTTTTTGGGGTGAAATTCTAAATATATGAGTATAATTCATTTTCTTCTGGAACATTGTCATCTTTTTTGTGCAGGGTTTCTAATATCTCTTCTATAGTTGAATCAATTTTATTTAACTTTGAAGTTATATTTCTTTTCCCTAGATTTTCCATTTTAGATTTGAATTCATCCATTTTTTAAAGAATTTCTCGGATATATTCTTTGAGAGCAGCATTTTCCTTTCTAAGTTGGTCTACTTTTCAATTTTCTTCTTTATTTGCTTCTAAAGGATGAACAATTTAAACAAAACCATTTATTACAATAAATGCAATGAACCAAAAAAGTAGTTTTTCTAAATTCTACTGAACAATTTGAACAGTTGGAATTGCTAATTTTTAAAATTCCTGGTCCACATGCTTCTTTTTCTTAATCCTGAGAATATTTAGTAAAATCCTTTACGAATTCTTTATACTTTCTGTCTTTTGGATATTTTAGTAATAAATATTCCTTGTCTGATGCATTGTTATTTTCACATACTTCAGTTTTTTTGATGTCAGAAGTTGAAGTTGACATTGTCAATTTGGTTCGTTTTTTTATTCCCATTTTTCATTAATTACCAACTAATGGCTCTTGCCAATATTTGCTGAGCTTCTTAATTATTTTCGACTTCAATTCTTCAATTTTATTTTTTTTTACCGTACTATACCGGGTCCGCCAACGAAGCGAGAACGGAAGATCACATCCTTATCGAAGAACTTATCAAAAATACTGAAACAGCATGAGATCTGAAATGAAAAGCGGCATATTTTAAAAATATTTTACATTATACAGGGTGGCTAAAAAAAAGAGGTGAGTGAACAAAACTTGAATTTTTTTAAATGGAACCTCCTATATCTTACACTATTTTTGGATTATACGTAAAATAACAATTATTTTTTAATAAGTGCATTATACGTCTAATCTTAATAGTTTCCGAGATATCGACTTTTGAAAAGTTACACCTTCTAGCTCTTTAACGGTACGTCTTAGAGCAAACCGGCTTACATGTCCCTATCTTACTTTTTTATGGTAATCTTCCGCCCCCGCTTCGTTGGCGGACCCGGTATTGCTGTTTTTAAATAATTTCTTTGGCAATTTAGTTTGAAAGATGTTTTCCTATACATACATCAATGAAGGTCAATGGGTAGAGAACTCTTTGAAGGTGAATTCTTTAGTTTTATTATCAATAAAAACGGACATTTCAAGGGTGTCATATTGAGGGGTAATATACAGCTTACGCCGTTTATTAATTGTTTCAATTACTATAGGTCTTAATTCTTTTATTTGTAGGAGAATTGAAGACTCGGGTTTTACATAACCAGACTGGGTTATAATCACGCGTAATTGGCCTTTCCAAATTGACAACGTCCCCTAAAATATACCAATTTTCACCCAATTAAATAAGAACATAAAATTAAGTAGCACCCACTTATAATGGATACAAGTTTATAGTTTCGTAATTATTACTAAATTGGTTTTGCTGAACTTTGCGTAAGTTTAGGTATGGCCCTACCCCTAGGGCTTAAAGTACTTATTATTGACTTAAATTTGGACATTGAGTTAGATCTTTTATCTTTTACTCCTCTTCTTTATCGTACTTCTGTTCAGAACAACTTCTTGGGTGAGTTTGGGTGCTGACAATTTTATTGTTTTTGCTGCTTTGTTGATTGTATGCTAATATGGTAATGCTTTTCTTATTTTCCTAATGATGTTTTTATAATTTTCTAGTGCAGCTTGTTTTTCTTAAGGTGGGAGCCAGTCGCGTGGAAGTCTTTATGTAGCTTGGTGTGGTGCGTGAGTGTGTGACTGAGTAATAAGTACATTGTTCGAAACGTCCGTCCGTGCGTAATATTTCGTAATTATTTTGTCAAGAAATTCGTCTAATGCCTCCATGTGCATGTCATTGTGTAGTACTCTTGTAGGTGTATGTCTAGGTGCATTTTGTTTTGAAAGATTTGAAGTTTTTTGTACTTTGTCTTATTTATGGTACACCATGTTGGTATACCATAAGTCAGTACTGGCCGTAATAATACTTTGTAAATATTCGTCTTTGTCCTATTGTCTAACGTACTTTGGCGGTTAATAAGTGGGTAAAGCGCGCAAAGTTGTCTTTGTGCCCACGCCAAACGGTAATCCGCATTTGCGTTCCAGGCAATCTTTTTATCAAAGACAAGCCCCAAGTATTTAACCGTGTTTTTCCACGGTATCTGTTTGATATTGACTTTGACTCTGCTTTCCGGTAGTCTTACTCTTGACTTTGAGAAAAAAATGGCCTGTGTCTTATCCTCATTCAGGCGAATTTTCCAGTCACTAAGCCATTTTTGAAGAAGATTTATATGGCGTTGCAAACGTGAGATCACTAACCACAGCTGTCTCGAGGTGGCAGTTATCGCGGTATATCATCAGCAAACAAATATAATTTCGTTTGAGGGTGTTTAGGTATATCACTCGTATAAACATTATACCGGGTGTTGCATCGTCGAGCGGGACATAGGAAATCCCATGTAATTTTAAATGGGGTCAATTATTGGCTTCCCTAATTATTTTAGAGAAAAATTCTATTTAGGTTTATTAAAGAGCACTAAAACCCACATTCAAAAGAATAACTTTAGATATTTTTGATGAGCCCGTTTACGGGTTATCGCCGATTTCTTTTTAACTATTTCTCCTTTTTATGGCCCCGTATTTGCGGGCACCAGTCAAGGTAAAATATGACTGTCAAATAAAGTTGTCATTTTGAAATGTGTGCTTTATTGTTATAAAAACTCGTACATCGAAAATATTAAAGGTGTATTTATGAGTACAAATTAATCTGAATAAAACTAAAATAAAGTATCCAATTACAAGGTTAATTATGACATTTTACATGTTTCAATATTTTACTAATTAATAGGTAGGTACTATTAAATTGTTAGAACTTTAGGATTTAAGAGGATGTTCAAATATTCCTCCATTGACTGCTAGACAATAACCGAGGCGATCATAAAATTCTCTTCTTACATTCGCTAGTTGGTAAACTAAAATTCTATTGCATTCGGCAGAAATAGCATTTTTTAACTAGTCTAGATTTGGGTATTTTTTATCTTTGTATATCCTGTTTTTTAAATGGCCCCAGAGAAAGAAATCATTTGGCGATAAATCAGGAGACCTGGCTGGCCAATTTACTGTATGATTTAAGCCAATAACATTTCCATTAAAAGCACGGTTTAAATATTCCCGGACAGCCAGGGTACTATGTGCCGGGCAGCCATCCATTTGGTACCAAACTTCCTGATTTTCCCTGGCGGCATCATGTAAAGTAGGTAAAATATGATCTTCAAGTAGTTCCAAAAAATATTCTGCATTTAAATTTCGTGTAAGAAATAATGGCCCGATAATATTTTCTCCAAAAATCCCAGCCCATACATTAACTTTTTGTGGATATTGCGTCCTTGTTTCCACAAACCTGTGTTGGTTTTCTTTGCTCCAATATCGATAATTTTAAACATTGGGTTCATTGTTTAAGGTAAATGTGCATTCGTCAGTGAAACAAATGTTTTTTAAAAATTCCCTATCCATCTTTGCTCTTTCCATCATACCAAAACAAAACTCCTGTCGTCGTATTTCGTCCCTATCTCTTAGCTCTTGGTGCTTTTCATATTTGTATGAATAATATTTATGTCGTTTCAAAGCTCGTAACGCTGTGGTGTGATCTAATCCTATGTCATCCTCAAGTGTCCTTGTGCTGATCTTCCCATCATTTTCTTCCACGCAGAATAAAACTTGCAAGTCCCTATCATTTCTTGCATCTCTTCTTTGTTCCTGCCTTTCTTCACATCTGCAGTTATTTATTACAGTGCCTTTTGTCTCAAATTTCTTGATAGTCCTTTCGACTGTAGATTTTGCAGGTATCGGTCTATTCGGATACAGAGCAGCAAACATGTCTGACACATTTTGATAACTATTTCCTTGATAATACCATTTAATCATCAATATTTTTTCTTCAGAAGTGTAATTCATGGCTAATATTTTCGATGTACGAGTTTTTATAACAATAAAGCACACATTTCAAAATGACAACTTTATTTGACAGTCATCTTTTACCTTGACTGGTGCCCGCAAATACGGGGCCATAAAAAGGAGAAATAGTTAAAAAGAAATCGGCGATAACCCGTAAACGGGCTCATCAAAAATATCTAAACTTATTCTTTTGAATGTGGGTTTTAGTGCTCTTTAATAAACCCAAATAGAATTTTTCTATAAAATAATTAGGGAAGCCAATAATTGACACCATTTAAAATTACATGGGATTTCCTATGTCCCGCTCGACGATGCAACACCCGGTATAGTACCGGCGCAAGGGGTACTCCGGCCCTGATGTTCCTAACACTTGATGTGGCGTTTTCTGACGACACCGCGTATGTTCTGTCCTCGAGAAAAGATATGATGAGCTTGATCATGTAATTTGGCATAGCTAATCTTATTAACTTTATTATAAGTCCGTTGTGCCAGACTTTGTCGAAAGCTTTTGAAACATCGAAAAAGATCGCCCCCATTGAAAAGCGGCCATTAAAGTCTTTCAGGACATTAGATGCCAGTCTATTCGTCTGGCGCACCGTGCAATGAGCAGTTCTAAACCCGAACTGCTCTGGTGGTAAAATGTCGTTTAAGCTTTTAAATGATGCCAAAATCATTGAAGTCGGTTAAAAAATAAAAAAGTTGTATGACATTTGTTAATAGCATGTTTGAACCTTCCCCCACCCCTTATTTGAAGAGTAATGGCAAAAAGTTCCAAACTAATTTTTTTCATAATCTCATCAAGATTTCAAATATTGTGTTTTTAGGATACCTTTAGTATGTCTTTTTGGAGATAAGCACAGAATTCTGTTTTCGAGTGTTCGTTGCGCCCTCTAGCGGACGACTACCAAACTTAAAAGCAATTTCCAGCAATTTTGTATGGTCTATTTTGTACAAAAAAATTTTACCTGAAAGCTCTGGGACTAATAGTTCTTGAGATATAGCCGGCGTCCTTTCTTATTTGGACACCCGGTACAGGGCGGCCAACTAAGCGAGATAAACGGCTGTATCTCGCAGTGTTTAAAGTACAGCTTCCAAAAAAAATTATGGAATTATTTTTAAGTTCGGCAAATGACACTACAAGTAAACTGAAAAATGGGTGTTTCTTTATAATTTGCCTAGATATATAATATACATAGTATACTTGCAAATAAACTTTTCGTCTATTCTGAACAATTTTTTTTGCACTTTTTCTTTACTCTTCAGATATCGCAAACATTAATTTGCAAAACATAGAATATCTCGGAAAAATATTTTTAGCAGTTTCATACTCCCATCAGCCACATTGCAAGAAATGTTTTTATTTACTGTATGATGTAAATGGCGCTTTCTAAACAATTTAGTTATTTTATGATTTTTTTCAAAATTTGAGAATTTTTAATATACCCCTACATACCTTATCTAGACAAATCGTAAAGAAACCCGCTTTTTTTTTACTTGCAGTATTACGCCCCCTAGAGGCCATTTAACAAACTTGAAAATAATTTCAAGTGATATCTCTTGACCATATTTACCTACAATTAGTACGTTTTTTGAAGCTCTACGATAAACGATTTCCGAGACACAGACGCTTTCTTCGCTTGGCCACCTCTACAGTGCACCGCGTAGGCCAGTAAGAATGGACGCCGGCAGTATCTCAGAAAAGAAAAAAACATTTTTGATAAGTGGCCAAGATAAATTGCTGGAAATAATTTTTAGTTTCTTGGTTGGCAGCTAGGGGGCGTATTATCAATTCTCCTTAATCTTCTAGGTATATTGATAATATCTGCATTGTAATCTTTAAAAAATTCTGCATAATTTTAGTTTAAAGTTTTTTTTCTCTAGGTCACCAAATAAAGTGGTGGAGATAAGCAAACATTTATTTGTAAGATATTAATAACTCATGAAATTAAACAAATTTAGTCTCGTTGTTACTATCTCTATTGTAAATCACGTCATATAAGTTTTCGCAGTGGAAAATAGGGGGGGGGGAGCTACTTTATACTAACATATTCTACGAGTTTACTTGAAAATTGTTAAATGGAACTGAACATTTATTTCTCCACGACCATTACTGAATGCAATAATTCCAAAATCATTTTTGATAATAGAATGTAAAAATTGAGTTGGAATATTTATTCTGAAACACTTGCTTCTTATGCGTTTTGCGTGTATTTTCAGGAACCTCGTTACAGAATCTACTATTATAAATAGGTTAAAGCTAGGAGGCAAAGAACTTTATACAGAATATTGAGATAAGTGCCACCGAATGTTTTCAATTTTAAACAAGGAAGCTAGTGCCTACCCAGATGTTCGAACGGTTTACTGTCATTTACAATGCAAAGCTCAAGTCTTTCCGAGTTGATAACAGAGCCCTCTTAATCTCCACCATGGCAATACTCTGAATAGTAGTACAGCTCTTTGTTGTAGGTCTTATTTGAAAAACAAATTTTTATACTTTCGTACCAAGGTACAAATCTAAGAAAGTTAAAGCAGGTTGACCTAGCTGGCTATAGAAACAAACTTCCCCTTCCTCTCCACCTGTCAGAATATGCTAAATTCGGATATTCTCGCACTATCATGCTGGAAAAATATGTTTTTCCTGGTTTCTAGGAGCACATCTTCCATAAGAAAAGACAATTCATGTGTTAAGAATTAATTCATTGTAATCAAAGGGTTCAATATTGATTTGTTTACGTTAAATGTTGATAAAATCAAAGATTGTTTCCAAAGTGAAGAGCCAAACAAAGATATCAGGTATCTTGGTTTTTGGATGGTGGTAGTTGTCCTACAGAGTCCTTCCTTTATTATTGTTAATATTCCTTATTTTTTCTTTTTGTTTTTCACTTCTTACTATATAAGAACTTTTACTTGTTAATACTCAACTATGTTGTGGTGTTTGTAAAAGTTTAGCCCTAATCAGAATCTACAACCCGGAAATTAATGACCGTAAAAAACAACTAGATGTTCTCTATTCAGTAAAAAATGTAGATAATAAATTTAAGGACTTGTATGTTAAGAAAAAGAGACGATAAGTTATTGAACGACTATAAAACGCAAAATTATATAAATAGGTTAAACAACTCTGATAACAAAAGTAAATGCGTCTGGATAATTATAAATGAGATAATGGGAAACAGTGGCACAAAAGACACAAAGATTGAGGGTAATAAAGAAACACTAGCAAATAACTTTAATGACTTCTGGGTGAGTTTTGCACCAAACTTGTTTAATCATCTAAAAATTGTACCTTTTAGTTCAGACTTGGAATTGAATCCAATAGCTATAAAATTAGAAACAGTAGATACTACAATAAAGCAATAAATTAAGAAAAAAGGTTTAGCAGCGGATACGACGAGATCTCAACTAGCCTTATAAAATTTGTAATATCTACAATAGTAGAACCACTTGTCTGCATTGTAAACTACTCCCGTAAATGTGGGATATTCCCAAAAAAATTCAAGCATGGTGTAGTATTCTTTATTTTTTAAAAAGGTACCAGTATTGAAAACTATCGCCCTATAAGTCTGCTCCCATCATTTTCTAAAATATTTGAACACAGTATCTGTCGGCGTATTATAAGTTTCATGACGAAAAATAATCTATTTAACCAAACACAACATGGATGTACAGGAGGCCCTGGAGAACGGTTATATTCACTTGGGACTGTTTCTTAATTTATCAAAAGCTTATGGCACCTTAAGTCATAATATTCTCATAAAAAAGCTGAACTGGTATGGAATAAGAGGAGCAGCCCTGGGGTGGATAGAGTCATACCTATCAGGAAGAGAACAACGCGTGGTTGGGAAAGGACTTTCCACCACACTCGTTGAGCCAACACTTTGGCAGGTGTCATTTCACAGAGCTGAAAACTGATTTTTTAAGTACTCTGGTCATTCGTCTTTTAAAAACGGTACTCTTAATTTATTTCGATAAAATTAGCCGTTCTCGAAGAAAACAATTTTTTTTGTATAACACGTTTAAGCATTGACTTTCAAAATTTATTTAATAATAAAGTTTATTAATATATCACAGCTACTGATCGAATAACATCATGATTAATAATTCGCATTAAAATAGTAAAATTTGTCATTATTACATCTCATTAATGCTGACATGCATCTAACTTATGGACAAGCACTGGGCAATTGCGGGGATGCAAGAATTTACTCTGATACATTTCCAAATCGAAGCGTGCCGCATAAAGGAACCATTGATTTTGACATCTTGGAAATCATTTAAAAGCAAGAATGTTAAAAACGTAAAAGATTTGCTTCTTCTAGTTTAGTTCAGCAGACTTTTGACAAGAGTATTTAAAAATCAGTTTTCAGCTCTGTAAAATGACACCTATGTGTGGCAAGTTCGTTCTGGACTTCCCCGACGATGTAAAACGTCTACTGTAGTATGGTTTTATGAGTCTTTATAGCCTACATCAAATATTAAATTGTCATTTAATTATACATGTCGGTTCAAAAGTTAGAGCCGAAAATGTCCTTTGGGGCACTGCATCTCCGTTAAGGGGCATTTTACTTACCGGACACCGTATATAGTGTATTATCTTATTTTGAGGAGTACAAATAAAAGTAAAAACGTTTCCTTCAACTTACCTGCGATCCATTCAGTTTTTCTGTATTTTTTCTAGACCTCGATAAAAACTATTCGGACCTCCCTAGAAATTACGTGTCGACCCCTGTTCTATGCTATGCAATTTTTGAATTTAACCTACGATTTGGCATTATAATGTATAAAATTTGCAGAGAAATAGAAAAAGTGTTATCTGTCAGAACCGAGCACTCGGAATCATCCTGAACTTGAATTTCCGCGAGTGATGTAGAGGAAAATTTAAAGATAATAGAGTTTTGAGCCTATCTGCAATTTTCATACAGGAATATATACTATATATATTTCAAAAAAGGCACTACTTTGAAAACAAGGAACCGGAAGAAGAAGGAACGTGCATACCCCACGAGAAGCTTGAATTACACATACCCAAGGCACCGATTATCTATTGACTCAAAAAGGTGCATATTATCAGTGTCTTAAGCTCTATAAGCATCTGTCGAATGACATTAAAGTGCTTAATAATGTCAAAAAATTTAAGAAGAAATTATTTCATTTGTTTGTCGTATTTATATTTTTTTTTTTTATGATAAGGCATAGCACTGCAGGATAAATCCTTTATGGCGCTCTGGGAGCGGTGCGTGTGCGCAGGAAACGATTCACGTTGGTCTTGAATCTTTGAAGATTATAGTCGTTGGGGAACACGATCTCAGGGAGGTCGTTTCAGAGTAATGACGTTCTCCAGATGAAAGAATTTTGAAAGTGTCGTTCGAGGGACACTAAGCTGAACCACGTACTGGTGGGCTGCAGTGGCTCGTCGTGTATTTCTACCATGCACCGCTTTGGGTGGTATCAAGCGGGCAACCTCAGTTGAACACTTGCCATGAAAATATTTGTAAAATAGACTCAAGTCGCCAACCTGCCTTCGATGTTCAAGGCTTTCCAGGTTGTTTGTCAGACTATGGTCACCGATCAAGCGAATGGCTCTTCTTTGAATGGAATCTAACAATCTCAGGGTATGTTTAGGAGCAGAGCCCCAAATATGCGAACAGTACTCCAGCGATGGTCGAATTTGGGCTTTATAGAGCATCAAAAGTTGTTGGGGTGTATAGAGGTTCTTTGTTCCGAAAAGTACTCCAAGTTTCTGCGAGGCTGCCTTAGCAATGGCCGCAACGTGGCTATGCCAAGTCATATGACTATCCAAATTAACGCACAATAAATGAATTGATGAAGCCAAGGGAATCGAGTGTCCCGCCATAACTATATCCGGTTCTTCAACATTAACTTTTTAAAAAAAAACTGCCGCCTGGGTTTTAGCGTTAAATTCTACTTGGTTACTGTCACCCCAAGACAGAATTTCTTCCAGGTCATTGTTGAGATGTGAGACCTCTTGCTGCCTATAGAGATGTGCATTAGCAGCCGATGTCCGAGCATCCAAAGTAAAAGATGAAACAAGTGTGCTGTCATCAGCGAAGCTATATATAGGATTTTTAGTTTTTTCCAAAAGATCGTTAATGTAGACTAAGAAAGGGTGGGCGACAATATAGAACCTTGAGGGACTCCGGCGTTGATGTTAAATGTGTCTGAAAGAAATCCGTCCATCGCCACTCGCAGAGAACGGTCTTTAAGAAAGCTCGACAGCCATGAACAAAATTGAACCGGCATTCCGTATGCTCTCACTTTAGTTAGAAGCCCCTCATGCCATACTCGGTCAAAAGCCTTGGAAATGTCCAGTGCTACCGCCCGTAGGATAAGTTCAAAAGCCTACAAAATACCGGCGTCAGTTCGTCAGCGCATGTCTTAATTACAATGACTGGAATATCGTCAGGACCAGAAGCCTTTTTAGTGTCAAAACTCCTCAAGATTCGTTTAACATGGCGGTGGCGAAAAACAATCTTAGGCATTCTCGATTCTACAGGGGGAATGTTCGGTGGAGTACTTCCCTGAAAATTTACCGTTGAATGTGAAGAGAATAGTTCCGCCAGTAGGTTTGCTTTCTTCTGTGCTTTGGTCGCAATGGTGCCATCAGAACGTGTTAGAGGTGGAATGGTTGACTTGGTAAAGTTCTGACTGACGGCCTTAGCTACCGACCAAAATGATCTTGAGCCGTTAGGACATTCAAGAAGTCTGTCTTTGATCCTCTGGTTGTGTGCTTCTTTGCTTTGGTTTATCGTTTGCTTGCATTGGTTTCGAGCGTTAACAAAGATGGTACGATTTTCAGCGGTAGGATTTTTACGCCATTGTCGGTAGAAATAATTTTTTGATTTAATAGCTCGTTCGCAATTTTTGGTAAACCAATGCTTGCCGTTAGAAGGGCACTTTTTTGAGAACGGGATGAAGGCTTCCATGCCGGTAAGGATAACCTCCGATATTTCTGTTGCACAGATGGATGGATCATCAGAGGTAAAACAAACGTCCCGCCAAGGAAACGTTCGAAAATGGTCTCTTAGGTCATCCCACTTAGCTGATGTATAATGCCATACCTTGCGTGGTTTAGGAGGCTCTTCGGCACTAATTGGTAGTGCGTTCAGTGCCGAAATAAGGTTGTGGTCAGACTTTTCTAGCGGCGGCTTCACGGTGACAGTGTACAAGTCGGGGTTTAAAGTTAAGAAAAGATCCAACAAACTAGCAAAATCACCATCTCTGTCTGGAATCCGAGTTGGTTCACCCACCAGCTGGGTGAGGCCAGAGCTGATGGCAAAGGATTCGGCTTCACGACCTCGTTCGTCGGTCATGTTTGAGTATTTGAGCCAGTTGACATTATGAACGTTGAAGTCGCCAAGGATGACAACTTCGGAATTGGGATGGTGGGTTTGCAAAAAGTCGATAGTATTAGCAAGAGAGGAGAACAAGTCTCTATAATGGGTATCACTTGGCGGCCGGTAAAGGCAGCAGATTAATTTAGTAATTATCTGCGTTGATATTTTAAACCACATTACATCAAAGCCGTTAGGCTCGAGTGTCTCCTCTCGTTGACAAGAAATATCACTCTGGACAAAAAGACAAAGGCCAAAATTCCGCCTAAATCGGTGATGGAAGTCGTACCCAGGATATAAATAGCTGACCGTATTAATCGATGATCTGACTTTGGTCATGACACAATTTAATTGTATGTATTCATACCATTTAAATAAAGATTATTTATTATTATCATTAATATAAAAGGTCCAATAATTTGTACTCGTAATATGCCACACCAGATATGGACATACTCCACCGCCCTTGGTACTAGACCTCTTACATCCAATGTGGATTGTCCCTCGACCAATAGTGCATAGTGTGTACATTTACTTGTCCATCTCTACAAAATGTGCTGTTAACGTCTAATAAAGGGCAATGTGGTACGGGTGCATTCTAAAAAATATATTTTAGTTACCCACTATTTTGAATCATAGGTACTGATGGTTTTGTAGAACACTAAAATTATGATTCATTTTTTATTATGTCATGTCTCTGGCAATTATTCGGGTGCTCACATTCAATATAGGGTAAACCATTTATTACGTTTTCTTCTGGGCGACTACTACGACACCTTCGGTAGGTATAGAGGACAATAAACACTTCCGGTAGTCTGTAATCGTAGCGCCATCCGGTTAAAAAATCCTTTGTTAGAATGCTGCCTTCTGGGGTAACGCACAGCACAAATTCTTGGAGCAATGGTTGTATTTTGCATATACATACTTCAAATAAACAACCAGCACATCAAAAGTTTGTCTTCAGTTTTATTTTTGGCTTGGGGTGTTCAGCGCATTTTGCAAATTGCTTAATGGGCAAACCTGAACAATGCACTTAAACCTAGACATGGCGTTTTGTTTCCGAGGCCTACTGCTGGTTTAAAACTGAATTAAAATTTTTTTTATTTTTTTCAGCGCCTACTTATTTTGTCGATGTAGTTATGCAGAATAATTATGCTTAATAACCTAGGTATTTAGTTTATGACCACGTGTTAATATTTATTAGAAAAAAGAACAATAAATCAGTAGGATAATAATTATTTTAAGTCTTGTAATAGTTTTAACATTTAGTGGGACTCATCAATATTCGGTATAAACTTTTTGCATCCTAAAGTATATTTTGTTTTAAGTATCACGTTTACATAGTTATGTAGTTATATAGGCCAATATCTTAGGCTATAAATAAGATATCAACTTGCGGTTTTCAATGGATTCTTTCGTTTTTGACACTATTGTAAAAATAAATACCATTCCATTTAAATTTTTTCAAAAAAAACCGCATTTTAACTAGTGCCCCTGCCCTCCACTGCGAAAACTTAAATAACCTGATTTATAACACAGATAATCAAGCGAAAAAGTTCTTTACAAAGAGACCAAATTCGTTCAATTCCATTGAACCAAACCGGACTTATCAATGTTTTTACAAATACACTTTTGTCTTCCCCCCACCACTTTATTTGGTGACCTAGAGAAAAAATTTAAAACTGAAAGTACCGAAGTACTAAATGATGAAAAGTAGATACCATTTAAAAACATTCTTTTTTAATAAAAAAAAATGTACGTCTTCAAAAACTGAAGGATTTTTTTATGTCAGTTGAAAGGGCCCAATTTAACAGATTTTATCGTAGCTTTCCTATTTAATATTCAAGTTATAAAAAGCGAAATTTTTACTCTATACATCATACGTACTGAAACGCTAGTCGCCTTGTTTCGTATGTGACGTCACCATATACGAAACAAAGTAAAGATTTGTACCGTGCGAGCAAACATTATTTTCATCAAGGTATGATTTGCATCTAAGGTCGTACTGCTTAGCGGTAGAGCTTAATGCCTGTTAGGTGTCAGTGTCATATCGTCCCCTTATAATTGTGATCTGAACCAAGCCCTACGTTTTTCAGTCCAAGCCCACTTGGCTGAAAATAATTTTTGTTCGCACGGTACAGTCGGCACGGTGGATCTTGGCCGATGCGTCACGGATCAACGATCAAGAGACAACGAGATTTACAACTCCCCATCTTTAATTTATTATAGTCTTAAACGTGAATAAAAACATAATAGAGCGTCTTTGAAGTTGCGCGATACGTCTCAAATTCAAAGTAACGTGTGCTCAACAGAAACAAAAGATATTTGGAGAGTTGTGTATTGATGGTAAAGTCGTCGTTTTGATCTGTCAACTTTAATTTGTTTTCAAACGTTTTTGTAGTCATGTTTATCGTACTTTCGTGTTGGCGGAAAGTAATTATGGATATTTGTTATTATTATTAAGTCCGAACGCTAGCCACGAAAATTTTGACGTTTATGAACTTAAGAGTTTGTTTTGACCTTTTGAAACTCGTAATTATGATTAGATTCATATGGCTGTAGTCACGTGGAAGTAATGACGCATCGGCAAAAAACAACTCTAGATAAAGCGTATCTGCCTGCATTTATTTTACTATACAACCTGTAACACTTTCATTTTTATTTATAAAATGTTTTATCAGCTAGTTCCTAAACATTTATTAGATGGTACTACATTTGTCAGAGATATTCATGAATACAACACTAGGTCGAGAAATAACTTTTACCTACAAAAAGTAAATACTAACTGTCATCAAAATAATCTGTACTATAAGGGTCTAAAAAAGTATTATATAATGAATTACCTGAGTATATTAAAGAATGTAAAAATTTAAATAGCTTTAAATGGGAATGTAAGCAATATGTAGAGGCAACAGTGCCTATTTAGGTTTGACAAAAAAACTTATACTTATTATATATATTGATTTGACAATGAGAATTTATCTGTTTAATTCGTTTATTTTAGACATAAGTACTATTGTTTATAATTTATAATTTGGCTAGCCAAGTGCAAATAATAAAGATTATTATTATTATTACAGAGTGTTACAATTTCGAGGTTAAGTACAGGGATCTGGGAAACTATAAGAAATACAAAGTCGGTTAAATGAGGGCAAAGTTGCGAAATATGGTGCTCTACAAAACGCCGCTGGAAAAATTAGGAAGTTCCTGATACTTTCGGAGATATCCGACAGAGAAACGAAAATTAGCAAATTCTTTTTTATTTTTTCCTGATTACATTTGTTGACATAATTTTAAACAAATTTCATATTTCCATTGCCACTTTTTCTCCTTGACAAGTTGCCATAATTAATTTTCAATTCCGACGATTCGTTTTCGGGCCACCATCATCAACGTCATTTTTTCGAATACGACCCTGCAATTCAAATTGTATATTTTTTATACTCATACCCCTAGAACCTAATATGTATTTGTTGTCTTTTGAATGCCATTGGACGTTTCGTTTCTTAAGCATACATCAGCAAGTTTCTTGGATTTTTGACAAATACTACCCTGGTGAAAATCACAGTGTTTGTTTGAAACTGAGCAGATGCGGCGTATAACAGAAAAGTAAAATACTTTTTGTCTTTAAAATCCTTATTTAATAATAATAAATGTAATAAATGATGGGTAAGTGAAACAGAACAAAAACAGACACATTATAGATAAACTTACTCAAATAAGATACTCATATTAAAACAGGCACCGATATTATTAAAACAAAATTAAGAAAAGAAAAGAATATCTTTGAACTCTCAAATGTTCGAACAGCTTGCCGTTATATGTTTAAATATTTAACTGCGTTGTTACTTACTTTCCTTACTGCCCTTAAAATTGATCTTCTGCGTAAAATCTAAGTTATAATTTTTCACGTAACTGAGTCAAGTTTTTAACAGGGTCATTTTTATGCACTTTATTTTTTATTGCACTTCTCTTTATTTTATACATACTTGCTGTTTCAAAGGTTGGAGTTTAATAATATGATAAATATGGGTCAACGCTAAAGTTATGTCAGTGTATGAATACACCTCAGAGATATTTGTAATTTCGTCCCCAATTATTAGTTCCTTATTTAATTAAGTTTATCTAATAGGTATCTGTTCTTCTGATCTGATTTTCAGCAGGGAAGTATTTGAAAAAAAATTCAAAAACCTTGCTGATGTATTTTTAAGAAACGAAACGTTCGAATAGCATTCAGAAGACATCAAATATTCGGCTTTACGGGTATTAGAATCAAAATAATGCAATTTAAATTCCAGCTCCGTAATCAAAAAAATTAATTTGATGATGGTGGCAAAAAAACGAAATCTCGAAATTGAATGTCAACTTGTATGTAAAAATGTAATCAAGACAAATAAAAACAAATTTGCTAATTTTCTTTCTTTTTTTTTTTGGATATTTCCGAAGGTATTCGGAACTTTTAAATTTTTTTCAGCGGCGTTTTGTTGACCACCATATTTAGGAACTTTGCCGAATTTCTACGACTTATAGTTTCAGAGATCCCTGTACTTAGGCACGAATTTGTAACACCCTGTATATTGACGTCACGCTAAACAAGTCATAGCTTGCTAATGTTTTCGCGCGGAATTTCAAAATTAAAATTACAAATGCCGTTTTAGTCTATATAGCGATTTAATTTTAAAAAATTACAAATTCTAGTGGATCATTAATATTGTATAAACCACTTAAGACACACATACGTAGGGATGCGCACGATGTATCGATGTTTTGAAAACATCGATTTTCGATGTTTATATCGATGTTTTTTTATTCGATATTATTCGTTAACATCGATATTTTTTGCGATGTTCCTTCCGATGTTTTTTCAATTAAAACTTGACATTTTATTTCAAAAAGTATTACAAATAAAATTGACCTATCCACAATTACCAAATTAGTAAATTAAAAATTAAAAAGAAATTTTAATTTACTTACATCTAGTTGTCCAAATTTATTGTTTACTCATATCAAATAACTATGTATATTTTTGACTTTTCATTTATTGTAACCCTCCAGTCTAAAAAACTTACTTTAACTGGCACAAGTGCGGCACGCGTTATCAGTATAAAGCAAACTGCAAAGACCCTATAATATGTAAATGAAACAATGCTGTCTTCCTCCACATTTAATGATTAATGTACATTATAAGCTCCCGACATGTTTCAAGTTCTTAAGCACTCATCATCAGGGGATACTAAAAGGATAGTACAAAGTTGAGAACGAACAGCAAGTATAAAACAAGTTTGAGAAGGACTTACCTAACATCGAGTTTTGCAGAAATGTACTCGTCCGTAAAGTTCATCTCAAACTGTTCGTTCTCAACTTTGTACTATCCTTTTAGTATCCCTTGATAATGAGTGCTTAAGTACTTGAAACATGTCGGGAGCTTATAATTTACATTAATCATTAAACTGTGGAGGAAGACTGCATGTTTCATTTACATTACATTGACTAGACCATAGCCCCTACATTTCCAAGCCGTGAAGTAAGAAAGGCAACGTCGCAAATCCTGTCAGAGGTAGACCGATTTCTAATAAGTAACTAACGCAACTTCCGTGCAGATTCGCCAGTTTAGGCGATAAAAGGTAAGGTTTATTTCAAATTATTCATTGAACTTTTTGCATTTTACTTCAGTATAGATATGTCTAATAAGTAACAATAAGAATATAATAATATCATATATATACATATAATATATAATAATAGGAAATTTAAATTAAGTTAAAAAAATTAGTGATTTTAAAACATATTTTAAAGTGGAAAGAGCTTTCTTTTTTTTGATGATGTATTTTGGTGTTGAAGGTCATTTCTGTTTTTTGTGTAATTGTTTAGTAATATATTGCTAAGAGTAAGTGCTACTTTATAAAACATTTTTCGATAACTTTCTCCACAGGGACATGTCTCATTAAGCGGTATCAGAAAGCTACCACTTTCTAAACTAGCCAAACCTAGTTTAGCTAAAAGAACTTGGTGATTTTGCCGATTCAAAAATTGAAGCTTAAGTTCTTTAGTAGCTATAATAAACTGAAAAGCTGCAAATATATGAAAGTACATAATATTTACTTCATTGGTAGCAAGACATAAACCCCCCCTTTGCAAAGAATCAAAATATTCATCCCCCACATTTAAACCTGTGACTCGAACAATAAGGTTTTCAAAGTTAAAAATAGTCCATACTTTCAGTGGAGTCAATGTAATATAAATAAAACAATGCAATCTTCCTCCACAGTTTAATTATTAAACTGTGGAGGAAGACTGCATTGTTTTATTTATAATAAGGTTTTTGCAATCCATGCATTTTAATTTCCTATTTTTGTAGATAGAATGGGCTATATAATGCATATACCTATACATTTAAACAGACTCATCCAACTGGTAATCCTTAGGATAATCCGATTGAAATATGTAAGGAAACTCTAATATTTCTGTACTTTCAATATCATGCTTAACAGAGTATTTGATTTTAACACTGTAAAATTTTTTAACCCTGACTTTACAATACTTTGAAGTCTAATTTTTTTTTTCTGATTCGAGGATCTGTTTAAATGATACATGACAGTTACAACCAGAAAGGTTCCTATATCGGCCAAATCTTTTTTCAAGGGTATCTGTTTGAAATTTACCAGCTAAAATGTATTTTATTTCAAAATGGATAAATGAGTATTCTATCATTTCTATTAGAACTGTGGTACTCTGGTACCTACTACGTTTAATAGCATCATAAGTGTCCCTAGTTAAACTCACCCCCTCTGGATCGTTATGCCATATATCAAGCCCAGTCACCAATTTCTTTAGCTAGTTTACCATCAAATCATTTTTTAAATATATTGGGGTAGTTCAATCGTCCCTTTTTTAAACCTTACCGTACGCAAATAAAAACATTTTGCCAGTTAAACAAACATTGGAACTAACCTTAAGATTTTCCTATAATGATAACATTGATAACTAAAACTCGGGAAAATAACAAACAACGTATGCGTCAAGACTTGTCGATGCACTTCACAATCACAAGCACAAGAGCACAAACAAAAATAGCGAATCATCGGTCTACCTGCAACGTTGCCAGACCTTGTCCTTCATAGCTTGGAAGTAAAGGAAGCTGTGACTAGACTGAAAGTATGGACTATTTTTTCAATTTATAATAATATCTTCCGAGAACGGCGAAAAAATTCGGGGTGATGCTATCGGCAGAAATACCTACAAACCTTAAGTTTCACATTTTAAAAAATTAAATAGAGATATTTCTTTTTTGTTAAAATAATACGCTTTGATCGGCTAAATTTTCTAAAAAATAATTTTACATTTCATATACAGGGTGTTTTAGGTTAGTTCAGGATAGAAGTACGGTACGTAACTTAAGGGAGTGATTCCATATGATATGCTAAGAAAAAAAGTTTATTTGAACATGTATCCGGACTTGTCGCGTTTTTGATATACATACAGGGTGGCCCACTCTCAACGCAGGGTTCCATAGCATCTAAACTACTCCACTTTTTAATATTTTTTAATAACAGAGTCATAGGGAAGCATTAGGCCTACAATTTTAAATTATTTTAAATTATACAGGGTCTCCCAAATAATCAGGGCATACTAAATATACTTTTTTTTAAACGGAACACCCTATATCTTACATTACTTTTGAATTCTACATAAAATTACAATTATTTTATAGTAAGTGCATATAAGTCTAAACTTAATAGTTTCTGAGATATCGAGTCCTGAAAAATTACATTTTTGAACTTTGACAGCGTCTAGCTTTCTAACGATACGCCATATAGCAAAACGGCTTACATGTCTCTATCTTACTTACGTAATCAACCCCCCCCCCCCCCCCCTAGACGCGTCACGTTTTTTACGGGCGAACCCTAATGGTCATTAAATGTAATATCTTTTGACATGCCCACAAATTAGGTGCAGGCTTTTTTATGAAATAAGCTATGCTTTTGAAACCTTAATTAATTACAATCTTTTAGAACAGATCTAAATGAATAGGTACGCAATAAGGCCGTATTTTTACTTTGCATCAACAATGAAATTATTACCTGGAGAATGTGATCGCCACTTTGCAATCGTCCATCTCTATCGGCAACTCCTCCAGGCAAAATGGTTTTGACCACCACCCCCATATTCCTCATACCTACAATTCCAAATCCAAGACCGGTACCATCATTTATTAAGTCTATACTTTCTACTTGAGACCATTCACTGTTTGGCAAATTATCAGAACCAGTTTTGGATGTATCACTGCCAATTGAGGGGGATCTCTGAATAAGGTCTTCATCGTGAGGATTAAAACTGCTATTTCCTTGTAGTAGCCTTAAGGCCTAAAAAAGTGTACACATTACAAATTAACATGGTAACAACTTTTTTCTATAGCAAATATTTAAATTTAATTTCGAAGTCTATGGTAAACTATTAAAGTGAAGTTAATGAACCCAAACCCTGATCCCTACCTAATTTGTATATCACCCAAATGTTTGGGAATTACATTGTTCATTAAAATATACAATGCTTTTTTTTAGGTCAATGACATAACTATTAAAATTATTACAACTATATTGACATTTCATAATATGCAATATACAGGTTGCAGGTGCATAGAATTTAAGAGGTCTGTGTGTGAAAGCCATTTGTTTCCAGCACTCAACAAACTGCAGACCTGAAGTCCAATACTTGAAAATGAGAAACATGCATATTTTTTTAATGCATTAGTTAAAACATTAGCTGGCATTTCTTCTGTCCTTTTGTATAGTATTTCAATTTCTCGTCGTTGGGTAACGTCTCTAATAAAATCTTCTCGTAGGGAAATATTCCCAACTAAAAGATCCACCAGCAAACATAAAACAAGAACCAGTATATGATCTTCTATCAATAAAATAGGAGCCCGATCTGCATCAGCAAAACCAATCATTTTTTCACTCGTCCTCTGGTGTAGCATAAACTCTCTTTACTGCCTTTAGGCCTAAAACAGTTGTTTAACTGACTGAGATGTTAACTGTAAATAAAATGTCGAAATATTAGTGATCCAATTTAATTCTGATAGAGAATATTTATTTCATCATCAAGTTATGATGTAATGTAGAAGGTAAATGCAAGGATAAGCTGGATGTGTCGACTGAAGAATCCGGCAGCCTTATTTTTTTTATGATTATAAAAACTAAAAATGAAACAATATACAGGGCATTTCATTTAAAGAAATACAGCTTTGATGCGTTTTGTGTATTTGGGACAAGAAAATAATTTTAGAATGTAAAGTATAACTAGCCTCAATTGAAACACTTTTTTTCCTCACAAAAAACAGCAGGTAAAAAATCACTGTAAATGTCCATTGAAGCGATGTATCAGGACCACTCAACAGCGAACGCCGTACAATGCATAGATTTTTCCGTTTGGCTCGCGAATTATCCCGGTATACTTTGCAGCTTAAAGGTGATAGGACTGGTCGCCGTGTAGACTGTCTTACTTTGTCGTACTAAAGGAAACCATGGATAAGGCGTCACTGTGACTTTTTTAATATACATCGATTTAATATTTATGGATCCAATTTTGACACGGATCTCCTTAGTACTTTAACATTCAGTGTCGTAGACGTTGGTATATATCCTATTAGAACTATTTACTGTGCGTTATCTTATTTTATTTACTATTGTTTTACCAACGTAGTTTGAGTAGTTAAGTTTTCTGAAATATATTTCACTTATATATTATATTTTTATAATATTATTAATAAGATGGCTTTTTGGAGACCATTTGAGACTAATGATATGGAAACAATACCGGCGGTATCCGACCCGGCAACAGACGAAACAAATGGGGAGTTAATTGGCAAAGACTTACACGTCCAAAGTCAGCGTATTATTTTAAATATTTTTGAGTGCCTTAAAAACAAAAATACTGTGCAGTCAGATAGGGCTGTAGTGCGAAGAATTTCTGAATTGACCAAAATTTCAGAGTCAACCATTTTACGAATAATAAAAAAAGGAACTGTAATAGATCATTCTCTAAAGCGGAAACGAACAAACCAAAAGTTTAGGAACATTGACCATGCTGCCAAAGAAGTAATTCGGCGAATTGTATACGATTTATATAAAAAAAATCAAGTCCCAACTTTAGAAATGATTAGAGATAAATTGCGCGATTATCCTGGATATAATTATCAATGTTTAGAAACACTGCGAAGTATTTTAATCAATTGTGGATTTAAATACAAGAAAATAAATAACCGAATGGTAATAATGGAGTCACGGCGTATTGTTGAACTACGGCAAGTATATTTGCATAAAATTAGTGAATATCGTGAATTAAATAGAAACATAGTTTACTTGGACGAGACTTGGTTCGATACTCATGACGTTGTAAAATATGGCTGGGTAGATAAATCGGAAAATTGTAGCTTAAATACACCGTGCTCAAGAGGAAAACGCATCATTATTCTTCATGCTGGTGGCGAAAATGGCTTTGTACCTAATGCTTTGCTTTTATCTGCCAAAAACATTAAACAATCTTCAGCCGATTATCACGAAGACATGACAGCGGATCTTTTTGAAAAATGGATTTCTGAGCAGCTTCTACCAAACATTCCACCGAATTCTGTAATTGTCATGGACAATGCGTCCTATCATTCGCGTATATTGAATAAACTACCCAACAACAATACAAAAAAGCAGGATATTTTAACATTTATGAAAAATAAAAATATCAATATTGATAATAAAAATAAAATTCCTATAAAAAAAGAATTACTCAAGATTATTAAGAGCCAAAATTTTAAAAATGAATATGTAGTTGATACTATTTGTAAGACACACGGTCATACCTTGTTGCGATTACCTCCATACTATTGCATATTTAATCCGATTGAGTTAATCTGGAGTACCATAAAAAGATCTCTGCGGAAGCATAATGTATCGCCAACACTAAGCGCAGTAGTTATTGAAAATATTCGGCAAGTAGTAAACGACCTGGATAGTAATATATGGAAAAATTGTGTAGCACATGTTATTACAGAAGAAAAAGAATATCCGATTCTACCTCCCGTGGCATCAATAGTGATACAACCAGGCAATGATTCTACTTCTGAAGATTCTGACGATAGTGTTTAAGGTATTAAAAACTATTTTTTTTTCCCAAGTAACAGATTTACATGGTCACGCGAGAACACTAGTGGTAAACAACTTTAATCATGGCGTGAGATATACCCGCCGCGCAGTTTAACTTTTGTTATCAAGTGTTTGCGCCTAAAACACGTACTTTTTTGTCCATGTATTTACAGTCCATCAAAGCTTTGGACTTTGAACTTGTAAAGTAAAATACCACTGTCGGTATATTAATACTTTTCAGTGTTTACACTATCGTTTTCAATAATTCTAATTGCTTAATCGGCAAAACTTAAAATTTAAAATGTTTGACAAAACTTTTTGCGCGAACACCCTTTTGTGTACCTATTTGGGAAACTTTCATTTTGTATTTTTTAATTAAGATTTCTTTCGATATGGCCGGCGAGCTTTTAACCTGTTAGGTAGGTATTAGAATCTAAATTATAACCTTCGGCATATACTCACTAAACTAAATAAGGTTTTAAATAGCTATTTAAATTTAAATACTACGATTTCCAAATTTGCGTTCCCAAAACATATTTGCCAGAAATTTAACATACTTACTGGTTATTAGTATAGTAATAAACTTAATTCATTTATTACTCAGTCGGTACGCCTATGTGTCGAATTTCTTACTGTTTTTTGCTGTTTCAATTGAGACTAGTTAAAGTATACCTCCAACATTGATCACTAAAATAAAACTTGTAATGGCCATAATTTTTCGTGTTGAATAACATGAATAACCTTGTATATATAATAAAAAAAATTGATGGCCAAATAAAAGCAACTAATACAGGGGTTTCACGACGAGCTTCATTAGAGCTTTTATGAGAACTACTGAAAACATTTATTTGAAACTTTGTAGGTTTGGGTATGTTGATCTTCAACTAAATTATTGACATGTTTGTCACTTCCGGTTATACTGGAAGTTACTGTCAAATTTAGTTTTTTAAAAACAACATTGTATTTTTTACTATATTTTTGGATTTCTCATTAGATTCTAAGTAAATTTTAGAGAATATGTATTTTGCCCCAGTCTACTTGTTTTTAAGATATCTGCACTTTTTGTAACTATTTGTCAAATCCATGAAATAATCTATACCTTTTTACCTTAGCACCTGGACTAATTTTTTTTGCTATTATATAGCAAAAAGATCAGCAAATCTCAAGAACTAAACTTGGCATAACATTGCGAAACACTTCAAACATTAAAAGCTTTCTTATTTCAAACAGAAATATATTTCTATTTAATTTGATGGCAAATTTAATGCTCTTGAAAATGGCGGAAATGTTTTCAAGTGGTGATAAGGAAAACAATTGTACTGAATTATTTTATGCATGTTTTAAGAATGTTAAGTATTCTGTTTCTGAAAAACAACATGCTCGAGTTTTCAAGTGAATAGGTTTTAAATTCATTAACTCATTGTGTTTACATTAAATGTTGGAGAATTAAGTTAAGTGCATCACGACAACTATCCAAATCGATCAAGTCCAACACCTGATATTCAGAAGAAAGAATAAATAATAATTGGTTAAAGTTGACCACGCCCAAATTTCATAGGAATTCACCTTCCTTATGCTCCTTAGGGAACGGGGGTCTGGCCCCAAATAAAGTGAAAATCCGCTACATAAAAAAAATTAATATAATATGGTGGGACGCTCTCGAGACCGGTTTTATTAAGTTTATTCCCATCGCTCTTCTTCACTAAAAATAAAATAAGACCGATCTTGAGTTGTAAAGGGGCGCCAGGCCAAGGTGGACGGGGGGGGGGGGGGGTCGATCGCCCCCTTCGCCCTTCTGTGGCTACGCCACTGGTGAAACCCCCTTATTTCCAACAGATATAGGTAAGAACAATAGTAAATTAAAATACATATAAAGTCAATTAACAAACAATTCAACTGTTATTAACACATAGGTACTAGTTAGGTACGTATGCGTAATCTAGCTAGGATTACAGTGTTTTCTACTAAAAGCTACAAAATATCAAATTTCCTTAAAGGTAAGCACACCAGAGAGCTTATTCTTCACTTCATACGTTCTTAAAAAGTTTCGTGAGATGCGTTCGCAAAAAAACGAATGGCACTCTTGACTGGCACTCTTGACTGGCATTCTTCAGTCTCCTTCGCTTTTAGATCATTCGGTGCGACTTAAAAGAAGTGCCAACACTGTAAATTTCGAGTATTTACCCCTGTTATGTTCTTATTCTGTGGCACAAGTCGACATGTCCTAACTTCTAACCTGTACAACTTATTTAAATTATATTTTGCATTTAGAATGCCTCAAGTTAATGGCAAACAAAAGCAAATGCCTTTGGAATTTACGAATACTTAAAAAAAAAAGAAATGTTTAAGGATTCTTTTAGGAGACAAGTATGGTGTTAAAATTTGCACCAATTGTCTAAATACAAATTTGTTTAGTCTAAACATTCTGGTAAACTCAGGATCCGATAAGTCCTCCAGTGCACTTTTATTAGCACCATGGATTATCATATGAAAGCAATTGATTTTATCAAATTACTGACTTTTTAAACAGCAAAATAAGGTTAGGAAGTCAGGTGACAAGCGCTCACATACCGAAATTCCGACTTGTCAATCTCACCGACTTTCGTATGTTAAGTTACCAGTAGAAGTAGTGAAGAATGCGAAATTATTAAATATTACTCGCGTACGAGCCATTCTCATCGCTTTTCGTTCGTTTTTCGAGTGAAGAATAAGGTCTCAGTGGCTGACAGTGTACCTATTCTTGACGCTTCCTAACAAATATTCCCATATTTAAAATGAACTTAGCTGAACACAGAAATATACTTTTTTCGAAGTAGGTAATCAATAGTAGAGGTGGGCAAAATAATCGATTAATCGATTGAACAATTGTGAAAATTTTAAAAATCGATTATATTTTGATTAATCGATTATGAATTTTCATAATCCTAGTGAGCAGCCTGCTAAGCGAATTCTCCTGTTGGAATAAACTATCCAATATACCTACATATAAACATAATATATTATTATGTTTTTTTTTCCTGAAGAAAAAACAGTAATATAACGTTAAAATAAAATTTGTGCCCCGTATTATGTTTCCTGTTTGCTGGAATTTTTGAAAGAAAACAACTTAATAAAAGAACCAGGCTAACCAGGTGAGGCAAATATAAAAAATTTAACAAAAAATATAATCATAATGGTATAGTGTGCAAGTTAAAAAAAAATGGATACTTTGTTTTTACAATTTTGGACAGATTATGTTATAAATAAATTACAACATTCAAGAAGATTTATTGTTCTCCAGAAAGTTAGAAATACTGCAAAATATAATTATTATGTTTGAAGGTTATGGATTGTTCCATTGCCTTTATTTATTTTGATCACAACGTTTCAACTGGTAAAAATCTCCAGTCGTCTTCAGGTGAATAGTATTCAGTATTAATCGATTGTTTTTCGATTAATCGATTTAATCGAAATAATCGATTATTTTTAACAGTCGACAATCGATTGTGAAAATTGATAATCGCCCAGCCCTAATCAATAGCTAGTTGTTCCATCTGTTAAGTTCAGTAGCAACCATGTAAAAGAACCAATCCAACATCCCGATTTTTCATAAAAAGCGAACGCGCATTTGCATTTGAGTTTTGTGATTTTTAGGATTTCTTATAAGAGTTCGTCAATGGTAAGTTTTAGAATTTTTAATTTTTTTTTATAGTATTTGTCTCCTATCTGAATGTTTTATTATTATTACTATAACGAGTGATTTTTAATTATTTTGCTCAAGGGAGGCCATGCATTTTAAAAGCATCATGGCCGTACTGCGTAGATAAGATGACATGATTGTTTTATGACATTTACGTCTTATTTGAATTTGTGTATTTGTAAAGTTTAAAAATTGGAGAAATTTTGTAATTTTTGCAGTTATTTGAAGGTAGGTTACTATTGCTTTAACTAATATTTCTCCGGGGAGTCGTCTTTTGACTATTATAAAGTGCTATTTGCAGGATATGATTTAATTTTTTATTTTTTTTTTATTTTTCAGCGTATCAAGTTTTGGTGAAGCTTTGTTGCCGGATTGAAAGTTCTACAGTAAAAATGTTTAGTGAAGCACAAAAAAATTTTATTGTTGAAAGTTTTTTTAGAAATGGAAACAAAATAGGCGGTGTGGGCGGTGTGTGGAATTACTCTATGCATGACTGCTTTGATGAATTTCGAACCGAGTTTCCTGATGTTGCGGTGACCTTTCATAATTTTCGTACTGGGTCACAATACCTAATTGATAAATTTCGTCAGACTGGTTCTGTTCAACATAAAAAAGGGGCTGGAGGACCAACGAAACGATCGAATGAGGTTATTGAAGAAGCGCGACAAATTATGGAAAATAATCCTTCAACTTCTATTAGGCATTTATCTCAACAAATTCAGCAAACGGATTTATGCTAACGGATTTATGCTACAGTACATGTCAAACACTTTTGAAAAAGGATCTGCATCTATACCCTTATCGTGTTACGGCTATTCATGAACTCCTTCCCAATGACGTTCCCCAAAGACTTAATTTTTGTGAATGGGTTTTAAACAATTTTCAAGAAGAAAATAGTGGTGCTTTTGAAAAAACATTTTTTACCGATGAGGCTTATTTTTATTTATCAGGCTATGTTAATTCACAAAATATGCGAATGTGGAATACGCAAAATCCGCATGTTTTTGTAGAAAGACCTCTTCATCCTCAAAAAGTTGGTGTGTGGGCAGCAATTAGTTCTAGAAGAATAGTAGGCCCAATTTACTTTGATGGCACGATTACAGCTGAGAGATATCGGATCGAAATTCTGACAACATTTATTAATGAGCTTCACGATGATGAATTGCGGGAAGGTTACTTCCAACAAGATGGCGCTACACCTCATGTAACCAGAGAAAATTTAAATTTTTTAAGTGAATTTTTTGAAAACAGAGTTATAAGCCGAAATACGCAACAAATATGGCCACCTCGTTCCTGCGATTTAACACCCTGCGATTTCTTCTTGTGGCCTTTTATAAAAAACTCCATTTATCGAACACCAATTGAGGATATAAATGATCTTAAACGAAGGATTTCAGAAACAATTGCTGAAATTAATAATTCTCCAAACGTATTGGTTAATGTGTCTCTGAGGGTAAGAAGAAACATCAGAAGGTGTCTAGAAGTAGGAGGCGGCCATATAAAGTAGGCTTTCAAAGTAAGATAGCTCAGGATTTTATATTACATACCGTCAAAAAACATTATTTTAGGTTTTCAACGTGACAACGCTGCTTTCTTGCAAATTCGCCCTATGATTTAATCTACGCGCTACTGCTACACTATGTATACTGGGTCACAGCCGCCCTTGAGCAAAATAATTAATAATCACTCCTTACTATTATTACAGTTTAAGAGTACAAATTTAAGCACGTGCCCAGTATTTGACACAAACTGTCAGGTAATTGTGCCTACTCATTAAGCTCATGTAACGTTAGCGTTATAGCGTTTCAGATACCAGGAAATTGTTGTGCAGCATAAAAGTAAGACATCATTGTACATGTCGTAATTTCATGGGATCTATTAAAAAAAAAAGAAAAATGGGTCCACCCTCCTTCTTCACTAAAGATGAAAAAGGCAGATCAGTTAAGCGGATTAAGTTAACAGCAAAGAAAACTGTTTCCGATTTCCAAAATAATTTGTATGCCTGGAGATTAGCAAATTACTTAATTACATATTTAATCAAAATAAGATCAAGATTGTAAGAAAATGGGTTTATGTCTCATTTGTTAGATAGATAAATAAGTTCTATTGGTAATAATATCACGTAAGTGCTTTTACATGTCAAGTAAAAATGTTGAATACAAAGGAAAAAAAAATTTAGAAACCCGTATCAATAAACAGTACATTACAAATCACAGGTATTACACCATAAAAATTGCCTCAAAAACGATGTGATTTTTTTTTTTTTTATTTTGTTATTATGTTATTAGCCATAAATATATTTTAAATGAAAATTCATGCATGCATTTTTGTTACTGACTTGCGTGTATATTATTATTATTAAGTCTTTATTTATGTTATTTGGATTCTGCTATAGGTAAAATAATTTATTATCAAATAACAATAAAAAGGTTGCAATATAGTATAAAAGTAAAAACACATCCATATTTTTATATTCGGGTGGCGCATAGTAGGAGAAAAATCTATTGCTACTTTGTCTACTCCAACTTTGCTGGCTGAGCCGGTGCCGATGTGTTCCGGAATGGCATTTTTGGAAGCTGGCAACCCTAAGACTGGTACCTGCCTACCATTAGTGCCAAGAATGGGTACATTACTTTTTGTCAAGTGTTAGCTTACGATATAAAAACTGGAATAAAAAATATTACCAAAGGTTTATTTTTGTTAGTTTTTCTTATAAACAGGTTTCCTATAGAAATTTTATTTCAGTTCTTATCAAAAATTGATAATATTTTACAAATGTCTAAAAATATTTCCTGCTTTTGTACAAAATCTATCTAAAACTGTCAACTACTGATGCTGTTACCTAGGTACTAAGATTTAAGACTGGTATACCTACCTACCTAGCAGTACGCAAAACTTTGTATATGATGATAACGGAGTTTAATTTGAGGGGGAGGTCACTTCATAAATAGGTGTAGGTACAAGTACAAATCTCAAAAAGGTATTTACTTAAATACAAAAAAATACGAAAGTATAGGCTGAAATACATTTAAAAAAATATAAACAAAGTCGTCGATTCCCGAGTAAAATATCAACAACGCATTACGCTATATAAGTTAGAACAAGTGTTTTTACGGGTCACACTCATTCCCAAAGTCTATTATAAATGCGTATGACTTACAAATTATAAATGAAGCGATTTAGAGGGTAAATGATTTGCCAAATACAGTCGGTAAGTAAGTTTTTTATTCAGTTGTTTAATTGACATAAATTTAGACCTCTAATTTGATGTGGATATAGTGTTCCCCTGAGTTTTTTTTTTAGTTTTTCTTCAGTATGTCCGTACCCTAAGAATTACGAGACAGTTTAATGAGAAAAAAGTATTTCTTTATGACCATTCAAGCTTATATATACAGGGTGGCTGATTAGTGCGAGGAAGTTCAATATCTTCGTTGTTGTTAAAAATATCGAAGATTATTAAATGGGTAAATATCTGGAAAGTGACAGATTTTGATGTGACCTACCCAAGAATATGTAAAAATATTTTTTTTTATATCTAAAACTCGAGATAAAACTAATTTTATTTTAATAGTTTAATAAAATACCTAACAGGCAAGTTCATTTTTGAAAAACTAGAAAAAATATTTCCTTGGAATAACAAAGGTTTTATGTGAGAATCGTCAGTAACCTAAAGGGTCACCATTCGACTTTTATTATATTTTAATTAAATTATATTCTTACAATTACTTATTGCAGTAATTTCTTAATAAACAATAAAAAACAACCTTCAATTAAATAAATAGTAAAAACCAGAAATATTTTTATTTGTATTTAAATATTCAAATTTAAACCTTGTCACAAAAAATCGCGTCAGTTACCTGTGCCTTCAGATTTTTGCATACATTTGGCATCAATGGATCGTTTAGGGAATTCAGTTGCTAAGGAAAGAAGAGTTCTGTCATTCTAAAAACGCGCGAAAGGTTTAGTTTGATGTCAAACCTCTAAGGAAGTGGTTGTGTTCTTTACCGACCCATATTTGCATGTGTCTTCAGTTTGGTCAGTAACCTGGTAAGTTTTTGAATGGTAAAATAAAAAAAAAAAATTTAAAATTGTGGAATATAATTAAAATGGGATACACTTTTTGAGCTTCCATGTTTATTAGACTTAATCTTAATAGTATAAATAATATTTGACAAAAAGTTACAAAATCGTCAAATGCCTGTGCGTCAGTTACCTGTTAGCAGTGTTGATAAAAATCATGATTTTTTGATTTTTTAAAAAAATTTACCAGCTTTTACAAATATTATTATTTTTAAATATTTCTAACTGCTTATATTTTGTTTTGTTAAGTAAACATGCAAATTTCGTTCGCGTAGTTTTTGCAAGTTTGCGCCTTTGTCGAAACTTGTATTAACGTGAAAATTTCGTCCGCGCAGTATTGCAAGTTTGCCGCTTTGTCGAAACTTGTAATAACTGGCAGAAAACGCCCGGCTATATAAACGATACGCACTTATTTTAGTTATCAGTAATATTTTTGCTTTAGGGGTTAATCTATCAAAACATTTGAACTCATGACAAGCCGGGGCAGAAAGGAGTTTAGTGTTTGGCAGCATTTTATAAAAAAGAAAGTGGTGGGCAAACTAGGTTGTAGAGCAGGATGTAAAAAGTGTGGTAAATAATTGCAAGGTCTAGTGGGCAGACTAAAAAGTCATTGGGAAACCTGCAAAAGTGAAACTAGTGATATCAGCAGTGGTCTTGAAACTCTGCATGGTGATTGTCAGTCACAGCCTGGAACTAGCCAGAGTGAAATTATCCAGTTGGCAAAGAAACAGAAAAGCGATAACTGCGAAAAGGGAAGTGTAGGTGGACGTAAAAATAGTGGAAGTAGCGGTCATTTGGATTCTTTTATTGTGCGAATTGGACAAGATAAGAAAAAAGAATTGGACAGACAAATAACCAAAGCCGTTTACGCAACAAATTGCAGTTTTAGAGCTACAGAAAATAAAGAGGTTCGAAAGGCCATAGAAATGCTAAGACCTTGTGACCTTCCACCATCTAGATTTCAGTTATCATCAACGCTCTTGAATGAAATATTTGAAGAAGAAAAATCTAATTATTTTAACAAGTTATCTGGACAATCTGTTTGCATGTCCTTAGATAGATGGTCCAATATACATAATGAGCCGATAATCTGTGTCGTTTTGACTGCAGAGGATGGAAACAGTGTTCTTTTAGAAAGCATAGATACATCTGGTCATCCCCATACAGCTGACTATCTTGCCGAATTGGCTATTAATTAACTTAATAAATAAGTGTAAAAATGAATATAACTGTAAAGTTACCAGTATTGTTACAGATAATGCGAGCATTGCCAGCAACATGGTTGGTATGAAGAAAAAAATTACCGAGTCGTCCAATTACCCTATAATGTTTCAGAAATTAAGCAAGTGCTCCCTATAGTAATTTCTGTTTTGTGTGCCTGTGCATCGTCTGCTGATATCGAAAGGATGTTTTCTACTTATGGATTCCTACATTCAGATATAAGGAACAGACTTGGCAGTGACAAAGCAGCTAAACTAGTATTTCTATTTAAGCATTATAACACTTAGGTTTTTTTATATTTTCTTTTTGTTTAAATTAAGTATTTTTTTGTATTAAAAAGGTTTTTTTAGTTTTAATTTTTTAATTTTTTTAAAGTTTTATTTTTGTAATAACCAGCTGTTCTCTTCGATTATTATAATAAAATAATAAATAACACCACATAAAAATGCGTCTGGGTTTTATTTTTTGTATGAACAAATACATTTTAAGTGTTAAAATTTTAAAACTCTTTTTTAAATTAATCATGATTTAAAAAAAAAAAAAATCATACTGATTAAAATCATGATTTTAATCAATTGATTTTAATCATCTCAACCCTGCCTGTTAGAATACCCACAGGTTACTGACGTGTTCTACAAGTAACTGACTATTTTTTTTCTACTTTTAGAAAATGGCCAAGCAAAAAGAAAAGAAAAAAAATAAACCTAAAAACTTAATTTCTGAAAAAAAACGGGAAGAAGAATTGCAAAAAAAAAGAGAGAAAGAGAAAGGGCGCATAAGACGATTAAAAGAAGATCCAGAAAAATGGGCAGCACATCTAGCAAAATGCAGAGAAAAACACAAGAAACACAAGGAGAAAGGAGTGAGAAAAACACAAGAAACAGAAGGAGAAAGGAGTAAGAAAAACTGTTGATAAAATGAGTGCAAGAGAGCAACGGCGACAAAGAAAGTCATGGGCAAAATACTCTCGTGTGTATAGGCAGAAAAATAAAAGCATAAACAAACTTTTAACCCGATGCACACCTCCTTCGTCAGACGAAGAAAATGTTCCTGTTGAAAATCGTCGGCTGTTAGAAGGAAAAAGACGATCAAATTTAAACAAGGTACGCCGGTGCAGAAAAGCAAATGAAACTAAAATTTTAATAAACAAGTTACAATACAATATTCAAAAATATAAAAAGAGACTAAGTCGTGTAAAAGGTTTATTGAGGCAAAAACAAGAAAAACAAGTTGGTAATCGTAGCCCTTTAACACCTAAGACGAGAGTGAACAATATATTGGAAAACTGTAATATTGACCCCAATAAAGTAAACGAGGTTAAGAAAAATTTACTTTTTGGAGAGGTACTTAAAGATCAGCTATCTGGAACATATTCTTCTCTAAAGACTAACAAAGAAAAACAAGTTTTTAAAAAAATGTTGGCTGGTCGAACTATTAAAAAATATCAATTTAAGTTTATAACTATCAACACAGTCAAGTTTAGACCTTCCAAGTTTTTCCAACAGGATTTGCTCTCTTTTGAAAGAAATAACGCTCTTAAAGTCAAAAGAACCACTGAATTGCGTTTAAAAATTACCAACTTCTTAGAACTGGAAAATAACTCGAGAGTCTGTCCAGGAAAAAAAGATTACGTGACGAAACAGAAAATCACCAAACAAAAACGGTTTCTCTGCAAACCACTTAAAACTCTTTACAATGATTTTAGACTCAAGTATCCAGAAATTCAAATAAGCTACATATTTTTCTGTAGAAATCGTCCATTCTGGGTAAAACCTATGAACGTAGCAGATAGGGATACTTGTAAATGTATCATACATGCGAACACGGATCTCTATACACTGAGGGGCTTTTACATTTCAAAGATCTTTCCCAGGCGGCAATCAAATATTTGTGTTGTGATGATAAAAGAAGAGAATGCCTTTTAAGACTTTGCTACACATGCAAAAATTTTAAAATAATTTTTAATGAATATGAAGAAAAGGCCGAAATCAAATACTATCAGTGGATTACTAAAAAAGAAAGCTACCATGACAAAAAAAATAAGGCAACAAAATTTACAACTAAGGTAGTTAAGGAGCAATTTACAAGCACAAATATAGAACTGGTTAAAAAGTTTCAAATTCAGATTTTACTTTTTATGGCTCATGAGTATAGAATTTCACATCAACATTTTTAAATAACCAATCTCAAAAAAATAATGGCCGAACACGAAATCCTCCTGCATTGCGATTTCAGTGAAAATTTGAAATATAGTGAAGAAATCCAGGCTTTTCATTTCGGAGGGTCCAGAAAACAAGTAACGTTACACACTGTTGTCATCTACACCAAAGTTAATGGTGAACTTAACGTTAACTGTTTTTGTTGACTTTCCGAATGTCTTAAACACAATGCCGGTGCCACTTGGGCTCACCTTCTTCCAATTTTGAAAAAAATTGCTTCAGATAAAACAGTTATCTATTTTTTAAGCGATAGCCCGGCTACTCAATATCGGAACAGATTTATGTTTACGTTTATTGCTAATCACTTGCCCAGCTATTTTCCAAAAATCAACACTGTTACGTGGAATTACCATGAAACGGGGCACGGTAAAGGAGCTCATGATGTGTTGGGGGAACGTGCAAAAGGACCGCCGATAGAGTAATTGCTGAAGGGACAGATATTCCAACTTTTAAGATGTTAAACAACGTGCTTAGGAAGAGGTGTTCTGGGATTCAAGTATAAGAAATAAGTGAAGATGGAATAACGAGAATGTGTAAGGAAATCGAGAATGGTCCTATACTGTCATTTAAAGGTACTCAAAAAGTCCATCAAGTATTCTTTGGCAGTGAAAATACGGGAAAAATTCATTTGAGGTCCTTATTATGTTTTCAATGTCGTGGCGTATGTAATCACTTTGGTATTGGGTTTTTCGAATTTAAAACTAGTTTTTTAAATGTTCCCGATATATCTTCGGACGAAGACGTTCCTTTAATTAATTTTGTACATAAGCGTGTCAAATTTTCACGAAGTATATAGCGACGATGATAAACCAAGTACTTCAAAACAAAAAGTTAATAATATTTATGTGGGAACATACAGGGTGTTTCAGAATAAGATGCTGATCCTTAACGGTGTGAATCCTTAGGTGATTTTAAGAAGAAAAGTTCAAATTGACATATATCCTTAACCTATCAACTTTCGAACTACAGGGCGTTAAAGTTTTAAGAAAAAAATCGTTTTTCTATCATAATTTTAACAACTTTCTAGCTATCATTCATTCATAGGTGGGGGTAAGAGTAGCTGTAAAATGTCGTGTCATGTTTGTGATGGAAAACTGGGAAAATCATCATATAGAATTCAGTGTAGTGGTGATTGTCGGAGATGGGCTCATCAAAAGTGTACCAATCTATCAGAAAACTTCCTAAAAGGGAAAAAATCCACGGAAATCAACTGGATTTGTACGATGTGTACAAGTGAGGTTAAGAAAAAGACATTTTCACATCGGCCGCTTGACCGAGAATCTTCTTCCTCTTCGGAAAGCGACGACGAAAGAAGAGGCAGGAAGCAACAGCAAACCAGTAAAGCTGCTAACAGAAGAAGCGCCACGTCATTACAGAAGAAGAGTCAAAGTCAACATAACCTAACAAATAATGACCTATTAAAAATCCTAGAAAAGAAATTTGATGATCTTCATCAAGAATCTGTAATTTTCAACAGTAACACAATGGACGAAATCCAAAAGTCCCTAAACCGAATAATTATTGAAAATAAACAACTTAAAGAAGAGCAAGAAAACCTAAAGATCCAAGTAAAAAGCCTACAGGAAGAACTAGCAATCTCGAAAAGATCCCGAGGTTCTGAAGACCTCAGGGAAAATAATTTGATCGTAATGGGCCTGGGAGATTCGCAGTCTGAATCATCAGACCTAATAAAGATTTTTCAAGGCTTAAACGTTCAGGTGAAGGAGAACGACTTTAAAGTGAAAAAAATTCCAAGCAAAAATCCAAATAAACCTCTTCTTGTTTCTTTTAAGTCTAAAGAGACAAAGAAACAAATAATCCAAGCTAGGAAAAGCAAAGGGAAATTGGAGCCTGAGTCATTTGGACTGACTGGTGAACCCAGAAGCATTTATTTAAACCAAGACATGCCAAAGGATGTTAGACACCTCTTCAGTAAAGCTAGGGAACTCAAGAATCGTGGTTTTAAATAAGTCTGGTCCAAAAATAACAGGATCTTTTGCAGGAAAACAGATACTACAAAGGCAATTGAACTAAGGTCTTTAAATCACTTGTCTGAATTTATATCTACTGAACTGGGTGACAACGAAGCAGAATATTTTTCTTCTCGCTAACTGATAATACATACCTGTAAGTAGTTTTATTAAGGACATTCTGACACTTACTGATGGCTCGAAAGTATAAAAGTATCTGTGATTATAACCGTAATGTGGGTCCAAGTGTGGAGAACAATGATGGATTAAGAATTCTTTATATGAATGCTAGATCCCTGAAGAACAAAATGACTCAGGTTGAAGTCCTGCTATCACGGCTGGATGTCAACATCTCTATGATAATGATAACGGAGACCTGAATATCTGAGACCGAACAGCAATACTATGGACTGCCTGGCTTTAATGCCGTTTTTGCAAGCAGAGAACAAAGGGGTGGAGGTTGTGCTGTGTATCTGAGAGACTATATTAACTACAAGATTACCAAGACTTTTAATGTGCATGGGATCTCATATCTGATCCTGTTTATACCAAACTACAATAAATATTTTGCAGTGATCTATAATCCTCATGGAACTCGTGAGATGGTTCAACACACAGTGCAGCTTCTTGATGGGGAGTTCTCCAGGCTGAGGTCTGGAGAGATGTTTTTGTTCGGAGACTTGAATATAGATTTACTGACAAGTAGCTATGAATCGGACACCTATAGGGAGGTATGTTTGGGCAGTGGTCTGCACTTCTGCAATGAGAGCAAAGCCACAAGAAACTCACTTACACTTATAGATCATGTTGTGACCAATTCCTTGTGACCAAAGTCACTATCGGTGATTAGCAGTTCTTTCAGTGACCATGATCTTCAAATACTAAATATAAAGTTTAATACTCCGGAAAACATGTACAGAACATATGATAAAAAGTTTGTGGACTATAGAGCCGTCAAACGCGACTTAGAAACTCTAAATAGAAAGTTTACAGAATCTACTAGCTGTAATGAGAACTATGAGGCAATTATTAACTGTTTTACATCCAACACAAGTTACTCAAGAAAAACAGTCAAAATCACCAAGCAAAAGAAAATGTGGCTTAAAGACCCTGAAAACACAATTTACAACACAATGAAAAAGAGAGACTATTTCTACAAAAGAAAACAAAAATTCCCAAGAAGTATATTTCTACAAAACAAATATAAGGACTTGGATCAAAAGGTTAAACAGTTAACAAGACAAGCCAAGCAGTCTTTTTATGAAAGAGAGTTTAGTATGGCCCAGGGTAATCCTAAGAAGACATGGCAAGCTGTGAACTCGGTCATTACAAACAGGCAGAAGCAATCCCACAACACAATCAGCTCAATATCTACGGACTCAGGGGTCATAGAGGACAAAGGTAAAATGGGTGAACACTTCAACAGTTTCTTTGTCAATGTAGGTCCTGAACTGGCCTGTAAGCTGCCAGACCATGCTTTCGATAACCGACTGGAGATGTCCAGTGGCAGAAGCATGTTCTTTGTGGGGGTGGAGGATCATGAGCTTGCCTCAATAATTAAGAACCTTGATACTACGAAGGCTGCAGGTGGTGATGGTGTTGATGCAAGGTCAGTGAAGGAATGTCGTGATAGCCTGGTCCCTATGCTCTGTAAGGTTATAAACCAATCGCTTGAAAGTGGCAGTGTTCCTTCTGGTCTTAAAGTAGCAAGGCTTAACCCCTTGCATAAAGGTGGTGACAGAGACTTGACAGACAATTATCGCCCTATTTCAATATTACCAGTAATGTCTAAAATTTTTGAAAGAATTGTTAATGATAGGTTGTTAAAATTTTTGGATTATCAAAGGTTTCTGTATCCCTATCAGTATGGCTTTCGCAGGACGGGAGACACAACTTCAGCCGCAATAGATTTAATATCTGATCTACAAATAAATCTTGATAAGAAAAAAAAAACAGCTCTAGTGTCTCTCGACTTGCGAAAGGCATTTGATACTGTGGACCATGGGATCCTGCTGAACAAAATGGAACTTCTTGGCATCCGTGGCAATTGCTATGATTGGTTTCGGGATTATTTGCATAATAGGAAACAATTTGTCTCACTTGATGGTATATGTAGTTCCACTATGAATGTTAAATGCGGTGTGCCACAGGGGTCCATCTTGGGTCCCACGCTATTTCTGGTGTATGTAAACTCTCTTTCAAACCTTGAGGTGAATGGTCGGATAAGATTGTATGCGGATGATACTGTCTTAGTATATTGTGAAGACTCAATGGATGTTATCACTGGATATATCCAGGATGATTTGAGACTTATTGAGCAATGGTTGATAACTCATAAACTTTCTTTGAATGTAGAGAAATCCGGGTACATGTTTTTATCTTCTCAAAAAATATTAAATCAACCGGCCCTTGACTTTGGGGGTAGTAATTTGAAGTATCTGAGCTGTATTAAGTATCTTGGACTATATATTGATGAGGGTCTTAGTTGTGATAAACACATAGAATTTCTAAAGAATAAGTTGTATGCACCAATAGGTATTTTAAAGCGACTCTCCTACATCATTCCAAGGCAGCTGTTGAGGTCAATTTACTACTCTCTTGTTCACTGTCACATTCAATACCTAGCAGCTGTGTGGTTTCCATCAGCTCATTACATTAAGAAACCAATAATAACCTTGCAAAATAGAGCAATAAAGAATATATACGGCCTACCAATTAGATACAGCACCAGTCTACTATATAAAAACTATAATATCATGTCTTTAAATAACATCTACAAGTTCCAAATCTCAAATTATATACATCAAGTTAAGTACGGCCTTCGTCACTCTAACACTATTTTTCAATCTCGAAATACTGTGCATAATTATCGTACTCGCATACGAGATAATATCGATATTCTACGACCCTCTACGAAGTATGGCCAAGGTAGCATATATTGTGATGGTGTGAGAATTTATAATAATATCCCTTTGGAATATAGGAATCTTGCACCAAAGCAATTTAAAAGCAAACTTAGAACCTTTTTTGTTTAGGGCTTTGTAATTTTGGTTTCAATATTTATTCTCCAAGTCTTTCCACACTTGGCACCTATTTATTTATATATTTATATTTTATTTTTTTTAGATTTAACGCTTTAATTAATTTTTTTTGTCATGTTTTTTGATGTATGACTATGCATAGGTAATGTCTATTTTTGTTTTAATTGTTTATATTGTACTCAAAGGCTGAATCCATATAGAAATTGTATTTCTCTGGATTATATAAATAAAGATTATATATATTTACTTTAATTAATATCTACTATTTTTATGAATTTTTCACACATGCCCTCTAAGCATCAATAGCCATTTTTTGGTGTAGAAAAATTTTAAAAATTTTTAACCAGTGGCGTCTTGAAAGGGTTTGGACTAGACATTTTGGAAAAATATTATGTACGCCACTGCTTTTCCTCAAGATAAAAATTATTTTTAAAATACTCATTCATTTTAGGCCAAATTTAATATCTTGCCTTTTTATCGTCCGACAAACAGTTTCCGACAAAAAAAATAAAAAGCATTAAATGCGCATTCGCTATGTGCCTATGGTTTATTTTTTAACATTAAATTAAAACAACTAACATTAAATAACGTGTGAACAAAAACGAAAATAATTTAGATTAGCTGTTGAAAGTGGCCACCACCTGCAAGAATGCATGCTTCAGCTCTTCTCCTCATTGAGTCTCGTACCCTTTGAAAAATTCCTGGAGTATTCCTGATAGTGTCGAAACAAACTATTATGCGGTTTCTCAACTCCTCTTTAGTATTTATTGGGATGCTGTAAACCAACGTTTTCAGATGTCCCCACAGGAAAAAATCTACTGTTTAGATCAGGGGATCTAGGTGGCCACGATTGTGTTCCTCTGCGCCCTATCCATCGATTACTATAATATAATTGATATGTTGAAGCACGTGTCAGGAAACTGAAATATATTGTGAAATATAACAAGTACTACTTTAATTTCCTCTACTATGGATCACTATAATGTTGATTTAAAAACTCTCGTGCTAAGAGACTAAAATGGGCAGGTGCACCATCGTGCATAAACCACATACGATGTCGGGTTAAAATAGGGTAGTCGTCTAGCAAATTTGGTAAAGTGTGTTCAAGAAATTGGCGATAATTGATTCCGTTCAATCTGGCTGGTAAAAAATAAGGCCCAATTAAATAATCACCAATAATTCCAGCCCAAACATTTACAGAAAATTGCTCTTGGTGGTGGGATTCCGTAATGGCATGTGGGTTTTCTTCTGCCCAGAAGTGATTGTTATGAAAATTTTGTATGGCGTTCCTGGAAAAATTAGCTTCGTCCGTGAAAAAATTCTGGCATCAAATTGGGGATTTTCGGTAACCATTTGAATAAACCATTGGTAGAAATTGATGCGTAATGGAAAATCCATAGAAAGTAGGGCCTGGACCCGTTGAATATGGTACGGATATAACAAATAACTTTGAAGAATTCTCCAGACTAGGACATGAGTAATATTTAAAATATTCCCAATTTTTCTCGTACTTATATTAGGGTTTTGTTCCACTAAATTTAAACAGCTTCTTCGGTTTCCGGTGTTCGTGTAGTTTGGTGTGCCCCTTTTAAGTAGTTTTTTGTTTCAAAAGATCCCGTTTCACATAACTTTCTGTGAGTTCCTGAAATCGTTCGTGCATCCGGAACTATTCTATTTGGATAACGCTCTTGGTATAATCGTCTGGCTTCGAATGCATTGCAGTCAGCAAGCCCGTACAGGTAATGCATATCCGCAAACTCGACATTTGTAAAATTTACCATGATACTTATACGTTTAAAAAGTATTACGTTTTTAAAATTTAAGTTAAGTGGAAAGCCGTGTACATAAATAAATAGCTGTCAAAACTATTTGGCATTAAATATTTCGTTATTGTCATTGTTTCCTTAACAAAGTTCATAGCCTACTTGTCAGAAACCATAGGCACATAGCGAATGCGCATTTAATGCTTTTTATTTTTTTGTCGGAAACTGTTTGTCGGACGATAAAAAGGCAAGATATTAAATTTGGCCTAAAATGAATGAGTATTTTAAAAATAATTTTTATCTTGAGAAAAAGCAGTGGCGTACATAATATTTTTCCAAAATGTCTAGTCCAAACCCTTTCAGGACGCCACTGGTTAAAAATTTTTAAAAATTTTCTACACCAAAAAATGGCTATTGATGCTTAGAGGGCATGTGTGAAAAATTCATAAAAATAGCTAGAAAGTTGTTAAAGTTATGATAGAAAAACGATTTTTTTCTTAAAACTTTAACGCCCTGTAGTTCGAAAGTTGATAGGTTAAGGATATATGTTAATTTGAACTTTTCTTCTTAAAATCACCTAAGGATTCACACCGTTAAGGATCAGCATCTTATTCTGAAACACCCTGTATATGCTAGTAACTGGTTATCAAGACGTCAAGAAATCTGCTCAAAAACACAGTTTTAGGTATGTGGCTGTAAGTCAAGATATTATTGATGAAGACATCGAAGTAGTTTTTCTCAAAATTTGCGACGGTAACGACAAAAACCAGGTATTTAGGATGGATGAATCAGATAAAGCTTTCATAAGTGAAGATCAAGTTATCGAAGTTTTGGAACAACCTGATTTAATTTTAAAAGGAAACCGAATTTTTTATAAATCTTCCAAAGAAATCAATGTATTTGAAAGTGTATAATAAACTTAAGTACCCAACTATATTTTTTACTTTAAGTATTTGTGTATTTTAGTTCAATTTGTACATACACAGTTAAAGTAAGTTCTATGGCTTAAGTACCAAAGTTAGTTCTATGGAAGTATTTAAGTGTATTTAAGTTCTTTGTATGTACACAAAGTCGAACAAAATTAGTTAGTTTTTGTATAACAAATAAAAATAACCATGTTTTTGTTACTTTTATGTAAAAATTTTTGCATTTTTTTACATTAAAACATTTTTAAAAAGAATTTTGTGTGTTTTTCTAATCAGTTGCCTGGTATACTGGTCAGTTACATATCTACAAAAAGTATTAATTTGGAAAGAAAAAAGAAAAAAATATAAAATATATATAGTTTTCTGAAAAAATATAATTAAAAATTAGTTCTATTTTTTTTCTTTAGTTGTAAAGTTTATTAGTGGGTATCAATTACCTATAAAGTGCATCAGTAACCTGATAATATGCTAAAATTAAAAATAAGTGAAAAAAATAGAAAATACTATTAAACTTGAACGTTTTCTTATCGCAACATGTTACCTGACACTTTGGTCATACTCTATTGATATCTTTGTATTTGTTTACCAAGTTTCATGTATGTCCACCATTTTTGCTCAAAATCGGTCAGTTTCCAGATATTTACTTAAATATAAAAGCAAGCTAGATAAACAAAAGTGCACAATTTAAAAATATTTTTGGATATACAGGATGCGCCAAAAAAGCTAGGCATAATGAAAGTATTTGTTTTTTAAATGGTACCACCCATTTCTTTTTATCTCATAGAATTTGACATCAAATTTTACATAATATGAATTATGATACACTATTTTTTTTGGCGATTTGAACGATGTTGCCAGATTATTAAACTTTTCCTAAAATATTATCGGAAAACATCATATTGAAAAAATAATTTTAAAATATTACTAATGTAAACTAAAAAATAAAATTTTATTAGGTTACTTTACAGATTATTTTCTTTAAATATTCAATTATAATAAATGCTCTAAAACGCAACTTTCTTTTAATTTCATGTTTTATTTAAAAACTGTAAACTACGCGTTCTTGAAATGATCCACTAGCTTCATCTAATACATTGTTATTGACACACATTGGTTAAGTCTGCAGGTCGAGGTGTACTGCCGTATGGTGGACTGGAGCTTGATTATGTTAATACCACATTCTTCTGTCACAAAATATGGCAAATCATTTGACAGGCGTGGCAACTCATTTTGCAAAAACTCCAAACAGACTTGCCCAGTTACTCGTCTTTCAAAAAAATTAGGGCCGATGACATAATTACAAACTATGACACGCCATGCATTCAGTGACTATATTGTTTCACTGTGAGTTCTAATACAATGTGGGTTGGTGGTTGCATAATAATGGAAATTATGTACATAATTGAAAAAATTCCTCTCTTGCTGAATTTTTTGTTGAGCCCATTCACAGAAAGTAACTCTGACTCCATAGTCCTGCATCAGTTCAATGTGGTATGGATGCATTCTATTTTTACTCAAAATCTTTTGGACAGTCCAACGTTTTATATTGGAAATTATTCTTTGGGAAATATGGGGATTTTTAGTTACTTTCAGCAACACGGTCAATTAATTTTCTTCTGTATAAACACTTTTACTTCTTTCAGTTTTTTTATATTCTACTTTTTCCATCTAAGAGAAACTATCCATAAATTTATCAAATGCCTCTTTTGTTGGTTGCCTACTATCAAGCTTTCCCATAGGCATCGTAACTATAGATCCGACACGCCATTCATAAATGCTATAAAATTGTGATGCCAAAATCGTTTGGTGGCGAGACGCTGTGAGGAGCTAGGTGGGGCCGGGAGTTGGGATTACGCTGCCTTTGCATATGCATGGTATAGGTACTTTTCTAATTGCACATACAGGTGATTTATCACCTAGGTGTATAATATATTTATTTATTTATTTATTTATTTATTAACGTAGGTATACACATTTACAAGAAATTATCCTAATATAACTTTCTTAGCACAGGCTTTAAATCGTTCTTTGTTAACATTAAAAAAATTCAAATATTCACAATAAGTAATTACATTAATGCACATTCGGTTGGCCGGATTATACATAAAGTAAAGCGTCCTGGATTGCGGTATATGCAAGAGGGGCGTATTACGTGTTCTATAAGCAGGAACGTGAATACGTAACATTTCAAGACATTCCGAACAAGAGATATGATTATTTAAAATGTTATAAATAAAACAAACATCATAATATTCCCCCCTGCACTTAAGAGTACCCAAATTTAGGTATGACATTGTTTGTTCAACAGTGAAATTAAGTCCACTCCTACTGAGCTTATACATGACAAACTTTATAAATTTTCGCTGAATATTTTCAAGACGATCGATATAAATATTGAAGAAAGGTGACCAAATAACATTGGAGAATTCCATAATTAATCTTACATAACTAATAAAAAGTATTTTAAAAACATTTACATCGGTAAAATCCTGACAGATTCTCTTAACAAAACCCAACATTCTATTGGCACGAGCAATTATTTTTTCGTAATGATGTGTAAATGTTAGTTTATTGTCAAGATATACACCCAAATCCTTAATAACAGACACTTCCCTCAATGAAACGCCATCTAAATCATAGTGCAATGGGATCACAGTTCTTAACCGGCTATTTCGTATAGAAAAACATTTCTCTGCATTCAAACGCATATCATTGAGAGTGCACTAGCTAAAAATTTCATTCAAGTCATTTTGAAGTACATTTTGGTCTAAAGTAGAGATTACCATACTGTATATTTTTAAATCATCAGCAAATAGCAGAAAATTTGTCTTTAATGAAATTCCAATATCATTAATAAAAAGATTGAAAAGTAAGGGGCCAAAGTGAGAGCCCTGTGGTACTCCCAATGTAGCACAAAATTCATTAGATAAGAATCCCCCCACTTTAACCTGTTGATAACGACCAGAAAGATAAGACTCTATCCACAACAATAAATTTCCCGAAATACCATAATGAAACAATTTAGATAAAGGGAGCGAATGGCTGACCTTGTCAAAAGCCTTACTGAAGTCCATGTAAATGGCATGAACTTCAGATCCAGCAGCCATGGCCCGAAAAATGTAATTGGTATATAGAAATAAGTTTGTGTCAACTGACTGACCTGATATAAAACCGTGTTGTTGAGGTATCAATAATTTTTCGAAAACACTACATAGTTTCTGCTCAACACAATGTTCAAACAATTTAGGTATGGTGGACAGTACACTTACAGGTCTATAGTTCCGAACATCACCTTTGTCTCCAGATTTATGAATTGGCCTAACATATGATTTTTTCCATACAGCTGGAAATTCACCAGTTTCTAAAGATTGTTTAAAAATTAAATAAAGTGGTAAATAAAGAGAAGAACAATGCTTTAATAACAACGGGGGCACACCATCTGGGCCCATTGGCTTAGTTGTGTTAAGTTCAATTAGTTTTTTTTCTATATCAATTGCAGTAATATTCATATATGAGTAAATATTATACAGAGGGTAAGCAGGAACATTTACGGAGCTAATAGAAGGAGGACTGTAAACAGACGAAAAGTAGTTAGCAAAAAGATTAGAAATGCTATCACCATCATCAGCTATACTGTCATCCAACTTCATTACATTTGGACAATCCCCACCATCTTGCTGAGATTTTACAAAATTCCAAAAATATTTAGGATTATTCATAATAGAGTTTTCTGTATGTCTAATAAAATTATAATAGTTAAGCTTTGTTAAAGAACAACATTCATGTCTTAATTCAGCAAAATCTCTATAATCAACAGCTTGTCCCGTTTCCTTATATTTTTTATGAGCAATCTTTTTCCTAAAGATAAGCCTTTTTAGTTCATTGGAAAACCAGATCGGAAAGTTACTGCTAATAGTTTGTTTTATAGGTACATATTGCTCGAAACCATCATATAAGATATGATAAAAGTTATCAACAGAAGCAGTAACATTCTCACAAATGATGGAATTCCAATTTATGCAAGAAAAGAATGTGTTTAATTCTCAATAATCAGCACTCTTAAAATCAAAATACCACACGCAATTAAACTCTAGTTTATCTCTATAATCAGTTGATAAACAAATTTCAAGAGCAGGATGGTGACTGTCAATGCTTACTAAACCTTTACAGTTTATTACAGATTCAACATTAAAATTGCAGAAACACAGGTCTAAGATAGTATCATTGACATTTTTTACACCATTATGCAGGGCAAGTCCCAAAAAGGTCATGCCATCACACAACATAACCTCATTCGGACTTCTCACGTTGCCCGGGAGAAGACCAATATAATCATCAGTATGTGACCACTCGACATGTGGAAGATTATAATCTCCCAGAATAATTACCTTATCAAACTGACTACTGGCCCTCTCCACAGTTTCAACGTGAGCAGCACACACCGCAGAATCCATCAAAGGAGGAATATAAACATTACCGAAACAGTAGTGATTTTTACCGAATTGAACAGAAACAAAGACTTCTTCAACTGCAGGGTTTGAAAATTGAACTAGCCTAGATAAAGTCCTTCCTAACAGCAATCAGTACCCCACCTCCACGTTTTTTTATACTATTATTTATATTTCTATCTGTCCGATAAACTACATAATTATTGGAAAAAATCTCAGCATCATTTATTTCACAGTCCAACCAAGTTTCAGTAAGGGCAACAATGGAATATAATTCAGATAATGCAGCTGTCAGAAACTCCCCAAGTTTGGTTCGCAGACCTCTAACATTTTGGTAGAAAACAGTGATATTTTTTAGAGATTTTGTTGATTTTTGTTGACCTGTTGAAAATTTCCGTTGTCTCTAGGATATCTGCGGGGACGATACTCTTTAATTGCAGTTCCAGTAGGCCATAGTCCAGGATCTAAGAGACCCTTAATGAGAGTTTCTTTAACCCCAATTTTAAAAGAACAGACATCCTCATTTTTGTCAAGTACAAAGCAATTTACGTCCGAAATTTCAAGATTGTTCTTGATATAATCAGTGACATCATTCTCAGTAGTCGTAGGATTACAACGTCCTAGATAGATCCACTGCCTACGTTCTGCAGCTGAAAAAGTGGTTGCCGTTGCTACTGTACCAATCATAGGGCGATTAGTATGGCCAGAACGGTGAATATGGCCAGGACGATTTTCATGACCAGAACTCCTATTCGCTTGTCCGGATTGTCCACCACTTTTGAATTTGTCACTGTTTATATTTTCATGTTTATTTTTGCTAGCAATAGCATAGTTGATGTTATTCATCTGGGATGATTCCGCTGCCGCCGCACCATGCTGGGAAGCACAAGTAGACACCGACGTTCGAGTCGACTGGAGAAGCTCAACTGTGTCCTTCAGCTCTTGAATTTCCTTCTGTAACAGTTGATACCTCAATTCAAACTCTTTCCTAATTGCATCAATTGCACCATCAGCAGAAGTATTATCATTATCATTGTTGTGGGTAATCACAGCTGTGGATCTCAAGTTATCAAGTTTATTGGCTAAATCAGTTTTAAGTGACCCAACCTCAGACCTGATAACATCAGCAATTGCATGTTTAAGATCATCCGACATTCTTTTTGGTAAAACAGTATCATCAATAGGCCTCTCAAGGCACATAAAACACTTGTAAATCAACATTCGCTTTCCCTTAAGAATAACGGCTCTAAACTCGGTAGCAGACAACTGGCAGCACTTTTCACAAAGTCTCTCCGAGCAAAAGTCACAACGAATTAACGAATCTTGCTTGACAGCAGAAGAACTGCATTTGAAACAATTCATATTGATAACAATAGTTTATACAGACTATATAGTTAAGGTGTATTGCTAAAACTTCTGATAACTGTTGGTGAAACAGACTATACTTTATGTTTATGTTTATTTTAATTCTTTACTAGGAATTTTTTTGCATCAAGAATGCAGATAAGAGCGAAATAATCAGATGATGAATCAAACACTTTAAAGTCAATTGAAGTATAATTAAGACTAATATCGACGATCCGATTGAACAGGAGTGTAGAACACAAATTGACGAATCGGTACACGGTAAGAACATCAAACAATGTCATGTATTAGTATTATTTTTGTGAAGTGTATTTACTTATTTCAATAAAATTAATAGTAATAGTAATAATGCGACAAAACTCCAGGAAAACAACATCCGCTATTCCGAGTCGACGCGGATGGCCACGAAAATAATGAAATCTGGGCGGATCCTTTATTGCTGCGTTGCCATACTACAGATTTTTTACAAGGTTTTAGGCAATGTTATATATTTCCCACATCATGCATGTTGATTTACTTTACACTGGAATACACTGATGACAACACGTTTATTTGTTATTGTTCGGTCTAATAGTTACGATGTCTATGAGCTTTCCCGATAAAGCCTTTTGGCTTGTTTCTGTCACTTACGCCTAATATGAAAACCATATCAACTAATTCGTCTGAAGAAAAATTAATAGCGTTTAAACACAAATAAATTTTTGATCCACAATAATTTCTTTTTCAACACCATAAAGTTGTCAGAAATCTAAATTCATTACGGCAGTACAAATTGTTTATTTTTGTTCAACTCATGGCTAATTTATTGAAAGTGTAGATATTTTTACATTTTTTAAATAAAACATGAAATATTAAAAGAACGTTGCGTTTTAGAGCATTTATTATAATTGCATATTTAAAGAGGTTGAAATTATCTGTGAAGTAAGCTAATAATACCTATACAGGTGGGGTCAATTTGAAAAAATCGAGTAATATTTATTTAAAGAGTGCTACATTTGTTCCGATTTAAAAAACACCCTGTATAAGATATTGATGTCGTGTTGTGTGTGTGTGTGTGTGATACGTTTATTTGGCTCTGGATTTAACCAACTGGCCAGCTTAAGATGTCGTGTTTTAACAGAATATTTCTATATACTTAGCTATAAGATTGTTGAATACATTAAATTTTATTTTTTAGTTTACCTATATAAGTTAGGTATATTTAAAAATTAATTTTTGGATGTTTTCCAAGAAAATTTTAGGAAAAATTAAATAATCTGGCAACATCGCATAAATCGCCAAAAAAAAAGGTAATTATTTGGAATACCGGAAACAGAGAATTATTCGCTGATTTTTTGCATACACTAATTGGAGGTCGCTGATCACGATTATCCCTTTGTGTTTTCTCGGGAAAGGCATAGTTTTTGAGAAAAAAATGTAAAGTTGTTTCAACTCACCCGTGTGGTATTTTGTATGTAATCCTAAAATGGTGCTATTTGCAATAAAATATCACGTGTAGGACCAATACTATACACTTCTTTGTTGAAATAAACGAAGTGTATCACAAGAAAACCCTGGGAAAATGCCGAAAAACGTAGTAACTTGTAAGTAAACAGACAAATTAATGTAGATTGTCTGACAAAAACAACAGACCCATAGAATACGAGGGGACAGTAGAATACGCTTCGACGACTGCGCATCCAAATTTGTTGGAACGCCAAGGGGGCCGCCATTTAAAGACTTAATGTCAGATGATATGTCACTTCCCCTACAAATTCGTTTGGTTTACAAGTAAAATAACCTTATTTTCCGTATTCACGTGTTTCGCATTTTTTGCTGTAGGTTTTAAGGGTGCTGTTTTACTATTGAATTGACGATTGTGTATTATTGTTTTTGGTTTATTAAAAATCATGACTTGTTCTGTAAGTGGGTGTAAGCCACAATCATCGGGAATTTCGTTTTTTCAGTAAGTTGGTATTCATATATTTATGATACTTAAGATAAATAAATCAAGCAATTTTACATTACCCATATTTTTCAGGTTTCCACGTATTAAATAAATGACTTAATGCCCTAGGTATACTCGGGAAATGGACTTGAGCCAAACACAAAAGGTGTGCTCACAACACTTTGACACCAATGATTTCATTTATGCGGGAGAAAAGAAAATTTTAAAGCCAGGAGTAGTTCCTTTATTAAAAAAATGTGACATACCGATATTGCAGCCATACAAGAAACTAGTTCAGATATAAGCAATATAGAAGCAACTACATCCTTTGTGTCAGTAGATTCATCTTCAACGTCTAAGTGCAAGTGCCATAGGAAAGAATAAATCAAAAAGACCCCCAATCGTAAAGAGAAAAAGAAGGTATGTACTTGATAATTTAACATGTTTATTTAAATTGAAAATTACTGAGAATGATTCGCTTACGGATAAGAAAATTCTATTGAGCAGGGGCCGTGAAAAAATATGGCTGTAAAATTTCATTTAAATGTCATGATATAGGCTGCAAATAAACGCTTAAAGTTAGGTACCACTATTTCCAAACACCCTGTATAAAATGATCATATTGCGTACTGCAGTAGTTTCTGACATAGATCAATTTCAGGTGGGTAGGTACCTATTTGCCACCAAGCATTTAGATTTTTTCAAATTGTGTGGGTTTGAGCATTTCCACATAACAGTTTATTTTATGTACTGAGGTTGGTTGTCAAGTTAGTTTATATTCAAAAAGTTTTACAATATTTTAGTACTCCAAAAAGTGCAACTTGTACAAGCTCGGAAGGCTTCCCTAAATGTAGAACACTCATTCCTTTTTTCTCGATACTAGCACTGATAGCAGTACAAGATGAAGAAGAGTTAGAGTGATTAGAGAAATTCACAATTATAGGTCTAAAAATCACAAAGTATTTTAAATAAAATTTTGGTGCCTAGCTTGTTTATTAACAACTTTTGTTTATTTATTATGCAATTTCTTGTCATGACAATATACAATATTATAACTAAACCGTTATGTCAAAGGGCTATTATTGACAAAGATCCTACTGCCCACAAATATTAACATGCTGCCATAATAGATGATTACAGTCTTGACAAAAAAAAACACCTAATTATTAGACAGTTACATTTTTATTTAATAACGTGTTTTATACTTTTCGACTTCTTTACTTATAACTTATAATTGTAGTATTGTAAGGGTTTATATTATTTTTAATTACTGTCACATTGTATGTCTTTAATTAAAAAAAAAAAATGTCTGTATTGACCTACTATGTAAACAAGCTTTGGTAGTACCATTAGTAATTGTATATGCTGTACTATAAAAATTGATAATATTTTGTAAAATTTGGTATTAATTTTACCAATATTCACTTTTAATTCATCCTCTAAGCGGAAGTAACATTTAATACTTGACTAGAAACTAAATTACCTAACTAATATGAAATAATAAAAGGTGCTTATAGGGTAAAACTCTTAGAAGGCAATATGTACAAAAATCTATATACATATTTATTTTCATTTATAGGGTAAAACTCTTAGAAGGCAATATGTACAAAAATCTATATACATATTTATTTTCAGTGCCTCGCCCTCCATTTTCAGAAAAAGCACAGAAATTCTCAGAAGGAAACAAGCTGTTTATCGCAAGAAACTGTACACAGCTAGGTACAAGAAATTCAAAGAAAAAGTGGCAAATGTGCAAAGTGTCATTTGTTCATTAAAAAAACAGCAGCTGCTTTCAGAAAATGCCTTGGAACATTTACAAAAAAGGTTTGACAGTGTGCCTGCATTGCTAATGGCTCGACATTTAAAAAATGTACAGAATATATCCACCACTCATGAAACATACCCAGCACCATTACGAGCCTTTGCAGCTACACTTCATTTTTATTCTAATAGATGATTTATATATATATATATATAAATTGGAAGGGTAGTCTTTTTGACTGACTAGTTGGAAAACAAAGTTTTTTAAAGTATTGGGGTATCAGTCATTGGAGGGCCATATAAGTAAAACCTCTTTTTTACTACGCCGAGCTTTCGAAAATCTTTATTTTCTTTTTCAAGGCTACAAAACAGAGAAGCAATAATTATTATAACATGAAAAGTGACAATTTTTTTATAAATAAATCTATTACCTTGGGTGCAAATTGGGTATTAATTGCAAAGTTAGGCATTATTACAACAGGAAAATATAGAAAAGCATCGGAAAATCACTTAGAAACAGTCAATCATAGTTTTACATCACTGTACATGTGTTTGACTGATTGTTCGAGAATTTTTACTTTTTTTGTACAATTTTTTTTAAATAATTCGGTTACTCCTGACATACGTTGCTGAAGGTAGGCAACCCAAGAACCAAGGAAAGGAAACATCTGTCACATGCTCCCCCACAAACGGTTACTCGGATCACCGTCCAACAGGTGGCGACTGCAGAAAATCCCGATATCTGTTGTTAAAGGTAGGTAACACCAAAGAACCACGGAAGGGAAACACCTGTCACCTGCGTCCCCAATATGGTCACTTGGATCACCGTTCAATAGGTGACGACTCTAGAAAATCGAGGTGAAGGTTTGATAAACGCCCGCGAGAGGTCACTGTCACTGACCCCCGAAACGAGTTTCATATTTACAGATATCGTGCATTGCAGGAAACGAAACTCACCTTGCCAGTTAGTAGGTCACGTTTGCCACAACCCACAACTCTGTTGTTAGATGGCTATGTCGAGATTTTCTGCGTTTTGATAGTGAAAACATCTATTATTACATTATTATTCCAAAAGTAGGTTACATTAAGAGAGCTATTCGGTGAGAATGAGTCACTAGAGTAAAGGTAGGTAACACCAAAGAACCACTGAAAGGAAACATCTGCCACATGCGTCCCCAATGTGGCCCCTTGGATCACCGTCCAATAGGTGGCGAGTCCAGAAAATCGAAGTGAAAGTTTGATGAATGCCCGCGAGCGGTCACTGTCACTGACCCCCGAAACGAGTTTCATATTTACAGATATCGCGCATTGTAGAAAACGAAATCCACCCTGCCACCTAGTAGATCACGCTTGCCACACAACACCACTCTGTTATTAGATGGAAGTGTAGAGATCCATTTCATACCCATGTCACTGTGGGGGCGAAATTGATCTCCCTTATCAATTTTCTTTGAAACATTTTTTTAAAAATAATTGTAATATATTTATATAGCATTTAGTCGTCAGGTGGTGATTTACAATCAATGTACCTACATTAAGAAATTATTTAGTTAAAAATCTAGCGGTAAAACGAAAAAGCTGACATACATGTATATAATTTTGAAGATGTTTCTTTTGTCTCTCAATAGCAAAACACAGTTTGCAGATAGTATTGGTGATGCCGATTATTAGAAAGTGATATTATTCATTTGAAATTTGTTGGGAAGGAAGCAGTTATATAAAATGTAACTATGTCATCATAATTTAAGTATAAGGTCCTATTTATAATTAATATGAGATAACGTTGATTTTCTGTGCTTTGATAGTGAAAACATCTATTGTTGCATTATCATCTTAACACTAGGTTTCATTAAGAGAGCTATTCTGTGAGAAGGAGTCACTAGAGTTTATAGTAATTAAATGAGCATATATTGCGCTTAGATCTGAGATGTCTCTTTTTTTATTTAAACAATTCGGTGCTAAATGGGTTTCTGCCATCTCTAAGAATAGCCTTTTTGTTAAGTTGTTCTCTGTGTGTAATGTTGATACCGCCGAATAGTCAGGTTCATGTCCCGTATCTTGGACATGTTCCGATAGTGCGCATGATCGTTTTTTTAATCTGCAGTCACTTTTATGTGATGTTCAACGATCTTTTAAAACACGTGACGTTTGTCCTATGTACACTTGGTTACAGGAAGAGCAAGGAATACTATATACCACTCCTGACATTTGTATAGTATTTATTTTGTCTTTTAGTTTGGTAAACAGGTTGCCTACTTTTTTTGGATATTTTTGTGTGATTTTAATTGTAGGGATGGATTTGAACACTTTGATTATTTTGGTAGTGACAGTAGTGATAGCCGGAAGGGCATAGTAATATAAAATTCTATTTTGAGAAGCAAAAGCTGATATATCCGGAGAAACACCCCTCACACTCTCTACCCGTGGTGCAATGATCGAGCCTGTATTATAAATTAATTTTTTTAAAAGTTTTTTTGGATATGAATTTTCTAACAATGTGTTATATAGTCTGTCCAAATTCCTTTGTTTGAAAGAGTGATGACAAATTTTGGTTATCCTAGACTTAAGTGCCAACACTAAGTTTATTTTCATTTTTTCTGTATGATACGAATGGTAATTCATATACCTGCCTGAATTGGTAGGTTTTATGTACCAATCTAAAATGACTTGGTTGGTTTCAGTCCGGATTAATTTAGTGTCAAGAAAAGGTACGCTCATGTTTTGTTCTTCTTCAATTGTGAATTGTATGTAACTATTGTAGCTGTTGAAAACAGTTAAAATTTCATCTTTTTTATCCAAAGGTATGGCGCAGACTATATCATCCACATATTTCTTTATAAAAGGTAAATGAAAGGATAGTTGTGAAATGCATGTATCCAGGAGATCGTCCATTACAAACTGGGCGAGTATAGGGGATAGTGTTGCTCCCATTGGAGTACCTAAATTTTGCTTGAAAAAGTTGTTATTAAATTGAAAATATGTTGATTGAAAAATGAATTCTATAATTTCGAAAAATTGATTTTTAGGTATTGTTGTGAGTTGGGATATTACCTGCCATCTAGCTTCAATACTTTTTTTCACTAATCCAAGAGGTATATTACTATACAAAGAAATTACATCCAGACTAATTAGTACATAGTTGTCTGGAATCTGTTTTTCGTTCATAAATTCTGAAAATTGAAAGGAGTCATATGTATAGTAGTCGTTGTCCTTGTTGTACGATTGTGTCAAAATATCAGCAACAAAAGATGATAGTTTGCTGTTAGGAGCATTAATTGATGATATAATAGGTCTTAATGAAAGAGTGGGTTTGTGGATTTTTGGCAAACCATAAAATTTTGGTGATGTTTGATTATAAATTGTAAGAGCCTTGGATTGTTGTTCATCAACAAAACCTCTCTTTTTCAAATTAGATGCTATTTTGTTGGCTTTCTGCTGAAAGGTAGATGTAGGGTCACGTGCTAATGGTTGATAGTATTTTCTATCTTGTAAGATTTCTTGTGATTTTGAAATGTAAGTATCCTTTAGCATTATGACCGTTACGTTACCCTTATCTGCCCTAGTTACATAAAGTTCTTCATTTTCCTTTAGGAATTTTTTAGTTTTATTGAAAAGAATATCAAGATATGTGTTGTTATATGGCCTTCTAAAGTGATTAGTTAAAATGTTGGTGATTTTAGCCCTGTATATGTTTTTGTCAGTTTCTGGAGAATGATAGATGATCTATCATTCTCCAGAAACGACTACTATACATATGACTCATTTCAATTTTCAGAATTTATGAACGAAAAACAGATTCCAGACAACTATGTACTAATTAGTCTGGATGTAATTTCTTTGTATAGTAATATACCTCTTGGATTAGTGAAAAAAAGTATTGAAGCTAGATGGCAGGTAATATCCCAACTCACAACAATACCTAAAAATCAATTTTTCGAAATTATAGAATTCATTTTTCAATCAACATATTTTCAATTTAATAACAACTTTTTCAAGCAAATTTTAGGTACTCCAATGGGAGCAACACTATCCCCTATACTCGCCCAGTTTGTAATGGACGATCTCCTGGATACATGCATTTCACAACTATCCTTTCATTTACCTTTTATAAAGAAATATGTGGATGCTATAGTCTGCGCCATACCTTTGGATAAAAAAGATGAAATTTTAACTGTTTTCAACAGCTACAATAGTTACATACAATTCACAATTGAAGAAGAACAAAACATGAGCGTACCTTTTCTTGACACTAAATTAATCCGGACTGAAACCAACCAAGTCATTTTAGATTGGTACATAAAACCTACCAATTCAGGCAGGTATATGAATTACCATTCGTATCATACAGAAAAAATGAAAATAAACTTAGTGTTGGCACTTAAGTCTAGGATAACCAAAATTTGTCATCACTCTTTCAAACAAAGGAATTTGGACAGACTATATAACACATTGTTAGAAAATTCATATCCAAAAAAACTTTTAAAAAAATTAATTTATAATACAGTTTCGATCATTGCACCACGGGTAGAGAGTGTGAGGGGTGTTTCTCCGGATATATCAGCTTTTGCTTCTCAAAATAGAATTTTATATTACTATGCCCTTCCGGCTATCACTACTGTCACTACCAAAATAATCAAAGTGTTCAAATCCATCCCTACAATTAAAATCACACAAAAATATCCAAAAAAAGTAGGCAACCTGTTTACCAAACTAAAAGACAAAATAAATACTATACAAATGTCAGGAGTGGTATATAGTATTCCTTGCTCTTCCTGTAACCAAGTGTACATAGGACAAACGTCACGTGTTTTAAAAGATCGTTTAACATCACATAAGTGACTGCAGATTAAAAAAAAACGATCATGCGCACTATCGGAACATGTCCAAGATACGGGACATGAACCTGACTATTCGGCGGTATCAACATTACACACAGAGAACAACTTAACAAAAAGGCTATTCTTAGAGATGGCAGAAACCCATTTAGCACCGAATTGTTTAAATAAAAAAAGAGACATCTCAGATCTAAGCGCAATATATGCTCATTTAATTACTATAAACTCTAGTGACTCCTTCTCACAGAATAGCTCTCTTAATGAAACCTAGTGTTAAGATGATAATGCAACAATAGATGTTTTCACTATCAAAGCACAGAAAATCAACGTTATCTCATATTAATTATAAATAGGACCTTATACTTAAATTATGATGACATAGTTACATTTTATATAACTGCTTCCTTCCCAACAAATTTCAAATGAATAATATCACTTTCTAATAATCGGCATCACCAATACTATCTGCAAACTGTGTTTTGCTATTGAGAGACAAAAGAAACATCTTCAAAATTATATACATGTATGTCAGCTTTTTCGTTTTACGCTAGATTTTTAACTAAATAATTTCTTAATGTAGGTACATTGATTGTAAATCACCACCTGACGACTAAATGCTATATAAATATATTACAATTATTTTAAAAAAAATGTTTCAAAGAAAATTGATAAGGGAGATCAATTTCGCCCCCACAGTGACATGGGTATGAAATGGATCTCTACACTTCCATCTAATAACAGAGTGGTGTTGTGTGGCAAGCGTGATCTACTAGGTGGCAGGGTGGATTTCGTTTTCTACAATGCGCGATATCTGTAAATATGAAACTCGTTTCGGGGGTCAGTGACAGTGACCGCTCGCGGGCATTCATCAAACTTTCACCTCGATTTTCTGGACTCGCCACCTATTGGACGGTGATCCAAGGGGCCACATTGGGGACGCATGTGGCAGATGTTTCCTTTCAGTGGTTCTTTGGTGTTACCTACCTTTACTCTAGTGACTCATTCTCACCGAATAGCTCTCTTAATGTAACCTACTTTTGGAATAATAATGTAATAATAGATGTTTTCACTATCAAAACGCAGAAAATCTCGACACAGCCATCTAACAACAGAGTTGTGGGTTGTGGCAAACGTGACCTACTAACTGGCAAGGTGAGTTTCGTTTCCTGCAATGCACGATATCTGTAAATATGAAACTCGTTTCGGGGGTCAGTGACAGTGACCTCTCGCGGGCGTTTATCAAACCTTCACCTCGATTTTCTAGAGTCGTCACCTATTGAACGGTGATCCAAGTGACCATATTGGGGACGCAGGTGACAGGTGTTTCCCTTCCGTGGTTCTTTGGTGTTACCTACCTTTAACAACAGATATCGGGATTTTCTGCAGTCGCCACCTGTTGGACGGTGATCCGAGTAACCGTTTGTGGGGGAGCATGTGACAGATGTTTCCTTTCCTTGGTTCTTGGGTTGCCTACCTTCAGCAACGTATGTCAGGAGTAACCGAATTATTTAAAAAAAATTGTACAAAAAAAGTAAAAATTCTCGAACAATCAGTCAAACACATGTACAGTGATGTAAAACTATGATTGACTGTTTCTAAGTGATTTTCCGATGCTTTTCTATATTTTCCTGTTGTAATAATGCCTAACTTTGCAATTAATACCCAATTTGCACCCAAGGTAATAGATTTATTTATAAAAAAATTGTCACTTTTCATGTTATAATAATTATTGCTTCTCTGTTTTGTAGCCTTGAAAAAGAAAATAAAGATTTTCGAAAGCTCGGCGTAGTAAAAAAGAGGTTTTACTTATATGGCCCTCCAATGACTGATACCCCAATACTTTAAAAAACTATATATATATATATACATCCCATATGCGATAGGTCCTCACTCATATGGCGCAGCTATAAGTCATCCACCAGAAGGAGTGGAGATATATATAATTTTAATTTAATATATTATATGGCATGCCACAAGACCACATGACAAGATTTTTTAAAAAAATTTTTTATTTCAAATTGGTATATGAGTTGCTATCTTTAAGTCTTCCGACGAAACTACTATATTTGCGTCATCCATACAACGCTTTAGGTCCCCCTGCATATATAGGAATTATAGGAACTACAGTGGATAGGTCCTCCAACAGCATTGCCAAAACTTCTATTTTGTTACGGTTATTTTCCCGCGTTTATTGCCTACTACATAATCCAAAAGCATTTTATACTTGTTGCTTCAAGAAAAATGAGAGAGCTAAGTAGGATCCTTATTGAAGCAAAAAAAATTAATCCTACCATTAAAGATCTCTTTGACGCGTGTTATATGTTAAAATATATTCTATTCAAATTACTGCCATGTTTGAGAGGGATATTAATTTTTACTTACAAACGAATAGAACGTAACATCGGATTTACTGAAAGTACACCATATTTTTTTCATTATAACCTGTATTTCTTGTGTATTCCTTATCCAGTGTCTTATTTATAATAAATTAAAAATAATTTTAAAGGTGGAGATCGTGTAGTTATTTTTAAGGCTGTCCCAGAGCGACACTCTTTTTGAAAATTTTAATAATAATAATAATCATAATAATAATAATAATATCCCGCCAACGCCGGTCCTAAGCCCGGGTGAAAAAGGGGGAAGGGGAGGAGTGAAACAACTTCGTTAAAAAACCGGGGTTTATCTGGCCCGGATGATGCCAACCTGTAAGGGCCCCTGCCTAGGGTTACAGGCAAAAACCCATGAAAACGGAGACCAGAAGTGGTAAACGCCTCGGAAAAAGGTCGCTGCCTGGGGATTGCCAGGGCATGTCTGGAGCTGGCGCTGTACATGACAGCATGCGGACCGCCGGTGGCAGGGTGCTGAGGAGGCGGGCCCCTGCCATGCAAGCAGCTACAGCCCAACAGGAAAGAGAAGAGGAAGAAGTAACGCCAAGGAGTCAAACAAGAACCGTTACTCCCACCGCCGAAGGTGCTGCGCAAGAGCTACAGCCAGCGATCACCCAAGCGAGACATCGCATGAAGTGGACAACAGCCATTAATGAAACTATAATGCGTATTTTTTACAGGGTGACGTAACTAGGACAAGATACGACCGTATACCGACAAAGACTGCACGCTGGTTTCTGCAATATATACCCACACCTCCAAGTCTCAGAACAAAGAGTAGCAGATTAGTACAGAGTAATACTCAGAAATAGACTCATTCCAGAAACCAGATTAAATACAATTAAAAGAGAAATTGAACGAGAAATCCAAGAACAAGAAGAACAAGGAATTGGCGAAGAAAATGCAAGAAATACAACAGAAGCGCCACAACCCGAAGACCAAGAAAATGAACAAGCTGAATTATAACCTAAAGATCGAGCTCAGCAAGAAGAGCAGCTGATTGAAAACCCACCAGAAAACTATCAGCTTATCGAAAATCTGGCTATGGAAATGAGAAGAGCTGAAATAAAATACGAAGGTACAGATCCACTGTGTAGACCACCGCTACCCAAGCTAAACTCCTCCAAAAAACTAGCAGCCACACTAGAGGTAATGAACAACAGAATTCTACCAGAATATGTTGCAAGAGCAACATCATAGGAAGCTATACATACGGTAATATACTGTGCAGCATTACAGTAGCCAAATCAACTGGAGCAAAAATAAGGCAAAATGGCCACCAGGCAAGAGTCGAGCCCCGAATACCCGCATGGCAGCAAAGAATTCAGAAGAAAATAGCAGCGCTCAGAAGCAGTATTGGACAACTTCAATCTTACATAAGTGGAATTAGATCAGCAAGAGTACTACGATCTGTACAAGCTATAATGACTCAAAACAGGATCCACTCAAGACAAGATGCCGAAAATATCTCCCCACAACAAGGCCTTGATACATTAAAACAGAAACTGTCCGTATACGCAGGCCGTTTGAGACGATATAAAGCCAGTAATGCGCGGTGACAAGACAACGCCCTATTCCAAAGATCGGAAAAAGCTTTCTACATGGCAATAAATGATGGAGATAAAGAGGAGGGAAGCACCTACCCAACAAAAGGAGCAATAGACCAATTCTGGAAGGACCAGCTAGCCAGACCTACAAACTACAACGTTAACGCTAGTTGGATTCGTGAAAAAAATGTAATCTCCCAGAACTACAACGAAATGCAACACGAACCATTCACAGCGGCAGAAATATCCGCCACCACCAGGGAGTTACATAACTGGAGAGCGCCTGGCCCGGATGGAGTACATAATAAATTACTGGATTAAGAAATTCTGGTGCGCGCATGGGAAACTGGCTGCATTAATTAATGAAACTCCGAAAGACCCCCTATAGCTGCTACCGTTTCTCACTTAAGAAACAACGTATCTTCTGCCAAAAGACCGCAAAAATACACACGATCCATCAAAATATCGACCAATCACTTGCCTCTCCACACTTTACAAGCTGATAACATCCTGTATTACCAAGAGAATTTCTTCCCACTGTGAAAGATACAATTATAGCCCCACAACAGAGAGGGTGCACCAAAGGAGCCATGGGATGCAAGGAACAATTAATAATTGATTCAGTTATCAGCAATCAAGCTTATTCTTAGCAAAGAAACCTCTATACTGCCTTTGTAGATTACAAGAAGGCGTTTGACTCCGTACCACACGAGTGGCTCCTTTGCATATTAAAGATCTACAAAATCGACCCTTACTTGATAAAATTTCTACAGCACGCAATCGGGATGTGGAAGACCAAGATCCATCTTAATGAGGGGATCACCAATATTTTCACCGATATAGTTCCAATAAAACGAGGAATATTCCAGGGTGATTCCTTAAGTCCTCTGTGGTTCTGTCTAGCTATGAACCCTCTCTCCAACCGACTAAACTCCACAAGATATGGATTCGCTATCAAAAACGGCAACCAAGAAGCAAGTAGGGTTAACCATCTTCTATATATGGATGATCTAAAACTACTGGCCGCTACCAAAAACCGAATGGATCAGATGCTTAAAATAGTGAGGGAATTCTCCAGTGATGTCGGAATGCAGTTTGGCCTGGATAAATGTGGTACTCTCACCATGATAAGGGGAAAAATACAGCAAAACCCGTTCGTTATGCAAGATGGCCAGGAGATACAGGCAATGGGAGAAGGCGAGAATTACAAATATTTGGGGATGAAGCAGGCTCAACGCATTAGTCATGCAGCGATGAAGACAGATATAAGGGAAGAGTTTTTTAAGAGAACAAAAGGGCTTCTGAGAACGAAACTGAACAGCAAGAACTTGTTCAAAGCAATTAACACCTACGCTTGTTCAGTTCTGTCCTACTCATTCGGCATAGTAGACTGGAGCGTGACTGACATCGAAGGACTACAGCGCAAAATCAGAACTCAACTTACCAAAACAATCAAACATCACCCAAGAAGTGCGGAAGAGCGGACTTCTCTACCACGACATCGGCGGAAGAGGTCTGGCAGACATTGGAAAAATAATGGATCAACAAATAACCAACTTAAGGGAGTACTTCCGCAATAAAGCCCAAACTTCAGACCTACACCATGCTATTTGCGAAGCAGACCACTCCACTCCTCTAAGATTGAGGGATCAGAATGTCCCACAACACCACAAGACCAATGAAGAAAAGCTACAGATATGGAAGGAAAAACCTCTGCACGGACGACACCTGAACGAGGCAGCCCAGGATCACGTCGACAGTCTTGCGTCGAACTACTGGCTCATCTCTGGACAGATGTTTCCTGAAACGGAGGGATTTCTACTGGCAATTCAAGATCAGGTTATACCAACTAGAAACTACCTGAAATACATAATTAGAGACAACACAGTATAGGCAGATCAATGCAAATATGGATGTCAAACGGCAGAAACGATCCAACACATCACGGGAGGATGCCAGATGTTTTCTGCAACAGAATACAAGGAGAGGCATGATGCAGTGGCCAAGATCCTACACCAGGAGTTAGCGGTGAAACTACAGCTTGTCCAAAACGAGAAGATCCCATATTATAAATATACACCACAGACAATCTTAGAAAGCAACCACTATAAGATGTACTGGGATCGGACTATTCTTACTGATCAGACGGTGGCCCACAACAGATCGGACCTTGTAGTGGTAGACAAGAGGGCCAGGAAAACGACTCTAATAGATATAGCTATACCAAATAATAACAACCTTCTAGTGAAGCATGCTGAGAAGATAGCGAAGTATCGAGACCTCCAGGAGCAAATAAGAACACAGTGGAATATGGACAGCATCGAAACCATGCCGATTATTGTTTCAACAACAGGAGTAATCCCAAACAAGCTTTTGGAAAACCTTAGAACACTAGACGTACCTCAAGATCTCTACAAGGATATGCAGAAAGCAGTGCTACTTTCAACAAGCCGGACAGTCAAAAAGTATATGGGTAACCAAAGAAGAACCCCACGGGCCCAATAACACGGAAGGGGCCCCCACAGAGCTCAATCCTTTTGATATAGGTGATATCTGGGATGAGTGAATGTTCCCCGTAGAGGGAGTGCATGACAGGTCTCGCGACCTGTCAGAAAATCCATAATAATAATAATATTAAGGGTTGAAGTTAAGATCTTTAAATTAAAAATAAATATTTGTTCAAAAACTGAAGATGGAAGAACAAAGTTTAACAGATTTTATCAGTAAATGATGTATGTCATTGAAAACGTTATTTTGAGGAAAAATCGAATGTAAAAAAGTGCAGGTTGTCATTTAAAAAAATGTATACAACGTGTCCAAGATAAGGAGGGCCAGTACAGGGATCTCGGAAACCGTAAGAGATACGAAGTCGGTTGAATGGAGGTAAAGTTGCGCATTTACGTGCCTAATAATATGCCGTTTAGAAGTTTTAAAATTCGGAGCAGTTCCGGATATATCCGGAAAAAAACGAAGTTTTGAAAAATAGTTTTATTTTTTTCCTGGGTTTATTTGAGCACGAATTCTAAAGTAAATTGTACTTTTACATTGCCACTTTTTCCGCTCTATCTAACACCGTTCATTGTTTTGTAATCCGACGAGTGGTCTTCGAGGGGCCATTATCAATTTTCTTTCTTTAAATACGGTCCTGTTTTCTTGATATTGGAATTTGAGAGCTTTTTTTCTTCCGAATGCAACGATTTATGATACATTCTGGTTTAATGACGTTTCGAGGGTTTTTTGAACATCAGGAGATTTTGGGATACGGTCCTGTATTTTTCCAAATTTTATAAATATCATCTCATAAGTAAGCTCTAAATTTTTACTTATGTTGGACTAGATCCATAAATAACATATAATTTAATAATAAACCACAAATAAGTGAACAAAAAATATACAGAAACATTATCGCAAACTTCTGTTGATTCGGGATTTCAAAGAAAAGTAGGCGCTTGAAACAAAAAAATTAAGATGGTGACGCGTTATTTGTTTCACTTGACATTTCCATTGTGATCGTTGTCAACATTTGATAAAATAAAACACGATAGAATATCAAACTATTTAGCATTTGTAAAATTATGTTCCGTATTTTCTGGAAAATACAAAACCTCTTAAATCGCTTTCAAATATTGACCACGATCACAATGGGAATGTCAAGTGAAAGAAATATCGCGTCACCATCTTAATTTTTTTGTTTCAAACGCCTACTTTTCTTTTAAATCCCGTATCAACACAAGTTTGAAATAATGTTTCTGTATATTTGTTGTTCACTTATTTGTGATTTATTATTAAATTATTTGTTATTTATTGAACTAGCCCAACATAAGTAGAAATTTAGAGCTTACCTATGAAATATTATTTATAAAATTAAGAGAAATACAGGACCGTAGGTAGTTCCGATGCAACCGGAAATGACGTTTATTTGATTTTTAGGTAAAATTAAGATCCCGCTATACAAAGAAGATCCCGAGTTTGAATATAATATATTTAACATAATGCATGTTTTGTAAATATGATTTATAAAGGTTTATTTTTTGAGAGAATGTAGTTAATAAATGCTGTATTTTTTTATTATCTGACCATTTTATTTCATAATTTTTTTTTATAGCCCCGGTTTTAAATAGATCAATTCAAAAAATTTCTGTATTAATTATGCGTTACATATTTCGCTCCAAAGAACACCATCAGATCTAAAATAAGTATGAGATAATGATGTTCACAGATTAACACGGCCAATTTCAACATCGACCTTAAAATTAAAGAAATAAACCAAAACTAACAAATCAATGTAAGTTATACAAATATCAAATTAAAATGATATCAGAAAAACGAAATAATAGAAAAAGGAGCGATGTTTTGCAACATTTCCAATAATAATACAGTTCCTAATTTCAAAGAAAAAGTTATAGGGTTGTTTCCAAATTGTATTAATAGTTTCGTCAAACTATTTTTGACCTCATAAACCCTGCAAAAATGTTTATATCCATGCCACTAAAAAAACTATTCTTTTAAAATTAAAAAATTGCATTTAGATAGATCACTCAGTCTTTGAACAATAGATGTTTAAAAATAGACTAATAAAACGGCGTGGTGAGCGGTTTAGCAAAACTGTAAAAAGAGAAATCGTTTAAAATTAAATAATAAATGATGGAGGACTTATCCACTGCGAACTAATAATCGGGTATACACGCGGGAAGATACACAGCGTTGTCGATATGACGGATGACCTATCCACCGCAAGCTAGTAAATATGTATACGAGTGACGTCGAACAAATATATACGCGTTGCGCGTCCTCTACAAAATGGAGCGTCAAAGCACGGAACTAAAATACCCAAATTAACGAAAAAACCGCTTTAAGTGAGCCGGCTGAAAATTTGTCAGCATTTTTAGGATGAGCCTCAGGACCAATTAACATGGGAAGCGATAGGTCGTCCGTATACGGTTGACCTATCTCACCCGGAAGACCTATTCAATGTAAATGGTCTATTAGCGGAGGACCTATCGCATATGGGATAGATATATATATATATATTAACTAATTTATGATATTACACAATATGTACACAAAATCTCTAATATTATGGGAAAATATGTGAATCATTGACTATGATGTTTCTCACCTGCTTAAAAGATGTTAAAACTTACAAGTTATTGTATTTATAGCATAATGTATATGACATACAAATAACCCTAACTGATATAGGAAAAAAAAATATTTATATATGACTTAATGTTTATTATTGCATTGTAGGTTTGTACTTTCATCAATTATTGTCTGTAAATAAATCGCTGTATTATATCTGAAGAGATAATTTTGTTAAAAATTATTTACCCTTGTCCTATTATCTGTGTCCTTATCAAAATAAAAATATTACAGCTTTAGTCCTGAAGGCACGAACATATAGTTCCTAAGTTTGTGCCTCGAGGACTATTGCGAACACTTCAAAGTAATAGCAATCTCAGATAGTACATCGAAACAATTTGAGAGTGTATGTTCTTAATCTTCGGTTTTGTGGTGTATTCTTTTTAAAGAAATGAACCAGGTAAATACATTCCTATTGTAAAAAGAGCAAAACGCTGTTAACAGTCTGACCTGTACCAAGTGCATTTTTTCATAAAATCAAAGCCAGCGAATGTCTTACACTAAAATATTTAGTTTTGATTACGATTTCTGATTATCCGTAGAAATTAGCAAAGTCAACTATATATGGCATTCCAACGATACCAGAATGTTATTATGGAAGTTATATAGAGCTGTTATCACTAATAGTTCATTGATAATTTGAGCCTATGTGAAGTAAAAAAATGACTTCTATTAGTAGCTCTATATAATATACTTGCCTATCTAAAAATTTGTCATAAAACAAAAAATATATGAGGTTAGGTTACCTTTAAAACAGAATTTTAAATTTGGCGCTGTCAAATTGACATTTAGTCTTTAAATGGCCCAAGGTTTATAGACAAGAAAGGTTGCCTGGTAACTATAAAGTGGGGAAGCGGCGTGAGAGGAAGATTGCGCGTCATCATGTGTGCCGAATCAGCTGTTTGACTATTAGAGCTAATGGTGGATTGTTGTATTATCTGCTTTTTATTTAAATATCTTTTACATTTTGCGATTTTAATAACTATAGTAGTATATTTGACATTTTAGAAAGATAGTTTGGTGATTTAGTGGAGTAAAATTAGTGATTAGTTTGCATTAGCAAGAACTTTATAACTTTACTACCCTACATGGGCAGAAAAACCATTATTTGTACTACTGTGGTTTTCAAATAGTAAGTTTTATCAGGGGTTTTATTTTAAATTCATGTACTTACATAATATTATATTATATTAAATATATCTGATCTATTATATGTTTTATTTTTCTTGAATTATTTTTATTATAGGTACCTACCTATTAATAATCGTAACCTATATTTAATTGTATGATTGTAGGTGGGTCGTTATGCCGGGCGGAACTATTTGCAGTGTGGCAACCTGCAAAAGTAATTCCAAAAATGCACAAGTGGAAAAGTTAATGTTTTTTTCGTTTCCTAAAGATCTTCGAGTTAGGAAAGAATGGGTCAGGAAGTGTTATCGCAAAGATAAATGGAGTGCTGATAACAAGAGGATTTGTAGTAGGCATTTCAGACCTGAGGATTTTGCAGATGAAATGAAAGCAAGATTAATGAATTTTGGTCCGAGAAAATTGAAAAAAGATGGTAACATTTTATTATCTACCTACCTACTAACAAAAATTACATTATTTAAATTTTACTTTTAGCTATTCCATCGTTATTTATACCCACAATAGAACAACAGTTGGAAATATCTGAGAGGTCAAAGAGAATGTTAAAGAAAGAAAATAATTCTTTTGTCAGTGACCTAATAACCAGCACAGTAACAACACCCTTGGAAACCAGTAGTGACAAATTTCAATTAACTTACACGGAACCGAGCACGGAACCTACCACAGAAGCTCCTATGGAAACGTGCTATGACACTTTAAAACAAAAATTTGAGTCTTTACAAAGGGAAAATGTTATTCTTCAACAGAAAATTTCTAATCAAGAAAATACTGAGAAGATTTTGAGACAACATCTCGCTGAATTAGAAAAGCAACTGAAAGATGAGCAGGTTCAGTTTAAAGAAAGGGCAAAGGTTTATTTTAAAGATTTCCTAACTTCCAATCAGATTGATATAGCTCTAAAAAATAAGTCAAAAGCTCGTTTGAATACAGAAGAATTATCTCGAGCTTTTACCCTCCGTTACTTTAGCAAGCGGTCATACATTTACTTACGACAGACTTTGCACTATCCTCTGCCAGGTTTATCGACTTTACAGCAATGGGCTGGCAATATAAATTTAAGAAGTGGAATTCTTGAAGATGTTCTTTGTATCATGGACACTGTAGGCCAAACAAAATCTAAAATGTCCAAAGCTACAGTTTTATCGTTTGATGAACTAAAAGTATCTGCTTTGTTGGAGTACTGTGAAAAAGATGACGAAATCATAGGACAACATACTTATATGCAAGTAATAATGGCAAGAGGCTTATTTGATAAATGGAAACAACCAGTGTATATAGGGTTTGATCAAAAAATGACAAAAGAGCTTTTGGAAACTGTTATTTGTCATTTAAACAAAATTAATTATGATGAGGTGGCTTGTGTATCTGATTGTGGTAGTGGTAACCAAGGGCTATGGAAGACAATGGGTATCACTATGAAAAATACTTATGCTGACCACCCTGTCACAAAAAAAACAATATATTTTTTTGCTGACGTGCCTCACTTGCTTAAGCTTTTTAGAAACTGGTTCATAGATACTGGCTTTATTCTTCCTGGCAATATAAAAGTAAACAAAGATCCCGTAAAAAATTTGATTAGCAACACAAGATCCGAAATTAGGTCCTGTCATAGACTTACACCTCTTCATATAAACTGCGAAAAAACTCAAAGGCAAAATGTGAAGTTGGCTGCACAGCTCTTTTCAAATACGACCGCCACAGCTTTAAAGCATTATTTACCAGGTGATAAAGATGCAGCTCAAGCAGTAGGGGATTTATTTATTATTACTGCGCTGGATAAACAATCACTTGCAAATTTGTTCGCTTCTTTCGGACTTAAAATGCATGTTCAGGCAGCTACACGTATTACATCTCACTCCTCAACACTTATAGATTACTTTTGTACAAATATTGAAGAAAACAGTGTTAAGTGTTGCACTGTGGGTAGTGGCCTGTCTGACCACGAAATGATATTCTGCAATCTGTCGCTAAAGACAAATAACCAAAGAATTAAAAAAAAAAAGGGTAGATTATTTACCAAAAATAACTTTAATACTTTTTCCAGACTTTGTGTTGAGAAGGATAGGTTTGGACTTACGTTGGAAGAGTTTCACTCCAATTTGCTATCTATTTTTAATAGGGCATTTCCATTGGTACACATAACAAATAGACGTACTAAAAAACCATGGTTTACGAGGGGTCTGAAGGTTTCTATGAGAAATATGCGATCACTTCATTACCTTCGAAAGTTTTTTCCTAGGAGCGCTTACTTTAATGATTGTTTTAATAGGTACCGTAGAATATATAGAAAAGTAATTAAGGCAGCTAAACTAAATTATTATAATAACAGAATCACCAATGCAAAGAATAAGACTAAGGAATCTTGGCAAATTGTTAACAATCTGAGGGGAAAGAACTGTACACTTCCTGTGGAGTCTGAGCTTACAGCTGAAAACTTCAATAATTTTTACTGCAGTTTGGCGGACACTTTGAATTGTGGGAGGAATCTTGGGGTCGATCCTTTGTCAAACTTAAAAGACGTATCTGTGCCCAACTCCTTTTTTCTCAGTCCCACAGATACAGAAGAAATCAAGAGTGTGCTTCATAATTTAAAAAATAAAAATTCCTCTGGGTGGGATGACATCAATATTAGGGTGCTTTTGCACCTTCCGGATAATGTCCTGCAAGCATTGACTGAAGTTGTGGATAACTCTTTCGAGACGGGCACTGTCCCTTCTTCTTTAAAAGTAGCCACAGTTGTTCCCTTACACAAAGGTGGGGATTGCGATTCACCGGTTAACTTCAGACCTATCTCTTTATTACCAACATTGGCTAAGGTGGTCGAAAAACTAGTCGGGGAACGGGTTTTGTCATACTTAGAGAGACACAACTTGCTGTGTCCTAGACAATTCGGATTTCGGAAATCAAAGAGCACTAGCGATGCTATTTTTTCTCTGCTGGAGGACCTCTATATTGGACTCAATGATGGAGAGTCGGCCGCGGCAGTGTTCTGTGATCTATCAAAAGCGTTTGATTGTGTGGATCACGGAATACTGCTGAGGAAACTCGAAGTGTATGGGTTTAGGGGTAGGACGCTTGATTGGTTTCAGTCCTATCCCTATCTGACAGGGCGGTCTCAGACAGTTATGTTTGGTGGGGTATCGTCGGGATCTCTTGACGTCCGGGCAGGAGTGCCGCAGGGTTCTGTGCTTGGACCGCTGCTCTTTCTGATCTACATAAACGATCTAGCGGCGGTTCAGATTAGGGGTAGGTTTACAATTTTTGCGGACGACACCACGATACTTTGGCGAGGCAGAGACACAAATATCCTCCAAAATGATGTAAATGCAGACTTAAAGAAAATCAAGCAATGGTGCGACTCAAACTGCTTTTCACTTAATGTTTCTAAAACAAATATTGTTACCTTTAAGTGCAATCTTGAAAATACTCTACTGGATAATCAGACCCTAAAAAATCAAACAGAAAATAAATTTTTGGGCTTATTCATAGATAACAAACTAAAATTTGATATTCACTTAGAAAAATTGACCAAGAAAATTGCATCGAACTGTTATGCCATTAGAATTATAGCAAATGAACTGGATCCGGCTACAATCAGAGCATCATATTTTTCCCTTATTGAATCCCAATTACGATATGGTATCTGCTTCTGGGGTGCTTGCTCCCGGGCTCACTTTGACTCTTTGTTCGTGTTGCAGAAGAGGTCGATCCGATACATGTTCAGGGTAAATCGTCGCGATTCTTGTAGGCCTGTATTTCTGTTACATGGAATTCTGACTCTCACTTGCTTGTATATATTAGAGACTGTAAGTCTTATACATAGTAAATATAAGAATGAGCTCCTGAATGTGTCAGTGCATAACACACGGCAAACCTTTGTGATAAATCTTCCAATACCATCCTCCACTCAAACAAAGAATTCAATTATCTATAATAGTAAAAAAATGTTTAACCATTTACCACTGTATATAAGACAGTTGCAGAATGAAAGACAGTTCAGAAAGGCAACTAAAAGGTTACTGTTAGAGAGAGCCTATTACAACTTGAATGAATTTTTTGAGGATCGTTTTTGACAGCAAATTGTTTGTAATCTATACTTGTCCATAGTTATTAAACCTCCTACTTGTTAAATTGTTAATTTATTTGTTTGATTGTTTATTTACATCCTAAGATAAAAAGTAATTCCTGTTGTTTATGTTCTTTTACATCATATTTATTAGTTTATTAGTTTGTATGTGCTTTGTCAACAAAATTAACTTTGATTTTTATGACAATAAAGCTATTTTTGATTTGATTTGATTTTGATTTGATTTATTTAAATTAGTGAATAATTGGTTTGACATAATGAACAGCTATGTACCCTCTGCTGCAATTCCTACCAAAAAACCCTATGGTACAAATTTAGAGCATCAAAATGAAATCTTAGATAAAATGCTCGCTACAGTCAGTGAGATAAGATGCACTGGAAAGAGTATTCTTCAAGTCTTTCAGAAGGGCATATTTATGTCAATAAAATCTTTACAAAGCTTGTATATACACTTGAAAGCCGAGTTTGACATCAAATATCTGTTAACTCATAAATTAAACCAAGACTGCTTGGAAAATTTTTTTTCACAAGTAAGTATAAAAGTATTTTCTACTTTATTATATACCCCTTAAACAATCAAAAGTATGTTATACCTAATTATGTTTTACCTTTACCTAATGATTTTTAGTGATATTTTAGCCAATCACGTGCCAAATTGAACGTATGTTTTAAATTTTTAGATTAGAACCCGCGGAGGGTTGCATGTCCATCCATCACCACTAAACGCCATCTACAGGATTAGAATGATTTTAATTGGTAAAAATCCTGGACTGGTACAATCCCGTTCCAATGTTGAAACATCGATAGGACTTGAGGAAGACGAGTACTTATTAGCAAGTGCTTTAAAGCAAACAAAGCTTTCCGCTATAGAGTTGCAAGAACCAGAGCTCCAACAACTGGTCGAGGCTAATCGGACTGAAACTGAGAGTAACTCCTCCTCTAGCAGCAATAACTCACAGTTATCAGGACAAGGTGAAGCTGAAAAAGATGGATTATCTTACATTGCTGGGTTTTTAGCCAAAAAGCATAAGGAAAAATACCCCTACATGGGAATGTATACATATCAAACAGACGAAGCTGTATCTATTCATAACTATAGCATCCCCTCCTGGATACAAAATTTATCTTTCGGTGGTTTAGTTCAGCCATCAGAACAATGGTCAAAGGAAGTCACAAATATGGAAAAATATTTTAAAAGAATGCATAATGACAAATTTGATAACCCCAAGGAAATCGTTACTAGGACAACTGATTTTATATGTAAAAAAAATGAAAAACATGCCTAGAGAACTGGTTAAGTCATTTTCTCGCCAGAGAGTATTCGTGACAATAAAATTTTTGAATCGTCAAACAGAAGAAAGAAAAATTGAAAAAAGAAAAGCTTCTGAACTCTCCAGAAAAGTTTTTAAAAAAATGAAAAAAGTTGTTAATTAAATTTTTACTATATTTACCAGTTTTTTAATTCACTTGTAAATGTAAAATACTAAAATGTTTGATGCCATAAATATTTTTTCTTTAAAGTAAAAAACTACAGATCACTTTAACGACAGAAGGAAACCTAAAAAATACCTAGTCAATTTCAACTAACTAAAAAATATTCTAACATGTACTTTTAAGTACCTAGCTATAACGTTTAAGGCTATTTTTTAAAGGAATTGTAGTTTGTTTAGTTTCTCCCTAGCTTCACTTAGTCACTTTAAGACTCACGTCATAAAACAACGTAATTTTTAGTTTTTTTATTCATTAAAATGGTATATTGGCTCAATAAACTAGCTTACTCTAATGCGAACCTAGGCACCTTCATTTAAACGGGCCGACACGGTGACGTATTCCCGCGTTTAGCGCTGATTGGTTAAAAGTTGCCAGACAACCTTTCTTGTCTATAAACCTTGTATATGGCCAACCAACAAATCTCACCAGCCGTGCAGAAGCGAGTTCTATTCTGCCGCCAGAAGGAAAAAGACCGTAAGTTAATTTTATTCGATTTTCGGTTTTTGGCTAAAATGAATTCCTTATTACTTGTACTATATAAAAATGTATATTTTGTAACTCCAAAAAATATTTTTTCCCAAAAAATAACATAAAGAAATATTTGAAAATTGCCTTACGTCATCACTTTAAGAAGTAAAAAGGCCGCATTCAACAAGCGGGTAATTACGCGATACGAATTAAAAAACCGCGAAAGAGCAAGTGTAGTTGCATTGTAATCAGCTTGGTTAGTGGTGTTATAGTAAATGATAAGTGACTTTGCTATTAATTATTATTGGAATACTATTTATTATTTTAGTAAAAGTTTAGAGAGAGAGCGTCGGTAAGTACCTAGCTTATATTAAATTAAAAGTTATTAATTTATTGTCTTTATTAACGAAAGAAAATGCAGGGTATTTCAACTTGATGGAGAATTTAGATATAACATAACTTCAGAATCAATTAAAACATTATTGTCAAATTTGGGTCGTGATTATAAATATGTAAAAATGTTTATTATTTAGGGTGTCCGATTTTAATTATATTTGCACAGTTCACATATTGAATTATACAAATTCTATTTAATTTAGAATTTCCAAGGGCGTACCCAGCGAGCAAGGCGTTGTTTTTTCTAAGCATTTTTATTTTTTCTTGGAGACTTTTGACACAGAGATATTGTAATTTTTTTTTTTAAATGTGGCGAGACATGTAAAAACCGCAAAAAAACTACAGGGTGTTTTAGGTCCTCTGCAATATTTTTATAAATAATATATTTTAGGCAATGTCTAAAAGATCAAGAAAAATTGTTCTTGAAGCATTAAAGCGTAAAGTCGATGATATCCCTTCATTTGGTAATTTTTATAAGAAAAAAACTGACGTTGCGGTGTTCAACACAAAAATTGGTAAGACTTTGATAGTTTTTCATATACCTAATTTTATTTTTTATTTTCTTTTACTTAATTTTAGATAAGGAGAATATGGAAAATGGAATGAAAGACAGTAATTGTCAAAACAACAAAAGTCCTGAAAAACCTGTGCACACAGAGTGTAGTTCTAACGGTAAATTATAATATAAATATTTTATTTTGAAAATATTTCAAAACTTTATTACTGTTTATTATGATTTTTTTTTGTTGTTTTAGAAAATGGAAACTTACCAACGGCGTTAGAATTTACAAGCAGTCCAGTAAATATAGTCAAAAATATTGTTTCTGTCGACAATCAAAGTTCTCTTAATCAGGATATTCTTGATTTGGACGCAATAAATGATTTTATATACATAAACGAGTCAAGCGATGTTCAGCTTATCGACTCTTCTTTTAGGAGTAGCATATTTAATTGCAGTGGTTTGGCAGAAATAGATAAAGAATATAACTTAGAAGGTGATATCGAAAAAGAAATTATTAAAATAGACATAGCAAAAGATAAGCAGAACGAAACTCAAGAATGTGATGCACCAAATTTAAATGGATATATAGTAGAAAACCACGAAATCGTTAATTTACAAAATAATAACGGTACGGAAGAGGCAGTAGTAGTAAATCAGCATGAAACCCTTACAAAAAATGGAAACATTCGCAAAAGAAGAACTTTTACAAATACTACTCAGGATAGGAAAAAAGTTAAAATATCAGAAAAAAGGGAAAAGTATAGGGTAAAAGAAAGTTGCAACGGCTGTAGTAAAAACTGTACCGGAAATATTTCTGAAGATAGAAGGGAAGATATTAACAACAAGTTTTGGGATATGGATTGGTCAGGACAGAGACAATTCATTTTGAATAACACTGAAAAAGTTGCTGTCAATAGAAAAAAACAGGGCTCTACAAGAAATAATACATATCACTATTACTTATTTGATAATGGTGGTAAGAGGTACACAGTGTGCAAAATATTCTTCCTAACTACACTTGGGTTTAAGCAAAATAATGACACCGTCATGCAAAATGCCTTAAAGAATAGCGAAGACCATATAATGTCTGAGAGGTAAGTTTCTTGTCAAATAAAGGTTCTAAAACTAAAGGTATGTTTTCTTTTAGGAAAGCATCCGTGTAGAAAAAAAATTGATCGAACCAACCTAGTTACACATATTTGCAGTTTTAGACCCTCCATCTCACATTATAGGCGAGAACATGCACCATATAGAAAATATCTTCCTAGTGACATCTCACCTAAGCTGATGTACAAAGATTTTAGGGAAAAATATCCCAACATTGATTGCTCTTACGATTTGTATAGGAATGTTATCAAAGAGCAAAATATTTCCTTCACTAAGTTAGGTCACGACGAATGCGAGATATGCGCTAAATTTAAAATTCATGAACATTCAAAGGAAGAGGTAGTAGCAAACTGTTTAATCTGTAGTTCCTTTGCAAAACACGAAGAAAAATCCAAATTGTCTAGAGAAGAATATAGACGGGATTCTGAGAAATTGCGAGACAGTGATGATATTTGCATTTCTGCTGATCTCCAAAAGGTGATTATGTTGCCTAGGATGGAAGAGTTTAAAATCGTCATTTTCACACCTCGGATTATAGTGTTTAATGAGACCTTTGTCCCGGTTGGAAAAAAACAAACACATATTAAACCTTTTGCAAGTATTTGGCATGAAGGAATTGCAGGAAGAAAGAAAGAAGATTTAATAAGCTCTTTTCATGCTTACTGTGTCACAAAGAGATGCTAAAAAAATCACTATTTGGCTAGATAATTGCTCCGCGCAGAATAAGAATTGGTGTTTCTTTTCATTTCTAATCTATGAGGTAAACAAACTCTGCTCAAATTCAGTGTGAGGAAATAACAATAAAATATTTTGAGCCAGGGCACACTTTTATGAGTGCCGACAGCTTTCACCATCAAGTCGAGCTCTCTATGAAGCATAAAAAAGTCTACGACTTTGGCGATTTTAGAAATGTTGTTCAACAGGCAAATTTAGGAAACGTAGACGTAAAGGAAATGGCCGTGCAAGACTTCTTTAACTGGAATGATTATTCCTCTCAGGCTAAAATTAAAAAAGCTCAGCCTCGGCCTTATTTAGCTGACATTGTCAAAATAACTGTCAATAAAAGGGAACTGACTCTTAAATATTGGACCAGCCATAATATAGAAGCAGAAGGCTTAACACTTAGTTTTATTAAGGGGAATGCTACAAAACCCGTAATACTTACAGCGCCACCACCAAGACTTGTACCAAGAGGAGTACAGGCTAATAAAAAAAACTTGATATTAAAAAATTTATGTCCTCTTATGAGTGAGAATAGGCGAATATTTTGGCAAAATATTGCCGAGGCGGATATTGCTGACCTAAATGAATCGGCCGAATAAAAATGCTCACTTCTAAGGTAATTTAGTTTAGAATTTCAAGTTGTTTGTGCTGGATTTATGTGTAATCCTAGTGTATTTTATATTCAATTTTTAAATATTTATCTTAGGAAATAATATAATACATAATTGTTAAAAAATTTTATTATAGGTATCTATGTTTTAATTAATTACTTTGTGAAATAGCCAAGAAATACCTTCTTTGATAACACAGTTCGCAAAAATTTAAAAATAAATGTAAAAAATTTGCCCTTTAGTTTCACTTTATGTATACTATCTTACATGAGCGTACGTACTTATCGTTTAATTTCTATATAAGTAATTAGGTCTCACACGTTTCTTTAATAAACCTGACAAGTTAATAATATAAGGCAACCGTTTCCAGACGTTAATACCAATACCAAAGAAATGAAGAAAAAGTATGTTAGCTTAGCAGTTAAAATTTAAAAATTTCCATATGCGGGTATTAGCGGCACATCAAACAACACGAAGTAAAAAAACCGTAAGTAGTCGGTTACGGTCTTTTTGCTTCTTATCTACCGACAGCTACGTCATCGAGGTATGAAGGTGAAAAACATTATCAAACATAATTTTTACCCAAAAATATATAAAGAAATAATTCTTGTGTAAAAAGACTTGTAAACATGTGTATTAAATACCTATATATGCCAAAGTGAAATTAAAATGAAGGAAGGTAAGGATCTTTGGTCAAAAAGTTAATGTCGATTTTCTCAAAACTTACACTTTGTCACTTACGGCCTTTTTCCTTCTGGCGGCAGTATTGCCCCTCTTATTTCTATGAACTGACCTGGTCCAAGCGCTGTTGCCGTGTTTCCCGATAACGATATTATTAATATATTGCGAATTTGAAACAAAAAGGCGGATAAGGTTAGTTATTAGAAACGGGTTAGCGCCCTTTAGTTCATGTAAGTCTAGTGTAGCAAAGCAGTAACATTGTAATAATTATTAATGGTTTCTTAAAAAATGAAGTTGGACAAGCTGTAGTACAAATATCCTATATTTCAGTTATGAAAAGAACCATGGCAACACCGCAAATTTTTAAGTCACTGGTGAAATTATGGTGACTTGTTAATTTCATTAAAATTGTCTCTATTTTAACCAGGATTTTAATTAAATTGTAGCTTAATCACTGATTTTAAAAAGAAAACAACAAAATCCAGGAAATTAAAAGGAAAGAGAATCCTAATCTGTCAGTGGAAAACTTTCAAAATTTTTTCAAAAACAATGGTTTTCCCCAGAAAACGCAAAAAGAAAGTTGTGATCAGCGACCTTCAATTAGTCTATATATCTACGTCTATATACAAAATTTTAGCAAGAAATTCTGTTTCCTGTGTTCCAAATAATTACCAAAAATGGTGCCCCGCTTTTTTGGCGCATCTTGTATATCAAAAAATATTTTTAAAATGTGCACTTTTGTTAATCCTAGAACCTTTATGTTTAATATTTTTCGATATTTCTACCAATGGAGATATTGAACTTCCTCACACTAATCAGCCACTCTGTATACATAGGCACATGTACCTAAATATATTTAAATACATTTAAACAGTTTCAAATACAATTTAAGAAATAAATACATTTAAATACCCACATATTTATTTGTATTTATAAATAAGTGTACAAGTTCTAGAGACTGACCTTCCCCGCGGTATAGTTATATTAATATTTTTTAATAATAATGTTATGAAAATCATTCACTAACCTCAGGATTACATACAGTTCCATTCAGTTTTTGACTATTAAGTAAAGATAGTGTTTTATTATTTGAGGCAGCAAAGGCAGATGTTTGTGGGGAATTTGGGGATATTGGTGCAGAAGGAACTCTTTGTTCGTCAAAGTCCCTGGATGTATAGTTATTGTATTCAGGGTCATAAAGTTCACCTGCAGGGGGAACATTAAGCACCAACTCTCCAGAGGATGTTATGTCAAAATCTACTGGCAAAATTGAAGGGTGTTGCCCCAATTGCTGATTTAATTCACTAAGGGAATCCTGTACTGTAACTATACTTCTAAATACTGGATTTTCTAAGATCGACAGTAATGCCTTTAAGTCTTGGTATGTGTTCATTTGCAACTTTGGGTCCCCAAGATCACCCACACCCTGCTTGATATCTTCCAGTAGCTGAAGAGCACTTGATATATCCGCATTTAAGTGCATCATATTCGAAATAAAAACAAGCTCAAAGTAAACACAATAGATGTAAAAGTATTTCAAATTACAATGGAACCATTATTTTTATTAAGCTTTTTATTGGCGATTGTTTTCACTTGACACTTACTCACATATTAATTTGTCGTCAAGAGTCATAACGTCATTATCGTCAATACTTTTAGGCGTTTTTACATGAAGTAGGTATAACTAACCTGGTTGTAGCGGATTCATGCCCGATTGCACCAACTATTTTAGGAAAAACCTAACTCTAGGGAAGGAATAAATTAGCCCTAGGTGTCGATTTTGGTTGCACCACCTGATTTTTAGTCCCTAACTTGCTTTAGGTTTTCTTAAATTAAGGTGTAGAAATTTGTGAGGAGAGGATAGTCTGCCTAGGGAACTCCAATGTTGCCAAAGTTATTCGATCAGCTGTTTTTAAATTTGTAGGTTATGTTAGTCTCGTTGGCTTTTATTCTACGGTTACTAGATTAACTGAAGTTTGTAAGCAATTGAGTGTTCCTGTGGATATAGCATTTGTGTATGATGCCATAGGCCCAGGATCGATTCCCGTTTCGGACACTTTTTCTTAATGACTTTTTTAGTTTTCTTGACTTTTTTTTAGTTTTTATATAACTCCTTTACTTTTTTTTAAAGTAGATCGACTCAAAAAGGGCTGGTAAATAATTGGCCGGTGAACTCGAAAAAGGCGAATTGGAACCAAAAAGGTGGATTAGATGCCGTGTTAGCGCCTGTTTAACCAATAAAGTCTATATTTATTAGTTACAGCATTATTTAGTTGAGTTAAGCAATATAATGTTTCAATCCGTTACGTAACATAAAACATACATATCTTGTTTGACATTTCCGACCGACATGCGCCTATTTCTGACGCCACCAATGATTGAATTGCTTTGGCAACATTGGAGTTCCCTAGGCAGGCTATCCTCTCGTAAATTTGTGTCCCTAGCTTCTCCCTAAGTTAGTATGGACATGCGTTGTTCAAAAAATAAATTATAACCTACAATTATTTTGAGTTTGGCACTTGTTCGGTTATAGCGTTTTCAGTTTACTGCTCTGGGGCAATCTGAGATCGCTCTCAAAAAGATGTGCATGTTCAGTTATAAAAATTGACAGCTCCCGCTCGGAGTTTTACGTTCAATTTACAAATTTCTCCCTCTGAAATCTTTTAGCGAGTGCTCTCAGTGGACAGCCTGTCTGACGTAGAGATGATACAAATCAGTATTTTCTAGTAACAGGTACGTTACGTTCCGGTTCCATGTTCTTACCTGTTAAAAATACCGATTACTTTTTACCTAGTATTTTTTATATCCCGTGCTGGTCTTCGCCTTGCGGCCTAATTTGGATTATTTGGAAGCGATATATTTGTATTTGTTGCAGGTGTTCAAGTCGCGCGGCAAGTTTCAAAGGGAATTTTTTAACAGAAATTGAAAATTCTGAGAAGTCATAAATAAATATCTCTTTACTGTTACGCTGGGCTGGCGGCTTTTCTTGCGATAAATAGAAACAATAAATTGCTATTAAATATAACAAACACACCAATATCAAATTATCAAAGTTTATTAATATAATAATAACTTATCACATAACATAAAATATCATTATCAGTCACACATAAAAAATGGCGGGTGGCGAACGGTCGAGTGTTAGTTCGGACCCGAGAAAAGTAAAAAAATCGTGCGCTCATTGCAAAAAGGACGTTGTTGCAGATGTCCAGTGTAGAAAGTGCAATTTCAACTTTCACCCAGCGTGTTTAAAACAGGCAGCGGGCTTAAAGAACGCCCTTTGTGTCCATTCAACGGGAGGTGATGAAGAGATAACCTCAAAAATTGAAAGTGATGAAATCACTCAAATTAAGGCTTTAATGGAAGAAATGAGAACTAGAATCATGGTTCTGGAAGAAAACGAGGTAATTTTAAGGAGAAAAATCGGCTATCTGGAAGAAAAAATTGAAAAACAACCAAATAAAAAAGGTAAACAAAAATTGGCGGGAAACGAAGCAACGCAGAATATCAACCCTGAACCCAAACCACTCCACGCCACAGAAAAGGAAAGTGTTCTCTACGCGGGAAATGAAACGACACAGAATACCAATCCCGAACCTAGACCACTCCCACCAAGAGGCAACATTGAAAGTAGTTCAAATGCACCGGCCGTGACTGACGTTATTGACGTTGAACGCTTGGACGATGTGCAGAAACAATCATCGATCATAAATGATACACTTCCACCAGACTATCCGTCTCGAGCGGATCGATTTCCGTGCGTAGTGACTAATTTTGGGGTTATTGTATCCTTTGTGCCGTTGTGCGTTCGGTTTCTTTTGGAATTTGGTGAGTTGAACCTATTTATATTTTATAGTAATAAATCAAAGAGAACGGTGGAAGGTTAGAGGTATGAATGAGCCCCTAGACCCTGGGGGAGGTTTTAAACCTCCCTCAATCTCAATAGATGAAATAAACAACGTCATTGGCATAAGCGCGGTAAATAATGTAAACAAAAAACCAAGGCTTGACCTACAAAAAAACATCTCCGATAACAGCAATGCAAATATTCAGCAAAACTTTTACAATCTCAATGATAAAGGACCATTTATGGTATACATAGAATCCACAATCGAATCAGGTAACAATATCGGTCGATTTAACCACCTAAAAATAGCAAAAGACATATTTAACTTAAACTTGAGAGACATAAAAAAAATAGATAATAAAGGGTTGAACCGTATTGGCGCGGAATTTACAAATTTTACAGCTGCAAACCAATTTGTTAATAATAAAATCCTTCTTGAAAGAGGTTATAAAATTTTCATTCCGTATAACTTTGTGTCATGCAAGGGCATTGTTAGGGGAGTCCATAAAAGCTTCACCGAAGAAGAATTATTATTGTCGACAGATGCCGTAGGTACACCAATTAAAGTTTTGCAGATTAAAAGAATGAATAGGAAAATAGTTAGTGAATCTAATAGAGAAGTAACATATGAACCAACCAACACGCTTTTAGTCACTTTTGAAGGCACTGCCCTACCAAAATACATACAAATCTACGGATTAAAGTTGGAGGTTGTTCCATATGTTGCTCCAGTCACACAATGCTACAATTGTCTCCTGTTTGGGCACACAAAAAAATTGTGTAAGAGTAAAGTAAAATGTTTTAATTGCGGTGAATTAGAGAACCATCTAACCGATCCTAACAATACACATCAATTTATTTGTACCAATAAATGTATCTTCTGCAAAAGTCAAGAGCATAGATCAACATCAAAAAAATGCCCTGAATATGTTAGGCAGCAAAATATCAAAAAACTAATGGCATTTCAAAACCTAACATACTTTGATGCAAATAAGCTTTGTAAGAAAACATATACTGACAATAATTACAATGATAATACATTTACATGCCACCCGGCAGACTTCCCCGCATTAAGTAATACTACCCGAAGTAACCAGACCCTGTCCCAAACTAACAACAAATCAAAAGAAAACCTAATAGAAGTATCACACAGAAGAAACAACGTAGACAACAACAAAAGATCATACCGGCAAGCATTAGATACAAATACCAAAAGAGTAATGACCCAAAAGGGCTATGATCGTAGAGCCCATGAAGAGGCCCTTTTCTTTCCCAACTCGAGATCAACCCTATCCCAATCTGCCCTGTCCCTACCTTCAAATGATCCACCTAATACTGTTCAAATACCAATGCCTAGTAGTGCCCAGCAAAACATTTATGATAATGATCCAGTGACTTTCATTTATAAGAAATTTTCAAACATTTCAGAAGAGCAACAACATAAATTAGCTGACCTAATCCTATCACATTTAAATTACGCCGCTCCACAAACCCCACAAACTCCTCAAATGGAGTTGGATTATCCATTTTAAAAAGGAGAAAAGTTTAATATAAAAAAAAAAAAAAGAGAGAAAAGAGAGAGAGAAAAGGAAAAGGAAAAAATGGAACCAAGAACAAAATTAAAAATTCTCCAATGGAACATAAGAAGCGCCTCAGCAAACAGGGGCGACCTTATTTCGTTTTTAAGAGATGAAGACCCAAATATAATTTTACTCAATGAGACATGGCTGAATAATGAAAAAAACTTCAATTTAAAAGCTTTCAAGATAATCAGACAGGATAGAGAAGATGGCTATGGGGGAATAGCAACCTGTATTAGAAATGACACAAAGTTTGCACTGATAAATAACGAGATTTGCGCAGAACTTCAGTATATTACAATCAAAGTAGGAAATATAAATATCATCAACGCATACTCTCCACCACAAGAGCAGATTAACATTAACTTATTAAATACGATATTCGAAAATCTGCAAGGACAACGCGTATTAATGGGCGACCTAAATGCACACCACACATCCTGGGGAGGGACAAAAACCAATAACAGTGGAAAAGCACTTACTGAATTTCTAGACTCGAATGAACCAATCCTTATAAGCAATGGAATCCCTACGCGATTCTCCCAGACAGCGGAGAGCCCCTTGGACATTGCAATTATTGACCCGCAACTAGGCCCAAGAAGTTCATGGAAAGTACTGTCTGATTGTGGCCCAAGCGACCACTATCCCACAGTTTTAGAGATTAACAACATAAAACACAGAGAAACATTCTTCTCAACATACCAAGTAAGAGATTATGAAAGAGCAGATTGGGAGGGTTTTCACGATAGACTTACAATAGAACTTGCAGGCATTGACAGAGATACCACCTTCGAGGTCTTCGAGGAAACGGTTGAGAGAGTCACCTCTGAAACGGTACCCAAAAAGACCAAAAACACCCCTGCAAACACCGCAAACCCTTGGTGGGGCAAGGAATGCACGGCAAAGCGGAAAGAAAGAGAGCTATCTGTGAAAAAATTTAAATCAAACCCAAACATAGATAACTACATTAATGCTAAAAAAACGATCGCGGCCACTAAGAGGTTCTTTAAGAAAACAAAACGAAACAAATTTATGGAATTTTGTTCATCTCTGAATAGAAACTCCAATATAACGTATGTATGGAATAAAGTTAAGGCCTTTTCTGGAACACCTAATATGAACAATACATGGGAAATTACAGATGAACTAAGACAGAGCCTTTTAGAAAAAATGTCAATAACTTCTATTATACCAGAATTTTCCTTTGCCCCACCTTCAGGTGAAACAACACCTTTCACAATGGATGATTTAAAACTGAGCCTACAGGGGAAGAAAGGCTCGGCCCCTGGACTGGACGAAATTTCATACCAAATGGTAAAGAACATGCCACACAAAGCAAAAGCAATTTTGATCAACATTTATAACAGAATTTTGTTCGGCGAACCCATCCCCGCACCTTGGAAAAATTACAACATCATAGCACTATTAAAACCAAACAAAGATCCTGGTTTAACAGATAGTTACAGGCCTATAGTGCTGGCATCCTGCTATTTAAAAACTTTGGAAAGTATGATCAAAAATAGGTTAGAGTGGCAACTCGAAAACAAAAAAATATTTTCGTGGTATCAAACAGGGTTCAGAAAAGGCCAAGGCACACACAATGCCCACGCCCTACTTATAACACATATTTTGTTGGCATTTGGAGAAAATTTACAGGTATTGGCAGTCTTTTTAGATATTAAAGCAGCCTATGATCACATAGATATTTACAAATTACATAAGAAATTGATCAACCTAAACGTATCTTCAGAACTGGCAAACCTGATTTTAAAAATACTACAGGATAGAATACTGTACTCCAAAAATAAGGATGGTAACCTCATAGGGCCAATGACTGCTAACTGTGGAATCCCTCAGGGGTCTCCCCTTAGCACATTGCTGTTTAATGTTTATCTTAGGGAAATCTTCCATATTCTCCAACCAGAACTTAAACTCATTGGTTATGCAGATGATCTGGTTGTATTTATCAAAGGCAAAAACATCTTGGAAATGAAACATAAGATCACTGAGGCATTGGAGTCAGTCACATCCTGGCTAGAAGAAAACAACCTAGCGTTGGCAGTTGAGAAGTGTGAGGCAGTGCTTTTCACAAAAAACAAGCGGCAGGAAGCGGGTGCCCCAATTGTACTAAAAAATACACACATACACATCAAAGAGGAAACAAGGTATCTTGGCCTAATCTTACAAAAAAATCTAAACTGGAACAAACAGATTGAAGCAATTGTGACCAGGGCTCGCAGGGGTGTCAATTTAATAAAAACTTTTTGTCGTGTCGGGTGGGGAGCAGACCCACAGACTATTCTAACGGTATTTAATGGCCTAGTGAAATCGCATATAGACTACGGTTCAATGTTTTTCAAACCCACAGCCAAAACAACTTTAAACAAATTAAACACAATACAGTACCAGGGATTAAGAGTAGCTCTAGGTTGCATGAAATCCACCCCAACCAATATACTTCTGGCCGAGGCAGCCGAGATAGACCTGGAACATAGAAGAAAAATGTTGGCCTCTAAATTTCTTTCAAAAATCCTATGCATAAAAGATCACCCATTGATTCCAGTGCTAACAAAGACACGAGAACTACTAACAAAAAACGTAGGTTTTTGGAAAAACAGAGACTCACCTTACCTGATACAAGCATTAAATTACTTTATTCCCTTTTACCGACACCTATATAAATCTGATAACTACCCTATATTTGAAATTGAATATGAAATACAAATAAGAAACATAAAGGTACTTGACTTAAATCTTAGCAAAAATAACGAACTGCTCGCTAAGAACGAATTCTGTGAGAGGATAGAAAAATACAAATCTACATTCACTCTGGTATACACAGATGCATCCAAAAATGCATCAAGAGTAGGATACGGAATTCATGTGCCTGAATTGAAATACAACTTCTCATCCAGGCTCCCGAATAACATAAGTATCTGCACTGCAGAAATCGTAGCCATACATGAAGCCATCAATGTCATTCTTAGCAAGAATATTAAAAAGGCCATCATTCTGTCTGATTCTCTGAGCGCCATCAATAAAATAAACAGAACAACCTTACAAACCAAAAATGACTTTGTGGCCCTGCTTACAAAAAAATTATTTTTGGAATCAATGGATGCCGGAACAGAAATTATGGTGGCATGGATACCTGGTCATGTTCAAATTAAGGGAAACGAGCAAGCAGACAAATTAGCGAAAATAGGTAGGAACCTTAATGTACCAAAAAGTCTAGATTTGGATAAAAATGAAATATTGCCGGAAATTAAGAAAAACATCCTAGAAGAACACAACTTAGTATGGAAAAATTCGCTAAAGAATAAGGGTAGAAGGTACGCTGGATCAAAAGAGGAATTTCCAAAAACCAGATGGTTCAATAAAATGGAGTTCACCGATAGACGTCATATCACAACAATAATCAGGATGCGATCAGGACACTGCCTAACCAACTATCACCTATTTAGGATCGGAATCAAAGACAGCCCTGAATGTGACTGCAGACAAATAGACGACTTAGACCACATTTTCCTGGAATGCCCAATAAACAATGTCCCTGGATTTGATTTGTATGAAGAGTTTAGCAAAATTGGTTTGCAGCTCCCGCTTAACCTCAGTACTGTTCTTTACAACCCAAATGAAAAAACTATTAAAAAAATAATACGGTTTATTAACCACAATAAGATTAGATTATAGAAAACCCAACATAAGTATTTATTTAGTAAAGTTAATTTAAAAAAAAAAAAAGAAAAAAAAAAAAAAAAAAAAAAAAAGTCATATAGTCTTATGCTAAATCCCTGTTGCTGAAAGGTCATATAGACTGATCGCGCCATGCCAATGATCTCATCACATAGGTTCAACTAATCAAGCGCTGTATTGTTTAACCCCCTAATCCCTCCCTAATGTAGATGGTATCCTATGTTGTGTTCGTTAACTAAAAACCTCTGGCCCCCTAAAACAGCAGCTAAGCAACCAAAACCATACAGTACACAAAAAAGCAAAGTCGGAATAGCAGTCAAACCCACAAACAACCAACCAGACCAAACCCATACTGTATGCAAAGAAGCAAAGTCAGCGCAGCTAAGCAGGCAAAATCCATACAGTCGCTATTAAGAAAAGTCAGTGGTCGTGATATGGTACATACCAGTCAACATCACGATCACCCCTAATGAGCTGGCAAATTGCCCCCAGGGAGCAGAGCCATAAAGAACAAGTCAAGTCAAGTCAAGTCATAAATGATAAACAAAAACAAACTGAACATGAACCAGCGGAAAAATTGGAAAATGATTGGCAAGTGGTACAGAGGAAAAACCGAAATAAGCGCCCTGAACCCACAAAGGGCACAAAAGAAAATGTCCAGCAATTGATGGTACCAAAACAGACTGCATGGATTTTTTTAACAGGATTTCATCCTCAAACAACTACAGAAAACATAGTAAATTATTTAAAAGAAAACAGCATCGATGGCTGCTCTTGCTATAAAATGCTTACAAGGAAGGACAAAGTTAAAAGTTCTTTTAAGTTAGCAGTGCCCATAAACAAGAGAAGGGAGGCAATGTCTCCGGAGCTATGGCCAAATGGTATAGTCATTAACCATTTTCTGAACCTTCAGCGACGCCAATAACAAAAATAAGGCGTGACACAAATGGAAAAAATAAAATTGAGCATAATATAATACATCACAATATCCAGTCTGTTGGAAATAGTCTGGATAAACTAGAAGCTTTGATGGAGGAGCACAAACCTATTGCGCTGACACTAACGGAGCATTGGAAAAAGGAGGAAGAGCTGAAATCATATAACCTTTCAGATTTTCAGCTTGCTTCTTTCTATTGCCGGAAGGAAATTCTTCATGGCGGGGCAGCTGTGTATGTGCGACATGGAACTTCCTGGAAGAAAAGAAATGACTTGATGGAACTCTCTGAAGATCTCTTGTTTGAGTGTGCAGCTGTAGAGCTAATTTTGAATAATGTGAGAACTGTGATTCTTTCTGTTTATAGAACTCCAAACACAGACATAGATCTATTTTTAGGGAAAATTGATACACTTTTGAACAAACTTATTGATGATAAAGTTTTGATATTCTTGACGGGTGATTTTAATGTCAATATCTTGAGGGATGATTGTAACTCGGCGGCATTCCTTTCTCTATTGAGTTCATATGATCTTTTGCCTGCAATATTTGAACCAACAAGGTTTGGCAGTGGTACTCAGTCATGCATAGATAATATTTTTACTAACTCTAAAAACTTTGCGGGAGAGATATTACATACTCATATCTCAGATTATACTGGCCAAAAGGTGGCATTCAAGCTTGATGGTGCTAGGACATCAATCACATTAAACCGTAGGGTCTTTAGTCTGCAGGAAAGACAACTTTTCCGGCATATGCTTGCGGGTCAGGACTGGCAGATGATCTATCAGGTAGATGAGTCTGACGTGGAGGAGCAGTGGGTTGTGTTTATGAACTTGTTGATTCCTATATTTAATCATTGTTTTCTTATAAAAAGTTTTAGGGTTAAAACGGAAAATAAATCTTACTATAATTCCCCAGCAGTAGCTAAGTGTAAGCGTGAGCTTGATGTTCTATTGGTGCTTAGCAGAAATGATGAGGCATATGGGGAGGCTTATAAAACAACTAAGCTTGAATATGATAAAGCATTGAAGCAGGCTAGAAAGGATTGCTATTCACAGAGGATTTTGGGTAGTCAGAACAAATCTAAGTCTACATGGCAGATTGTGAACGAGGTAAGGGGTGATGCTTGTAGTGTCAAGGACATTGACATTGCGGGTAGCCCACAGGAAATGAGCAATGTTTTTAATACATACATGGTTGGGGCAGCCTCAAGCCTGGTTAAAAACTTGAAAGGAAAAAAAGATATTTCTAATATTGCCTATAATCCTAATTCTATGTTCGTCACACCAGTGACAGACGTGGAAATATTGGACATTACTAATAGCTTAAAAAATAAAAAAAGTTCTGGATATGATGAAATCTCAGTTAATATATTAAAGGATTGTGCGAAGGAAATATCATCTCCTTTATCTTACATTATAAATAATTCATTTGCTCATGGCATTTTTCCTGGCAACCTAAAGCTAGCAGTGGTTAAACCTATATATAAAAAAGGAGATCCAGCACTCCCAGAAAATTATCGCCCTATTAGTTTGCTGCCAACCTTTTCCAAAATATTTGAAAAAGCTATGTGCACCCGTCTGATGAGCTTTTTCTCTGCGCATAAACTTATAAATCCCAGTCAACACGGGTTTTTAGCTGGAAAATCAATAGAGACTGCTGTGTACGATTTTGTGAATGAGATTGTTGCCCACTTTGAGAGTGGACATATAGCTCTGGGCTCATTTTTAGATCTATCAAAGGCTTTCGACTGCCTGGATCATGCTCTCTTGCTTGAAAAGCTGGAGAGATATGGTATAAGAGGTAAACCATTGGAGTGGGTGCAATCTTATTTACAGAGTCGGGTGCAGCGTGTTGTAATCCAAAAGGAGGGTCACAAGTACTTTTCGGATGATAAGCCAGTAACCATGGGTGTACCACAAGGCAGCGTAATGGGCCCCTTCCTATTCATTTGTTATATTAATGATTTAGGGATCAGGTTGTCAAATGAAATGGTAACCGTTGTGAACTATGCTGATGACACCAGCATATTGGTTGGGGGATGCTCGGTGGACGATGTTGTAACGGGTGCGGCAGACTGCTTGAGGTCTTCTCAACAATGGTTTGAGGGCAATAGCCTGCTGCTAAATGCTCAAAAGTCAAATTTCATGCTTTTTAGAACGAGACAATCTGCTGTGGTTTGTCCTGACAGTGTGGAGCTGCTCTCTCAAGATATGCCATTGTCATCGGAATCTAAATTTCTGGGCATGTACGTCGATTGCCACCTTGGCTGGGAAAGGGAGATTGAGTATGTATCTAGTAAACTAAATGCCTGCTGCTATCTTCTTCGTGTACTGAGGAGTTACGTTGATCTCCCTGTCTTGCTGACTGTGTACCATGCGAATTTCAACTCAATCCTCCGATATGGCAATCTAATGTGGGGAAATAGTATGAATGCTCTGAGGGTTTTTAAAATACAAAAAAGGGCCTTGCGTACTATGCTGGGCATGCACAGGCTAGAATCATGTAGGGGAATTTTCAGAAGAAATAACTTGCTAACTTTGGCAGGTTTACATATATATGAGTGTGTGGTTTTTTTGCGTAAAAATCAGCACTTGTTTACAAGAGAGTTGCCTCAGCATGACCACAACACCAGGTCAATAAACTATAACATACCATCTCATAGACTTACACTCTCTAAGCGAAATCCAATGTATTCTTGTATAAAATATTACAATAAACTTCCACAAGACCTGAAGTTGATTGAAAAAACCTCACACTTTAAAATAGCTGTATTTCAACTTTTAATTGAGAAAGAACCGTACAGTGTTGCCGAGTTTCTCTCAGGTGGGTGATTTTTCTGTAATTGTTAGGAGTATTTGCTTTATTCCCCCCTCTTGTATTTCATACTGCATTGTATCTGTTTCTTAATTGTGTATGTTAACTGCCTCAATTGGGTAAAAAGGGAAGGGGAAGGAAACCACTATTTTAATTCATGTGATTTTATTCGTAATGTTCTTCTACAAATGTAATAAATTTTAGCGTTTTAAAACATTTTTAAACTTAGATTTAGGACTCTATAGCAATTTTATATTTTTTTGCATACTCTGACGCTGTTTGCTAAATATGTTTATCATATTTTCTTAAATAAAGAATTTTTTGATTTGATTTGATTTGATTTGATTTCAATTATTACCAAAAAGAAGCACATAGGTACGTGTGTAACAGTAAACCGTATCCAGTGATTCCAGAGTATTAAAAATACGTGTAAACCCAAAACGTATCTAGTACGCATGCAAGTATCAAAAATATAAAATACGGAACCGTACGTATATCGCATAGACGCGTTAAGAAAAAATATCAGCTGGAACTCGTATTTTTTTAAGTATTTTAGAATATCCGTACCTATTACGTTACGTTATACGCTCATACCTGTTACCAGATACCTGTTCCTAGTATTTCGTATCATCTCTAGTCTGACGTCACAAGGGGCGTGTTTTAAAAAATCTTTCCAAACAAAAATAAATTGCATTGAAAACCCCATAAGACATTTTTGTAAGTATTGCTACACGTTTATAAGCGACAAATAAGCAATTTCTTCCGATTATTTGTATTTTTGGTGATATGATTGACCCATTTACAGCCACAGATAGAGGTAAGTGTTTCCTGAAAATATTTAATCGCTATCTGAAAAAGTTTGAGGTTATGTTATTGTTGTTTACATTATTGTTTATTAAGACATAATTGTTAATTTATTTCAAAATAAAGCTTGTGGTAGTGTTTATTTATTAATATGAAGTAAACCCAGTCTATAGCCTAAATAATTTATTTTATAGATTCAATATCGGCCAAAGTGGTTACGTATTTTGTTACCCGAACAGAAAATTTTCAAGTTTGTTGTATTCCCTGCAAAGATAAAAGAAAGGAAAGCTCGGACATCACTTATAAGGTACCAAATACAGCAAATATTATTATGTTAAAAAGGGGTAAATGCCTTGGGAGTCAAACCATGTCCTATGGATGCAATTTGATTCAGATCAGAGAAGTTCACACTATGATGAAAGACAAAAGTTATAATATTGTGGTAATTTAAATTACTATCATAAATTTTTTTATATACTTCATGCAAAATAATATTTTAATTGTAGATTATACTAAACAAAAAATGCAACACAATATCTGCCAACTGTTTATGTTCTAGCGGGAATAAAATATCATCAACTGCATTATTTCGATACTACTACCTATCATGCACTGATAAGAAGTGCCTTCGAAATGCCCAAAAAACTAAATCCAGTGAAGTTAAAACAGCTGAGGAGCTATATCCCAGTTAGCCTTATTCATGCAGCTATGGATCAGAAGATTGATCAGCAATTTTAGAAATACTGTAGACCTTAACAACATTTGATGTACTGAAATTATAAAAATTTAAACAAATATTTATTGTTATTTTTATTACATTGTTTTATAACCTACATAATAATATATATTTCAAATTAATTGTATTAGGTATAGCATTCATATCCCTGTGCATACATAAGGATATGAGAATAGTTGTAACTAAAAGCTTTTAAAGGTTTTTTTGAAATTTCTTCCAAATCTTGTATCAAAAAATACTTTTCTGCTTCTAACGATGCTCCTAAAGCATGAGTCAATATCTTCGGTAACATCTGTCTGCTCACTTCTTTTCTAAAAATAATTTAATATAATGTTGGCCTTGCTTTTCTATTAAAGGTTAAATCAAACTATTAAATGTTCACATTTTTTACTTTAGTTTTTAGGAACGTGAATACATTTTGTATAATAAAAGCTATAACATACCTTTTTTCTGGAGATGTAATGCTAAATTGCCTTTTAGCGCTGAACTCAAATATTGTAGCCCTATTCTTTCTGTCATTCCAAAGAATGTTGGGAAGGTTCTCTGCTCTATCTTGACTTCTACCATTGTAAAGCAAATAATGGTTCAACTCCAAGGCGTTCCTCCCTTTTTAACATAATAATTGTTCTGTTATGTACCTTATAAGATGCTTATAGGTGATGACCAGGCATTCCTCTCTTCTATCTTTGCAGGGAATACAGTGCATTAGGCATATTGTGACATACTTTTCGTCTTATTTCATAATTCGGCCCACCATAATTTAGTTTTAAGAATAATGTTATTGTTTTTTACAGGAAAATATTAAAGCGTTTACCATTATGAAGTTTAGCTATAATTTGTTATCTGTCTTGATTTTTTTTCGGTAAAAACGTGTATTTTTAAAAACACCATGGGGCGTCACATTTAAACCTTTAAATTCTAATTGTGACACCTCAGTAGTTTAATTGTAATTTTTGTGTCAAATCTTTGTACAGAGCATAGTAAATTAATTATTCTTATTCTGATATATTTTAGGTCACAATAAAACATTTGATCAGTGTCACAAATAAAACCAAAATCACCTACACTATATAATATTGTATGTACAAATTATTTAGTGTTGTTTTTATTACTGCAAATAGAGTAAAAACAAAGCAAAATCTGAAAGCAGGGTTTATTGTTAAACAGGTGTTGATAAAAGCGTAACAATAATCAACATAAAACTAAAGATAGGTAGCTACTCATGAACAAAAGTATGTAAAACATGAAAAACTTAAATTTGGTACATAATTACTGCACATAAAGTCCATCAAACTTAACCGAAAAATGTAATTCTCCCCTACGTCCTTCTACAGGTGGCGGAGTTATTTGTAATACATCGTTCTTCGTAACCATATCTACATCTGCAACCTCTGGCCAAATGAAAAATAATTTTTTTTTTCTTAAAAATTTGACTGTGATCAGGTCATCTTCTTGTTGTAACACTTGACCCACAAAGCGTTTTATTGCCTTTTTAGTTGCATATGAAACTATGACCCATGAATCCTTTTTTATGCAGTCGAATTCAGCAAGAGAAATTTCGTCTTTCTCGGCCTCTACCAGTTCTTCTAGACTGTTGACGTTTTCATATTTGTCTATATCGCTCTTGTCGGCGTCACTTTCCAGCCCCACATCCGAATCACTTGTGTCACTCTCTATCACTTTTTTCTTTCGCTTAGGTACTTGTTTCTCTTTTTTAGATGACACAGACTCTTCTAATTGCTTAAGATAGTCATCTCTAGTTATTACATCGGCAAAATTTGTATTTAATACTTTTTTCTTTTTTATGGGAGGGTTGGATGACTTAGCAATTTTTTTTAATAGTAGTTCTTCAAATGAGATCGACGTTTTCTCTTTGGTGGATGTTGATGGCTCAGGTTCGTTGGATGTTGATGGCTCAGGTTGATTTATCTCATCTTGGGCCATAGTATTTTCCATTGTCAGCTGGAAAGCAGAGGCTTGATAGGATTCTAAATAGGACGGCTTAAAATTTGACTTTTTAATAGCGTTTCTATTTATAGGGTTATTATTGGGTAGTGATTCATCAAAAAGACCTGTTACTTGAAATGACTTTTTAATCAAGTGTTCTGGCATATTTCGCCAAACTTTACCTACTAAAACAGCAAATTCTGCCTTACTTATGGCGACACCATAATGTTGCCTTTGCCATTTTGTGACCTCCTCGTCCCAATTTTTCTTGAAAGTACCAAAGGGTATCGCATCCAACGGTTGCAATAGATGTGTATTATAGTATGGGGTGGAAGTTTAAGCAAGCAAATGTTTTCTTGTTTAGCTGTTTTAATAAGATTGATGGAAACGTGCGATGTATGCCCGTCAAACAAAAGCAAAAGTGGTCTTTCTTTTGGGCAGAACTTTACAAACTTCCGTCATCCATCCGTGCGGTGTGGCTGCATATCCGGTATTAGGAAACGCTTCAGAAGGCATCCATGCATCCCAAAGGTTTTTTGCCTTATACAAAATGAATGGCGGCATTTTTTCACCATTAGCAGAGACAGTAAAAAGTATGGACGTATTACTTCTTCCACTACCATGTGTTGTTCGAAACACTGGTATATTCTTCTGAGCAACAATTTTTGTGTTTGATGGATCAGAACACAGCGATGTCTCGTCCAAATTAAAAATCTGGCGAGGACGGTCAAGCAAATTTAAAGATTTAACAGTCTCTTCATAAAGGTCAAAAAATCCAAATATTATCTGGGGAGTAGTTTGCTCTGTTCGAATACTTTGCCGCTTTATAGGTTTCTTACAGGAAAGACCATGGCGCTTGCAAAAACCAATGAACCAATCTTTTCTTGGTACACCATTTTTAAACCTTGTTTGAATGTTATTTTCTATAACGTATACACCAACAAGATTTAATATTTCTTTACGGGAAAGGCCAAAACCCCAACGGTTCAATGTTTCCAAATGTTCAGCTAATTCGTTTTCTACTTCTACTGGCAAGTCCGTTGCTCTTCCTGGTTTGTTTCTCTTAGCGGCTGGCCTATTTTTCCAACCCTTACTTCTGGCTATCAAAGTACTTCTAGGAATTTTGAACAATATTGATGCCCTTTTATACGACAACTCTCCATTTTGAACCGCTTGGACGGCAGTGGCTAGATCCTCGACACTATATTGCTTCGTATTTCGTATTCGCTTCCTTGCCTTATCCATTACAGCAACCTGAAAATGTTTTTAATTCCTATTGTAGCACAATAAAGCCGTACCACAGTGCCTATACGGCAGTAGTACCGAAGCGCGCCGCTACTACCCTCTCAAAGCGCCACCAGTATTCTGCCAAGCAGCCCTTCTACGCGCCCTTCCATCCAACGCATCTCAAGCGAGCCCCGGACTGTATAAAAGACGCCAGTGTAGCGTTCGCATTCGTCCACCTTCCCAGGTAGCTCGGACGCATGCGCACCACAATTTAAAATTCGCTGACGATCAGCCAGTTCAACATATACTTCTTTAACTTCATCTTCACCCAGCATTCCCCACGGCTGTACATCTTCACACCACGACCAGAGATCCTCTTCTTCAGGCTTAGTTGTTATTGCCTGCGGTGAGTCACCCACGGGGTTTGGGTCGCTTGCCACTTCTTTGCCACTCGGCCGGCAGTCGGGCGGAGGTTTAGAGAACCCTAACAGGTCCTGGACACCAGGTGCAGACGTGGCATCTCGGTCTGGGCCCTTCGCCACCTCCGTATCGTTGACGGAAAAGTCGTAGCGAACTTCCTGGAGTTCTGTTTGACTATTGGGCGAGTATGCGGCCATGGCATCATTGATCCAGGCCTCCAGGAAGCCGCTCGGCGAAGAAGGTAGCAGCACGTCTTGCATTCTGTTAAAGACTGCTGCGTAATTTAAGGCCATGTGTCTAAATCACAACAGCCTTGTTAAAACGTAAATTAAATGTTTCAAAACTTTTATTCAACTCTGTATATTATATTGGTCTTATTCTGACCCTTTATAATATCTGACTAATAACACTTTTTATGCCTAAGTATTTATTCAACTTAAAAACACAAAATTAAACAACTTCGTAACTTTAACTAATATTTTATTGGTCCGACTTTTATTTGAACAACTCCCAAGAAAGTCCCAGATTATGCTTTAGGAACTTTCCGCTGAAACTACGTATTACAATTATTAAATCTTGTGAAAATAACTCATCATCTCGAGTTATGACGTCATATGATGACTGCAGCTAATTTGATCTTATTACTTTGAACCCCCGTGAATGACTGAATGTAAACTAAAATTGTCGGCTATTTATAGGCAATTTGAGTGCTAAAACACCAGCCGCCCTAAGCCCAGCAGAGTTCGCCGCCGACTCTCGACCAGCCCTTCTTGCTCTGCTTGACTGCTTCCTTAGGGGACTTTCGCCTGTGGACAAGATTGACGACCGAGAATCTACGGAGTACCAGTGCTTCCGATCGGAACGCTGACGCCGCGCCCTTATTGTCATTCACTATACTGTATATCGGACATTGTAAATAAATACTGTTGTACGTTGATCGCCTTATTCTTCGTGCTGAAAATAACATCATCAAACCCACCTTAAAGTGGCAGCCCAACGTGTGTGCCCGAAGTAAGTGCGAAAACCAACGTGTGAGCCCGAAGTAAGTGCGGAAATTAACCACACGGAATATACATTTTTGTCGCGAGTGTTACGATAGAAATTGGACTTATCGCAGTGTGCCGCTTTGTAAACTCAATATCCGTTAGTGTCGAGAAAACAACATTTTTCTCAAATTCTTTGGTCCAAGTAGTAATAGTGCGTAAACATACCGCGGACAAGGAGCCAAACCCGTGCCATGGAGCTATCAGCCAACGACCTGGAAGCCATTCTAAGAAGAATGCAGCCACCCACTCCAGTGAAACACTTCACGCAATGCACCGCCCGTTTTGCCGGAACACGATTCTTGGAAGCTGTAGACGACTTCGTTACAAGCGCCGACTTCTTTAAGGAAAGTGAAGGCATAACCGACGCCAACGCCCTGGCTGGACTAACATTACTATTGGAAGGACCAGCACATACATGGTGGTCAGGGGTAAAAGCCGCAGCCAGGACATGGAATGATGCGAAACAAATGATTCGAGATGAGTTTGCACCCACATTACCAGCTTATCAGATTTACCAGGAGATATTCAGATCACCGCAGGACAACCGCACGCCTACTGGAACATTCATCGCAGGAAAACGAGCCTTGTTTGCCCAACTTCCGACGCCACCAGATGAAAATGCCCAACTCGACATGCTGTATGGACTACTACGCCCCTACATCAAGGACCGAATAAACCGCGAGTCCGTCGCGACACTGGCTCAACTACTGGCCAAATGTCGAATTATAGAAGCAAGCACACCAGAAGAAAAGGAGAACACCCACAGGGGGCCGTCGCCTAACAGAAAACCTAGGAACCGATGCACCCACTGCCGTGCACCCGGACATGACGCCACCGTCTGTCGTAAACGACTAGCAAGTTTAGGGAACAGTGGAGCAACCCGTGGTACGACCATTGAGCCAACGGGCGCTAATACCCTACGATGCTATGGATGCCAGAAGCCTGGAGTTATTCGTAGGAACTGTCAAAACTGTAGCACTAAACACTCTCCACCTATTCCGGAAACGGGATTTTGCGCAGTCAGCACGCAGGATCGAGCCCGACCCGCTGTAAAAATCACCGTTGCCGGCATCACCGGGACCGCCTACCTGGATACAGGAGCCCGAACCAGTATAGCCAGCCCGGACTTACACGCAGTACTAAAAAAGAATGGCCACACTTTCTGTTACCAAAAGATGTATGTCACTTTCGCAGACGGCCGCCGGCAACTTCAAAATGTCCAAGTAACCACCGTGCCGGTACAACTGCAGGAAAGGATCGTGGGAGCGACGTTTGTTATCCTGCCAGATACACCAGACGCCAAAACGCTCCTAGGTATCGACTTTATCCAGGATGCCGGCCTCGTTCTTGACTTCTTCCACAGACGATGGTTCTTTGCAGAAGCTCCAACACGAAAGCATGCCTTTATCATTAAGGACTCATTCCCTGCAGCCCAGGAAACGGATGCCTACCCCCGTAAGGAGATGGCCGCTTTCTACCAAATACCGAAGCTCCTATCACCACTATCACCAGCTCCAACCCAGAGGCATGCATTTGATATCAGGGACTCGCTCCCAGTATCCCATGACGCGGACGTCTACCCCTGTGAAGAGATGTCCGCTTTCTACCAAATACCAAACGTCCTATCGCCATTGGAGGAATCCCCAGTACGTCCTATGGAGTGCGACCACATCTCCGGACTAATCGCGGGATATGGCCCTGACCTCTCGACTGGAAATCCTAACAGACATGAATCGTTTATAGGACCCGAAATTTCAGGACCTCCATCCATACCGAACCCTTTCTCTCGCCAGGACTACGTCATGCATGATGCAGCAGGACAAGTGGAAGAGATGTGGGCCGAACTAGATGAACTACCACCCCTCTACCCGGACGTAACCTTCGCCATCATAGACCTACAACTGCGTCCCAACGATGAAGCAACCACACTGACGGCGCCTGAGCGAGAAGAATTTAACAACTTATTGGAAGCCCACAGTAAGCTGTTCCAAGATAGTGGCCCGCCGACACCTTACGCTGAGCACCGTATCGACACCGGCAACCACGCACCCATTAGTAGCCCCCCATACCGATTGACGCCGACCCGACGGGATGCCCTGGCCAAGGAAGTAAGTGCACTACTGGCAGACGGCATCATCGAAGAATGTGAAAGTGCATGGGCGGCTCCAGTGGTACTCGTGCCCAAGCAAGGTGGGGGCATTCGCTTATGCATAGACTACAGGAAGCTGAACGCTATTACCGTTCCTGATGCATATCCACTCCCCAGGCTAGATGACTTACTCCAGCTAACTGGAGGAACCTCGTACATCTCTACAATGGACCTGAAGGCCGGCTACCACCAGATCCAAGTACGACCGGAGGATCGAGACAAGACCAGTTTTGTGACCCCCATGGGAACCTACCGCTTTAACCGATTACCGTTTGGATTGCGCAACGCTCCTGCAACTTTCCAGAGACTGATTGACCGTGTCCAAAGCGGCGTACAAGATGTACAACTCCTCGCTTACCTAGACGATCTAATTGTGTTGTCACGAACTTTCTCCCAGCACATACAAGATCTACGAGCCGTGTTCCAGCGGCTTCAACTGTTCCAACTACGCGTCAACCGCAGCAAATGCCAATTCGGATGCCAGCAAGTGTTGTATCTAGGGCACCTCATTACACCACAAGGAATTCACCCCAACCCTTCCAAGGTAGAAGCTATCATCAGCATACAGCCTCCACGCCATATCAAACACTTGACGTCCTTCCTACAAACTTGCAGCTGGTACCGGAAATTTATTCCCAAATTCTCCGAAGTAGCACGACCACTGAGTCGCTTAACAAAGAAAAACGCAACATGGGAATGGGGACACCTCCAAGACCAAGCATTCCAGACCCTAAAGAGAGCTCTAACGGAAGCTCCCATACTGAAGCAAGCCGACCACACGAAGCCATTCACTTTACGCACTGATGCAAGCCCCTACGCCTTAGGGGCGGTTTTACTCCAGGGGGAGGGACACGAGGAACACCCGATTGAATACGCCAGTCGCCTATTGTCGCCCGCCGAACAAAATCGACGACCCCGAAGAAGGCATCGCCCCAATCCAGCCATTACGCCGCCGAGGACGCCCCAAGAAGGTCCAGAACCACCAGCCGAGACGTCAGGAAGGTTCTGAGGGGGAGACTGTAGCACAATAAAGCCGTACCACAGTGCCTATACGGCAGTAGTACCGAAGCGCGCCGCTACTACCCTCTCAAAGCGCCACCAGTATTCTGCCAAGCAGCCCTTCTACGCGCCCTTCCATCCAACGCATCTCAAGCGAGCCTCGGACTGTATAAAAGACGCCAGCCGCCCTAAGCCCAGCAGAGTTCGCCGCCGACTCTCGACCAGCCCTTCTTGCTCTGCTTGACTGCTTCCTTAGGGGACTTTCGCCTGTGGACAAGATTGACGACCGAGAATCTACGGAGTACCAGTGCTTCCGATCGGAACGCTGACGCCGCGCCCTTATTGTCATTCACTATACTGTATATCGGACATTGTAAATAAATACTGTTGTACGTTGATCGCCTTATTCTTCGTGCTGAAAATAACATCATCAAACCCACCTTAAACTATTTATTTTATAATTTCGAATTATTGAATGCCTAATTAGTGTCACAATTAAACTTCGGGAAAAATCACATATAAACCAACATGATATTTTACGAGTGTAAATGTGACACCCTCCTGAAAGTTCTTTACCAACCATTTTTAGATTAGGTGTGGCCGTATTCCATAACTGATATTTATATTGTTTATATTAAAATCAAATTAAGGGTAATAAATAGCACCATCCAAAAGTAATCCAAATTAATAAGTGCTTATCTTAAATTATTAAATATGACTGTGTTACCTCGTGTGGAAAATTACCGCGCCAAACGCACCACCCGGTTGCAACAATTTCACTGAACTGGTATTCGAGATGTGAGATGCGGCCAGTGTTGCCAAATCCACCCTGCGTTGTTAGTGTTGTGAGTTAAAGCGATGTGTCACATTTAAACGACTGTCACAATTAGCCGACTGCACTGTACAACAAACTTGAAAATTTTCTGTTCGGGTAACAAAATACGTAACCACTTTAGCCAATATTGAATCTATAATATACATTATTTAGGCTATAGACTGGGTCTACTTCATATTAATAAATTAACACTACCACAAGCTTTACTTTACAAAAAACTAACAATTATGTCTTAATAAACAATAATGTAAACAACAATAACATAACCTCAAACTTTTTCAGATGGCGATTAAATATTTTCAGGAAACACTTACCTCTATCTGTGGCTGTAAATGGGTCAATCATATCACCAAAAATACAAATAATTAAAAGAAATTGCTTATTTGTCGCTTATAAACGTGTAGTAATGCTTACAAAAATGTCTTATGGGATTTTCAATGCAATTTATTTTTGTTTGGAAAGATTTTTTAAAACACGCCCCTTGTGACGTCATCACTTAGGCTGTCGTTGATCTCGAAAAATTGTGGGATTCGCTGTTTAGCGGCTGCGCAATGGCAATTAGCGATATAACCAAACTTTCTGTTTCTTCTGAAGTCGGTTGTTTTGTGAAGTTTTTTTTATTTTTGTCTATTGTGTTCTTCTGCTTGTTTAATAGTCTTCGAATTAACTATGGAGCGTTCACGCAAAGTTTTGCAATGTGCGGAGCTACTATCTTCTTCTGATAGTTCAGACGATGAAGTAGAGCTTATGATGCGAATGCATCAAAAATGTTCCAGGGCCACTAAACCCAAAATAAAAGATTATATTTTAAATGTTGTCAACAATTATACAGAGGAACAGGTAGGTTTCTATTAGGTAAATTGTTCGATTCATTACACAAGTTGATTTTAAATTATGTTGAAATGATCAATATAACAACCTTTTTATGCTTGCAGTTCAAAGAACACTTTCGCATGAGTAGAGCTCGGAGTAGAGGTACATGTAAGAAACTAGTAACAATGTTTCGCAATAGCCGTTATTTTCCTGGCCACAGAAAACGTGGAAAAGAAGTGAAAAGTGCAGAAACTCATATATTATCGTTTTTGTGGTACGGGATCTGTGAACAAAGTATCATGCATGTTACACTTATCAAGCACTTATGAGCTACACAAGATAACTAAGAACAAATTGTTACAGCTAAGAAAAAAATTTAAAGAATTTCACAGTAGCTGCTAGTGTGTAAAATAATCATAGCTGAATTTTGCAGGTTTGCTGGAAATAAAACTGTGTTAAGAAGTGTAGCTGATAGGTTTAATGTTGGCCCTTCAACACTCCATGGTATGCTCAGCAGGGTAATGAAATTTTTGTTATCCATTGCACCCAGTGTAATTCGTTTTCCTTCAACAGAAGAAGAGAAAAGTCAATTGGCAACAGAGTTTAAAAAGGTAAGCTATATATAAAAATTAAGAGTAATTTAGAATGTAAGAAATTTTAAAAAATTGTAAAAAATATCAAAATCTGATTTTTGGATGTAGGTATGTAATTGTATATTTAAATGCAGTTTTCAATTGTGATAAACATTTTTTTTATAACAATTTTTGATATTGTCAAAAACAAAGTATGAAATTTCTACATATTGATTTATACCTATACTACTGGCACTATACAATATTTTATATTTTTTTTTTATTTTAGATAGCTGGGTTTCCTGGGGTGGTTGGATGTGTAGATGGGACATATATTAACATTAGAACCCCTGCCAGAAAAATCAAATCCACATATACAAACCGACATGACTTACCATCCCTTACCTGGCAGGGAATATGTGATGCCAAAAGGAGATTTATTGATGTATTTACTGGTGTTCCTAGTAAAATTCATGATGCCAGAGTTTTTAAGCTCTCATTTATTATGAGAAGAGTGAATCAGTTAGGCCATAACTTTCATATCTTAGGTGATGCTGCCTATCCATTGCAGGAAAATTTATTAACCCCTTATAGGGACTATGGTGAGCTTAACCCTATACAGCAAGTGTATAACTATAAGTTTTGTGCTACTCGAGTGCGAATAGAAAATAGTTTTGGTATACTAAAAGGAAGATTCCGTCAACTAGGTAAACTTGAATTCCACAAAGTGTTAAGAGCCTCAATGTTTATTATCAGTTGTTGTGTTCTTCATAATATATGTATAGACAATGAGGATTTTAGTGAAGAAGCATTAGTGTGTCCTGAGGTAGGCTAAGACGTTGTTAATGATAACGATTACAATAGAGAAAATGCAGTAAATAAAAGGGAGAATATTGCATTATTATTATCCACAGAATGATTAAATTTGAATTTCCTTGAATGTGTTATTTTTTACAAATATATCCATTGTACTGTAACTGATTTATTATTTAAACTTTCACATAACATATAACAGTTTTTAGGTAACATCTGTTGCTATAGCTCTTGATTTATAAATATAGATAACATATAACACCTTTAATAACGAGTGATTATTAATTATTTTGCTCAAGGGCGGCTGTGGCCCAGTATACATAGTGTAGCAGTAGCGCGTAGATTAAATCATAGGGCGAATTTGCAAGAAAGCAGCGTTGTCACGTTGAAAACCTAAAATAATGTTTTTTGACGGTATGTAATATAAAATCCTGAGCTATCTTACTTTGAAAGCCTACTTTATATGGCCCCTCCTACTTCTAGACACCTTCTGATATTTCTTCTTACCCTCAGAGACACATTAACCAATACGTTTGGAGAATTATTAATTTCGGCAATTTTTTCTGAAATCCTTCGTTTAAGATCATTTATATCCTCAATTGGTGTTCGATAAATGGAGTTTTTTATAAAAGGCCACAACAAGAAATCGCAGGGTGTTAAATCGCAGGAACGAGGTGGCCATATTTGTTGCGTATTTCGGCTTATAACTCTGTTTTCAAAAAATTCACTTAAAAAATTTAATTTTCTCTGGTTACATGAGGTGTAGCGCCATCTTGTTGGAAGTAACCTTCCCGCAATTCATCATCGTGAAGCTCATTAATAAATGTTGTCAGAATTTCGATCCGATATCTCTCAGCTGTAATTGTGCCATCAAAGTAAATTGGGCCTACTATTCTTCTAGAACTAATTGCTGTCCACACACCAACTTTTTGAGGATGAAGAGGTCTTTCTACAAAAACATGCGGATTTTGCGTATTCCACATTCGCATATTTTGTGAATTAACATAGCCTGATAAATAAAAATAAGCCTCATCGGTAAAAAATGTTTTTTCAAAAGCACCACTATTTTCTTCTTGAAAATTGTTTAAAAACCATTCACAAAAATTAAGTCTTTGGGGAACGTCATTGGGAAGGAGTTCATGAATAGCCGTAACACGATAAGGGTATAGATGCAGATCCTTTTTCAAAAGTGTTTGACATGTACTGTAGCATAAATCCGTTAGCATAAATCCGTTTGCTGAATTTGTTGAGATAAATGCCTAATAGAAGTTGAAGGATTATTTTCCATAATTTGTCGCGCTTCTTCAATAACCTCATTCGATCGTTTCGTTGGTCTTCCAGCCCCTTTTTTTATGTTGAACAGAACCAGTCTGACGAAATTTATCAATTAGGTATTGTGACCCAGTACGAAAATTATGAAAGGTCACCGCAACATCAGGAAACTCGGTTCGAAATTCATCAAAGCAGTCATGCATAGAGTAATTCCACACACCGCCCACACCGCCTATTTTGTTTCCATTTCTAAAAAAACTTTCAACAATAAAAATTTTTTGTGCTTCACTAAACATTTTTACTGTAGAACTTTCAATCCGGCAACAAAGCTTCACCAAAACTTGATACGCTGAAAAATAAAAAAAAAATAAAAAATAAAATCATATCCTGCAAATAGGACTTTATAATAGTCACAAGACGACTCCCCGGAGAAATATTAGTTAAAGCAATAGTAACCTACCTTCAAATAACTGCAAAAATTACAAAATTTCTCCAATTTTTAAACTTTACAAATACACAAATTCAAATAAGACGTAAATGTCATAAAACAATCATGTCATCTTATCTACGCAGTACGGCCATGATGCTTTTAAAATGCATGGCCTCCCTTGAGCAAAATAATTAAAAATCACTCGTTATGTACATTGTACATTGTCTTAAAATAAATATTAAAACTTATTATTAAAACTCTTAGGAACATGCAAACCATCTTTAAGTCAAAAATTGGAGCTTATAAAGGATTAATAACAGAGTTTCCATTTTGAAAGAGTTCCTTCAGCAGCTCCATTTTTTCCCTGTGCTTTCTTTCTTTGTTTTCCTCCTTTTCTTTATGTATTTCTTTAAAAAATGTAATTAGATCAGATCCCGTCTTAGTCGTTTTTTGGGGTAAATTCTGTTTTTGTGTGACTTTCAATGTGTCTCCACTCATTAACACTTCTGGTTGAAGACTATCGTCCAAGGATTTAATTTTTTCGATTTCAGACTCAAATTTAACTTCATTCCTAGTTTCTCCTGATGTAGTATTATTTTTCCGAGCTACAGACTTTCTTTTTAAAATGGTTTTATATCTACATTCACATTGCACTGGGGTCTTTACTACATTTATACGTAATTTTAATTCGTTACTGAGATAAATCCACATGGCTTTTTTATTTCTAAATATTTTAAAGGGCCCACAAGCGGCAATAGTTCGTGGTATAGGCCCAAAAGTAATTTGGACTCTTCGTCACCCCATTCCTTCTCATTTTTCTACACGTCTGCTTCAGAAGCAATTTCAATACCAGGGTTTTCGGCATAGACAAACGAAGATTGTGTACTATGGTTTTCGGAAATACCTGATGCTAATAAAAGGGCTTCGTCTATGTATATCATTTTTTCAATGCCTAACAACAAAATATTATTTGTTATGAATTTTAACCTTTTGATTTACGACAGGAGAAATTCTTACCGTCTTCTAAAACTTGGCATAATATATTATTGTCAGCTTTCACCGGTTCATTATTGGCGTTTGTTATAATCTGCTTTACTATTATTTTTCCTTTTAAATCCATGGTAGTTTACTATTATTGCTGGGGCCCTTTCAATATAAATTTTACACTCGAAGGCTTTTCCAATAAAATCGCGCCAATACTTTTCAATTTCTGAGGTTAGGAAACAAATTTGTACTGTCATTTAAATGCATGTTCAATTTACCCTCGCTTACAAGCGATCATCGCTCGGAATCGAGGAAAAAGCAATCTCCCGAAGATCTATGACGTCACACATTTTATTTGGAGCGATCTCGGGGCAGGTAAACTGAAAACGCTATTAGTTATTATAATGGAAATCTTTGATGATGACTTAGATTTATTGGAACTCGTGGAAAATGGTTTCCCTAGAAGAGTTAAGGAGAGGAAAAATCACTTTGACGAAATGGATAACCTTTTATTTTTTAACAGGTTTCGTCTGACAAGACCTACAGTATTAGCAATACTGCAAGAGATTGAGTATTCATTAGAATTTCCAGATGATCAGTAAGCTATATTAAAAAAAGATGTTTCACAATTATTAACCCATCAGGTACTTATTTTAGAAATCAGAGTGTCAGTCCCATGAATCAATTGCTGACTTGTTTACGATTTTATGCAACAGGAGGCCACCTTAGTAGTGTTGCTGATTTTATGGGAGTCGACACATCTACTGTGTCAAGGATTATTAAAAGAGGGACAGATGCCTTAGCAACCTTACGACCAATCTATATCCCAGGTAGCAGACTGACGTCTGTCGACGTCGCCTAATGGTGATTCTGGACCTAATAGGTCAGTTAGTATCAATTTGGTCAGTTAGTGACGTTCACAATGCATCATTTTATGACGTTATATTAACTGACGTTTTTTTAACGTCAAACGTTGACGACAAAATAACGTCGACCTAGAAACTTTATTGACATTTATTAGACATATATCGAACGCAATAAATATTATTAATTTATACACACGACATTTATTACTACGATGAGTTCGGCTGTAGGTATATTAACGCATAATCAAAACAAAATCTACTTGTACAGAGTAACAATTTACAGATATTTTGAATTTAAAGTAATCGTCATTTCCTCAATTATAATTGGTTGCATTGCGGTATGACGTCACAAAATGAGATATAATTTCGTGGGTCAATGTTGGCTTCACGTGGATAATTTTCCTTTTGTACTGTTGGCGGCCTTTATTTATCAAGTGATGCCCATGCAACGACGAACTGAACATCTTTTATCTTCGTTTAGTGCATTACCAACTAGAAAAACATCGCGGAGAAGTACAGTCTCGACTCGTTTCTCGTTACGTTTTAACCTAACTTTTATAACTTTTTGTTGGGTTTCGGCATGGTTTCGGAGCAGAATTTGGCGGGTTTCGTTATAATCGCCTCCATAATAATTATTAATTGGAAATTGTGCAACAGTGATCCGACAGAGTAAGTATACAAGTAGTTAATTTTCTTCGATATAAATTATCTTCATTGATGCTATTAATTATTGCCCAAAAGTTATCTTAACTTATAAAAACCTTTGGTATGCAGAGTTGGTAGTTTAAGGGGGCTTAGCTTAGGCTTATAATACTGCGGAGCTTACCTGCTTAAAGTGGCAATTAATCTTACCTTCACTGCAGGAAAATATCAAGGTTTGTTTTGGTTTTGTATGGCTGGATTTCTGATTAAAATTCTAGAAATCTTGCCATCTTATTGAAGGAAATATTCAATGTAGCACTTGGATTTGTACGTTTATAGTTATTCTACCAACCTGCATGTACCTAGACTACAAATATTTTTAAGGCTATGCTATTACAGTAGGCTATCCACATCCTATAAACAGAGCTGTGCGGTACTCGGGTACAAGTACTCTTCACTTGCACTCTTAACTACATTTTGAGGTACTCGGTACTCAGGCCAAGACACTTTTTGAATCATGTACTTGTACTTGAACTGCTTTAGAAAATAAAAAATACCCGGTACTTTTTATTGTACTGAGTAAATTTCAAAATACCCGAGTACATGCTTTTGTACTCGAAAACATTTGTTATACCCGGATATTTTCATTCTATTCGAATACATTTGCAGTTACTGAGTAAAATTATTGGACTCTAAGTACATATTTATTTGGCCACAAGTACATTTTCAGACAAGTTGAGACTTTGAGACCTGACATTATGTTACGATACGACCAATTTTTTGGCATTTCTTGTTTAGCCTGCAGATGCGTGGCATCGTTCCGTTGATCGTTGTGATTTGCGAACGAAAATCTTCAACTTTTCTTTGCACTTTGACCACAAATTTGAAAATTCTAAGCCCTATATTATATTATAGTAATTTTTAAAAGGTAAGTAAATTGCTTCACAAAGCATGTATTTATAATTTACAAAAAAAACTTTGGTATATAATTAATTTAATAATAGATATTTTCGCAACTAAAATTGTTTTATTCAGTATTGGTTTCCGGGCTTGATGGCCGTGGTCTGTTCATATTTCTTACTGACGTTTTGTCTATATCTGCGATAGACATTCTCAAAGTTTCCGATGTGGTAGTGGACGAAGTGTTCTTAACGTTGGCTTGTCGGCTACTATGCTCTGCTCTCGGGGTGGTCTCGTATTTATATCGGTGGATGTGGGCGGGGCCTTCTCTGATTGGTCTGTTTTCATTTCTTTACATTTAGTATGTTTGAGTGCTGCTGTCCACGTTTTACTAAGACTTATTCCTTCTTCTTTCTTATTAAAATTGTTTTTATGTTTTTGAATTTCTATAGCTTCTCTGAAAAGTCTCGGGTAATAGCTGGATGTTGTAGTTAGAATATCCGTCTTTTCAAATTGAATTGCGTGACCTTCTTCTTTTTGCAACGTATGTTCGGCGGTGGCTGATTTTTCGGTGTTTCCTGTTCTGCAACACCGTTTATGTTCGGTTATACGCGTCTTGATGCTCCTTTTTGTTGTTCCTATGTAAACTGAGCCGCAACTACATGGTATTCTATAAACTCCTGGCATTGATAAGGGTTCCCTCCGATCTTTGGCTGATTTGAAATGCTGTTGTAATTTAGTGGTTGGTTTGAAAACAGTTTTGATTTCATGCTTTTCTAAAATCTTTCCTATCCTGTCTGTTATGCCTTTGAGATATGGTAAATACGTTGTTGAGATAGGTTCTTTTTGCTGAGCTGTTCTTGATGAATTTTGTTTTTGTGCACGGCGGATTTTTTTAGTTGAGTATCCGTTTGATTTTAATGCTCCTTCCAGATGATCTAATTCCTTGTTTAAGTGTTCTGGTTCACAAATCCTCCTGGCTCGATCAGTTAAAGTTTTAATTACTCCTCTTTTCTGTCTTGGATGATGATTGGACCGTTGGTTTAAGTACCTATCTGTGTGAGTCGGTTTGCGGTATACTGTGTGTCCTAATTTTCCATTTGGTTTTTTGTTGATCAGCACATCAAGAAATGCAATTGCGTTGTCCTTTTCTATTTCCATTGTAAACTTGATTTTAGGATGCATAGAGTTCAGGTGGTCCAAGAATACGTATAGTTCTTCCTGCTTGTGTTCCCAAACTACGAAGGTGTCGTCAACATAGCGCAACCAACACTTTGGTTTTTTGGGGGCTGTGTTCAAAGCTTTTTCTTCACATTTTTCCATAAAGAAATTGGCAATGACAGGACTGAGCGGGCTTCCCATTGCAACACCGTCTAGTTGTTCGTAAAATTCATCCTTGTATTGGAAATAGGTTGTCCTCAGGCAGTGTCTAAAAAGACCTGTGATGTCTTCTGGAAAAACTTCTTTAATGTATTCGAGGGCTTCGTGCACTGGAACCATTGTAAAAAGCGATACGACATCAAAGCTAACCAGAATATCATCAGGTTTTAAGGTTATATTCTGTATTTTGTCTATAAAATGACTGGAGTCCTTGATGTATGTTTCTGTTTTTCCAATCAGTGGTTGAATCAATGTGGTCAGGTATTTCGCAACCTCATATGTCGCAGATCCTATGGCACTAACGATCGGTCTAAGTGGTATATTTTCTTTGTGAATCTTGGGTAGACCGTGTGTGTAGACCGGTGTTGCAATGGGAAGCCCGCTCAGTCCTGTCATTGCCAATTTCTTCAGTTTACATAGGAACAACAAAAAGGAGCATCAAGACGCGTATAACCGAACATAAACGGTGTTGCTGTTTTGGATCTCAATCTTGGAAAACCCCTATAAATAGCGGGATTTTCCAAGGGAGAGATCAGTCGGTGCAGAACCATAAATGAGCAAGTGTCAATTGAAATAGTGTTGAGCATTTGTTCCGGCTTTAAAATCTGCATAAGTCTTTTCTTTTCTTTGGACGACCGTCACCAAGCGAATTGCCAGTCGATCTTGGAGATTCTTGAGATCCTGGGTGTGCCAAGGCGGCATACGTGAACCCAAAGTTAAAGCAAGGCGTGCTGAAGAAGCACCGGTGGAGGACGCCGTAGTCGAGCCCGATACTGTGGGAAACAGTGGCTCCTAGTCGATCCGAGAAGTTTGTTCCTGGAATACGGGCAAATTTAAACGTAATTTTAAGGGGAAATAAGACGAAATCCAGCCATAGCCGACGTTGCCGACGTAGACGTACTTTATGTCCGACTAGTACGTACTTAAAACGTCTTATGTATGTATTTATGCTGGTTGGGTAACTGTGCCACAACTGCTGCAACGAACGCCATCGCCAGGAAGACGTGTACGAGTGTTTACCACCTGGGCATAACCTGCACCAGGTCGGCAAAGAGAGAAAACCGCGCGGCAATATAATTTTAAGGGGTGAAAGACGAAATCCAGCCATAGCCGACGTTGCCGACGATTGGACTACCCAACAAACACCCTACGTACTAAAGACGTACTTATTGTGTTCGTTTTATGTCCCGTACGTACAGTAAGTAAAATGTACATTTTAAGTAGGGGAGAGTGTTGTACCAAGACCATATTGTACCTTGGACCACTTCTAATATCTGACAAGTGCCGCTTCGTAGCGATTTATCGCCGGACTATGTGATTCGTACTGACCTTGTCATTGTTCAGTACACGTTAAGACGCGATCGGATTAACATACGACGAGTAATAAAAGAATTTGTGTTTTCGGCATAAAAAGTAAATAATTTCGATTGCCTTTGAGTGTAAATAGATTATTAACAACTGCCAGGGTATATTTTACATATCACCAGTGGATTCGTCACTGTTTGGTAAGTGCATTAGACATATAAACTTTTAATTAAATAGTTTGTTATAGTTAAGGTAGCCATTTTGGTTTAAAAATAGCAGGTCATGTACCTTGGGCCACAACTGCATCGTGTACCTTGAGCCGGCCCAAGGTACACGAGGAATTTTTTTTTACTATTTTTTGTTTATTTCAGAAGTGTTAAAATGCCGCGCAGCAAATCCGGACAAAAAAGAGAAGCAGTTGATCCAATTTCATTAAAACAAGCACTTGATGCAGTTTCTTCTAACGATCCAGACAAGAAAATGTCATACAGAGACGCTGCAAAAGTATTTAAGATTAGTCGTTCAACTTTGACTCGACATGTAGATAAATTTAAGGAATGTGGTGAAAAAGATTTTAAATATTCCGTTAATTATGCTAACAAGAAGGTATTTACAGAGCTTGAAGAATGCAGCTTAGTCAACTATATTGAAACCATAGCAAAAATGCAATACGGATTAACGAAAAAAGGTGTTAGGCAACTTGCTTATAAATTCGCTCAAGCAAATTCCAAAACATATCCTGCAACTTGGGATGAGGAACAAATAGCAGGAGAAGAATGGATGTGTGGTTTTCTTAACAGACATTCAAATACGCTTTCAATTAGGAAACCAGAAGCGACAAGTTTAAGTCGGGCAACGAGTTTTAATCGTTACAACATTGATTGTTTTTTTAAAAATATGAAAGATGTTCATGATAGATTTGGCATTATACCTCCTGAGAAAATTTGGAACTTGGATGAAACTGGTCTCAGCACGGTGCAGGGCCAATCAAAAATAGTTGCACCAAAAGGTGTAAAGCAAATTGGTAGTGCAACATCAGCAGAAAGAGGTAATCTTGTTACTATGATTGCAGCAGTAAATGCAGTTGGAAATTCGTTGCCACCAATGTTCATATTCCCACGCGTTCACTTTAAGGACAGGATGTTGTTTGGTGGTCCTCCAGGTTGTATCGGAGCTGCGAATGTAACAGGGTGGTCAAACGAAGTAACTTTTTTGAAGTTCTTAGACCATTTTCTTGATTCGGTTAAGTGTTCTAAGGAAGACAGAATACTTTTACTACTAGACAATCACGAAACGCACCTCTCTCTTGAAGCTCTTGAAAAAGCCTCGGCTGCTGGTATCGTCATAGTAACATTTCCTCCGCATACCTCCCATAAGCTCCAGCCTCTCGACCTTTCTGTTTATTCTCCTCTTAAGACCTATTACAATCAGGCTGTAGAGTCGTGGCTGTACAACCACAAAGGGAATACTTTTGACATTTATGGTGTTGCAGAAGCATTAGGTGTAGCTTATCCAAGGGCATTTACTCCAAAAAATATTCTTTCTGGCTTCCGAGCAGCAGGGATTTCTCCATTAGACCCAGAAATCTTCACAGATGATGATTTTTTGAGCGCGTACGTAACTGACCGTGATGTTGAGCAACAACCTTCCAATGATCCTAAAGTAAGATTGGACACATCAACAAAGGACGCAAGTCATAATTCTTCGGATTTATTGAATTTAAACGAATCAATTCCAGGTCCATCTACTAGTTATCAGAGCAATTTAAACGAATCAATTTCAGGTCCATCTACTAGTTTCCAGAGCAATTTAAACAAAACAATTTCAAACACTGATCTTCAGAGTGAATTAATTCCTGACACTTCTTTCGAAGTTCAGTCTAATGCCTTAGAGTCGGATACCAGTAAGCCCAAAGAAACATTAATCAAACCTGAACAGATACAGCCATATCCAAAGGCAGAGCCAAGGAAAAAGGCAGCCAAAGGAAGGAAACCAGGAAAGACGATGATAGCAACTGATACGCCAGAAAAAGAAGCTATAAGAATACAAAAAGAAGCGAGCAGTTATAAGAAAAAACAGCAAGCTGTAAAGAAAAATTTTACTAAAACAATGTCGGACATTAAAAACAAATCTTCCAATGTAGTACAAAAACCAATAAAAAAGTTATTAAAGGGTAAGAAAAAGATGAAGAAGGAATCATCATCTGAAAGTGAAGTTGAAGTTCCTGATCTTATTTCGACTGATGATGAAGATAGAGCTGAGGAAGAATGCATATATTGCAGAAACTCCAAAGAATCGGATCGAAGTGGAGAGAAATGGTGCAAATGCATAGGTTGTGGCCGTTGGACACATTACTTGTGTGCTGGTGTAGATGGCAAGGATTGGAAGACGTACCTTTGCGACTTTTGTACGTCTCCATAATTACCAACTACTATTTTTGTATTTTTATATTTTTTCTTGTTCGTTTTTTAATAAATAAATGTTTTTTATTTATATGGTTCAAGGTACATGATGGTTGTCCCGTGGTACATGAGGTATTGTACCTTGGACCACCTAGGCAAAATATTTTGTTTTTCTTGTCAATTGTTGAAAACCTAAATTAATGGAATATATTTCTATGCCAAACGTGTTAGGAATATGTTGGACTATTGGTTAAGCCCAAAATAAGTGGAATCAGGGAATTCAGAGCAAAATTATAACGATAAATTTAAAATGTGGCTCTAGGTACAACACTCTCCCCTACGTATTTTCTCTGACATATTGTGTATGTACAACGATCATTCTTGATTGTACGTACAATGTATCATCCTTAAATGTACCAACGTCTAAAAAACGGTTGGGATGATACGTTGTTATGTAGGTATGTTTTATTACATAATGTAACAATGTTTTACCTTATGTAAAACTAAATTACTAATAAAAAATAATTAAATTAGACCTTTTTCAAACTTGGACATTTTTTTGTTCTGTGATTGTAAGGTTAATTATTATTATCCGCTACCGATTTAAATTTCGCGCTTGCTTACGTCGTAAAAATCCGACACTATTCGGGTATTCGGACGTCTTTCTGTGCAGTTAAATTAACTTAACCAAACTTTTGAGTTTGTAAGTGTGGCTTTTTTTTGTTGTATTGCTGATGTTTCTCAACGAATTGGCGAATTTTACCAGGACGTTTTCCTCTAAATGCGTTAAGTTTTATTACTTTGTTCGTTAATTTATTATTTGATATACAATTTACAGGTAAATAGTAACTTGAGTGGTAGAAATGCCTCTTAAACAGTTTCGAAGCTTAAAAAACCTTAAATATACTTAGCTAGGTATGTCGATTACGATTCGTTTTATTTTTAGCTGAATTCAATGCTGAAATTTTAAGACAGCATTTTTTTCTGAGAGGCTTGACATTCCAAGTAAAAAAACTTTAAGGTATCAAATACTGAAACTATTAGTCCTGGGGCGCTTAGTCAAGTAAAAGTTACTTGTAATCGAGCTTGTAATAGTGAAGCAGATCTATACTGGCACTTGAAGATTTCTTAAATCTACCAGAACATTTCAGAAAGTTGGTAAGATTTGACCACCCATTCTATTTAAAAAGTAGTATAGTAAAACTTGATATACAGATACCTATATGTATTTTAAGGTAAAATTCAATTAACAATTGAATAAGACCTTAACAGCCCTTTACGTTAGGTATTAATATAGTAAGAATGTTTATTTTTGATAATGTTTAAGTACATTTACCATTTTAGGAGTCTAAAATGTGCATATTCGAAGTGGAATATTATATTGGCAGGAAATAATTTGCAAGCTTTAATAAACGAAGCATGGGAGCATTTATTTGGAATCACCAGGCTAAAAAGATACCAGAAAAAAAGATTTTCGCAGTTTTTAATTGCAAAAGTTATAATAAGTAAGTACTAATTTAAATGATGAAACGGAAATTGGACGTTTTCAACTAGAGGTGTAGTGTATAGTAGTCAAGTAGAGTAGGATATGAGTGTATTTTGTATCTTGATATGATTTTTATTTTATCTCCCCTAATTTTTTGTTTTAATCATCTTAAAATGTCTTTAAAATATGGCTTATTTTATTTAGTTGACTTGTATTTGTATATACTATAAAATATTATTTTTTCTGGGTTGTAATTAAAGTCTTTTCATTTAAGATGCCCTTCTGAGAACAGAAAAAAGCTGAAATAAAAAAGAGGCAGAGCAGGAAATAGCCAAATTGCTAAGGAGGACCCCCGATTGACTAAAATATAAACAAAAAGCGAAAAATAATGATAACGATGGGGAAACAAATAATAATCCCGGGGTATCAGATAGATAATAATACATTCATATATACACAATATATATAGAATGTTACTAAATATTAACCAACAAATTTATTGTAATATATTATTGTAGATACTTTATCAGTAGTTATTATTTATCCATTGTAGGTACATACAACGTACTTCTTACGTATGTAGTACGTACATAGCACGAAGTGTGCGTACATCTTTAACACGTACAGTAAATGTACGTACATTAAATATACGTTTATCGTACGTACATAAGATGTACTTGTCGTACGTCTTAATTAAGTACAATTGTGTGGAAAATTTACGTACTAAGTTTGTAAAATGTACGTACTACGTCCAATAACGTACATGCATAAGACGTACTTTATGTCCGACTAGTACGTACTTAAAACGTCTTATGTATGTATTTATGCTGGTTGGGTAACTGTGCCACAACTGCTGCAACGAACGCCATCGCAAGGAGGACGTGTACGAGTGTTTACCACCTGGGCATAACCTGCACCAGGTCGGCAAAGAGAGAAAACAGCGCGGCAATATAATTTTAAGGGGTGAAAGACGAAATCCCGCCATAGCCGACGTTGCCGACGATTGGACTAACTGTGCCACAACTGCTGCAACGAACGCCATCGCCAGGAAGACGTGTACGAGTGTTTACCACCTGGGCATAACCTGCACCAGGTCGGCAAAGAGAGAAAACAGCGCGGCAATATAATTTTAAGGGGTGAAAGACGAAATCCCGCCATAGCCGACGTTGCCGACGATTGGACTAACTGTGCGACAACTGCTGCAACGAACGCCATCGCCAGGAAGACGTGTACGAGTGTTTACCACCTGGGCATAACCTGCACCAGGTCGGCAAAGAGAGAAAACAGCGCGGCAATATAATTTTAAGGGGTGAAAGACGAAATCCAGCCATAGCCGACGTTGCCGACATTGGACTAACTGTGCCACAACTGCTGCAACGAACGCCATCGCCAGGAAGACGTGTACGAGTGTTTACCACCTGGGCATACCCTGCACCAGGTCGGCAAGGAATATTGCACTTAATATATATATAATATATTAAGTGAAATTGAGAGAGAGAAAGACGAATAAGTGTGAAAACCGGTGACGCCCAGAGCTGGACGTTATTGCCAGACCTCCAGCGCCGAGGGCCATTAGCGAGAAGACCGGTACGAGTGTTTACCACCTGGGCATACCCTGCCCCAGGTCGGCGAAGAATTTATTATACGTGGCAAAGTAATTTTGAGAAAGAAAAAGACGAATCAGTGGAAAACCGGCGACGCCAAGAGCTGGACGTCGTTGCCCGACCTCCAGCATCTAGGGCCAGTACCTAGGAAGCGAATACCAGTACCTACCACCTGGGCACAACCTGCCCCAGGTCGGCAAAGAAGAAGCCGAGCGCGGCAAACTTGAAATGTCTGTAAATAAGGAATTACAGAGTGAAAACCCCCCAGCCCTGACGGCTGAGGGCGAAGAAAACCCGAACATGCTCTCTACTACCGAGGCCGACCCCAAGAAGGGACTTGGAGCGGCCTCAAATTGCCCTACACAGCTCGCCGCCCCTGAGATAACGCCCCTGAGCTGGCCGTGCAACTACCAGGGAATGCCCCTTGAAGGAGGAAGCAAAGGCGAACTGTGCCAGGACATTGCAGAACAGGAAACACCGAAAAATCAGCCACCGCCGAACATACGTTGCAAAAAGAAGAAGGTCACGCAATTCAATTTGAAAAGACGGATATTCTAACTACAACATCCAGCTATTACCCGAGACTTTTCAGAGAAGCTATAGAAATTCAAAAACATAAAAACAATTTTAATAAGAAAGAAGAAGGAATAAGTCTTAGTAAAACGTGGACAGCAGCACTCAAACATACTAAATGTAAAGAAATGAAAACAGACCAATCAGAGAAGGCCCCGCCCACATCCACCGATATAAATACGAGACCTGTTTTGGATCTCGACCTTGGAAAACCCCTATAAATAGCGGGATTGTTTTGGATCTCGACCTTGGAAAACGCCTATAAATAGCGTGATTTTCCAAGGGAGAGCCAGTCGGTGCAGAACCATAAATGGACGAAGGCCAATTGAAAAAGCGTTGAGCATTTGTCCCGGCTTTAAAATCTGCATAAGTCTTTTCTTTGGACGACCGTCACCAAGCGAATTGCCAGTCGATCTTGGAGATTCTGAGATCCTGGGTGTGCCAAGGCGGCATACGTGAACCTGAAGTAAAAAGCAAGGCGTGCTGAAGAAGCACCGGTGGAGGACGCCGTAGTCGAGCCCGATACTGTGGGAAACAGTGGTTCCTAGTCGATCCGAGGAGTTTGTACCTGGAATACGGGCAAATTCAAACGCACCTAGGCGGAAAGTGTCTGCTCACGGTATTCGGAGGAAGGCCAACCGTTCGAGAACCTTTGCCAGCCTAGAGACATAATTTTAAGAGGAAGTACGACGAGATCCAGTCATAGCCGAAGTTGCCGACCCTGGACTAACTGTGCCATAACTGCTGCAACGGACGCCATCGCCAGGAAGACGTGTACGAGTGTCTACCACCTGGGCATAACCTGCACCAGGTCGGCAAGAAGAGAAAACCAAGTGGCGACGTAATTTTAAGAGGAAGTACGACGAGATCCAGTCATAGCCGACGTTGCCGACATTGGACTAACTGTGCCACAACTGCTGCAACGGACGCCATCGCCAGGAAGACGTGTACGAGAGTTTACCACCTGGGCATAACCTGCACCAGGTCGGCAGGAAGAGAAAACTAAGTGGCAACGTAATTTTAAGAGGAAGTACGACGAGATCCAGCCATAGCCGACGTTGCCGACATTGGACTAACTGTGCCACAACTGCTGCAGCGGACGCCATCGCCAGGAAGACGTGTACGAGTGTTTACCACCTGGGCATAACCTGCACCAGGTCGGCAAGAAGAGAAAACCGAGTGGCAAAGTAATTTTAAGGAAGAAAAACCGGCGACGCCAAGAGCTGGACGTCGTGGCCAGACCTCCAGCCTCTAGTGCCGGTACCCAGAAGACGAATACTAGTCCCTACCACCTGGGCACAACCTGCCCCAGGTCGGCAAAGAAGACGCCGAGCGCGGCAAACGTGAAATGTCTGTAGATAAGGATTTACAGAGTGAGAATCCCCCAGCCCTGACGGCTGAGGGCGAAGAAAACCCGAACATGCTCTCAACTACCGAGGCCGACCCCAGGAAAGGGCTTGGGGCGGCTTCAAACTGCCCTACACAGCTCGCCGCCCCTGAGATGACGCCACTGAGCTGGCCGAGCAACTACCAGGGAATGCCCCTTGAAGGAGGAAGCAAAGGCGAACTGTGCCAGGACATGGCGCCCAACTCGATGACTTACTCAGGCGATAGGAGTAACAAAGAACCCTGTGACGACGTTAGGCCCTTTGGCCTAAGCTATCGCGGATCGTCGACGAACCTACCCATGGAATGCCCAGCTTTTAACACAAGAGCGAAGCGCCGAATATGGGAGGAAAAATATGGAATTGACGTGGAGTCAGAAGAAGCAATGATAGACGAGCAGAGATCCTGCAGACAAACCTAGAGGCCTGGCGCTGCCACCAATTAACCGGCAAATACCGCCAACTCAAAGAGAATTCCGGCAGAAACGGAGAAATAAAGGGAAAATCAAACAAGTATGGATGCCACCCTGGGAGGGGGGGTATCTTCGATATATACGTGACGGAAACCAACCCAAGCAACAGGCAAAACCTAAAGCAGGAGAATTTAACGAAGAGACAAGATGGAACTATAATAGGGACTATAAGAGAAGAGATATGAATGACACAGTGTTCAAAAAAAGGAGAACTAGAAGGAAAAATAAAAAATGGAATAGGAAGCAGGGAATAGCGAATACGCTATTGAATTTGAATTCCGCAACATTGCCTAGAATTGACATAATGATAGAAGGAACCCCGGTGAGAGCATTACTCGATACTGGGGCCAGCCGGAATATCATTAAAAGTACGCTGCTGCCCCTGACGATTAGAAATAGAACCCTGAGGGGCGAAATGAGACTAGCCTGCGGCGAAACCCATCATTCAACGAGAGGAGATGTACAACAACGAGTGAAGATCAAAAATATGACTATGCTGACCAAATTTACAATCATGGATGAGTTAAATGAAGATGTTATTTTGGGCATGCCATGGTTTAAGAATAATGAGGTAGTGATGGACGTAAACCGATGTTGTATATACCTAGGGAATACCGCCAGAGACATAGTATACTGGGGGAAGCGGGACGCAGACGAGGAAGACAAGGATAGTATTACTATCCCTTATGTACCAGAGACAGACAAGGAAGAATATACCCAAATTTTAGTAGATTTTGCAGAATTGTTTAAAGAGAGTATACGGCAAAGCACAACGAAGGCTACCCAACACCGAATCCGATTAACAAATACAAAACCGATCCGGGTGAGGCCATACGCTTTATCAGAGATTAAAAGAGTAGCAGTTCAGGAGCAGGTAGCAGAGATGCTTCGGGCAGGAGTAATCTCGCCAAGCACCTCTGAATATTGTGCGCCGGTAGTGGCAGTGACAAAGAAGGATGGAACAATGAGATTCTGCTTAGACTATAGAAAACTGAATGAGGTAACCCAAGAAGAAGTGGCAGCACTCCCAGTGATTCCTAACACCTTAAAGGAAATTGGAGAAGGCCGAGTTTTCTCTACCCTGGACCTTAAAGCCGGTTATTGGCAAATACCGGTAGCTGAAGCGGACAGACATCTAACCGCATTCGGATTATTGGATGGAAGCACTTACGAATTCAATGTAATGCCTTTTGGCCTTAGGAATGCACCAGCCACATTCCAAAAATTGATGTCGGAGGTCCTGAGTGGAGAACTGCAGAAATTTACGAGAGTATACCTGGATGACGTGATCATTTTTTCGCCAGATCATAGAACACACCGACAGCACCTCCGGAAGGTGTTAGAAAGACTCTCAATATACCAGCTGAGATGCGGGGCGGAGAAATGTGTGATTGGAGTTAACGAATTAGAATACTTGGGATTTAAAGTCAAGGAGGACTATAATACCCCACAGCGAAAACATTTAAACGACGTGGAAAAATTCCCCCCACCAACAAGCAAGCCAGGGTTACAGTCATTTTTGGGTCTAGTAAACTGGCTAAGAGAATATATTCCCCAGGCAGCGGAGCGTTTGGAACCTCTGACGCTGTTGCTACAGAAAGAAAAGCCTTTCCGTTGGCAAGCCAAACAACAAGAAGCGTTTGATGATTTGAAGAAATTTATGGCACAGCCAATGCAGCTATGTAGACCGCACCCAGGGAAACAATTCTACCTACAAACGGACGCCTCGAAAATAGGAATAGGCGCAGTACTCTACCAAATGAGCGACCAAGAGGAACGACGTATTATAGCATATGCGTCACATAAACTTAATAAGGCGGAACAAGCATACCACGCAAACGAACAAGAATGTATGGCCGTGGTCTGGGCGATTAAGCATTTCCGACAATATTTAGAAGATGCCCCATTTATTTTAAAGACCGACTCCCAAGCATTAACGTGGTTGCACCGTCTTAAGGACACTAAATCAAAGTTGACAAGATGGGCATTACTACTTCAAGAATATTCATTCCGGGTTATCCACTGTCCGGGAAAAGAAAATGCGCTTCCAGATTACCTGTCACGAAACCCAGAAGATACAGTGAGAGATCCTGAAACGTTTAACGAAGAAAGAATGGTCCCACCTACGAAGGAAGAGAAACCCAAGAATTTGATAGCTATGTTCCAGCCCCAGGAGATTCAGAGCCTGGAAGAACTGGTGAAAGAGGGACAAGATGAGGACGATGAAACAAGAGAAACTAAGAGACAGTGGCTACGAGAAGCCAAGAAACCTCCAGAGCAGCGGCCATCATGGTGGAACTACTATATCGTACAAGACGAATACCTATTTAGACTATACTTGAATAGATTGTGTTTAGTGGTGGGTAAATTTGACAAACAGGACGTGTTTGAGGCCTACCATTCATATAGTGAAGCCCTCCATCCAGGAGCGCAGGAAACTAGTAGAGCTATTCGCCGTTACTACCATTGGGGCAATTTAGAAAAAGAGGTCCGGAAATATACAAGAGAATGCGATATTTGTAAGCAGATCAAGGCAGGGCCACCTCAAGGGAAAGCTGCGCTGGGGAGTATTACAGCAGAAGCACCGTTCCAAGTAATAGCGTGTGATATAATGGGTCCATATGAGGAGACTAACAGGAAGAACCGATTTCTGATAGTAGCGATGGACGTATTTACTAAATGCACAGAAGCTATTCCGGTAGCTAAGGTAACCGCGTCTAAGGTTATCAAGTTTTTGAAGGACGAGGTATTTAGTAGATATGGATATCCAAAAGAAATAAGGTCAGACGATGGAGTTTAGAGGAGCAGTATTCGGACAGTTTTGCAGGTCGAATCATATTAAATGGACATCCTCCCCCATTTATCATCAGCAGGCGAATTCAACGGAACGAAGATGGCAGGAAATAAAAAAAGCCTTAAGCGCCGCCATCTTAGAACGACCTACGACAGCATGGGATACGCAAATTCCGCAGGTCCTCTATGCATTACGGACTCGGAAAAACGAAGCTACCCAGAGAACTCCAGGAGAACTACTACTAGGGTACGAGTTGAAGAGACCAGGGGAATGGGCTATTGCACGTGACGAAGTCGAAGCAGTACCACGCCCCGAAGAAATGATTCGGGTTAGACAAGAAGCGAATCAAAACCAGAAGGCCTATCAGCAAAAATACGCCCCCACCCCAAGAATACCAACTATTAGATTTAGGGTTGGAGAAAGAGTTTGGGTTAAAAATTTCGCCCCGAAAATCCCATTTGCGCCAAAATGGGTAGGACCATATGAAATTTTGGAAGTCCTGGGATCTTCAACCTACCAAGTCGATAAAGATGGAGCTTCATCGAAAATACACATTAATGATCTGAGACGCGCCACAGTCCTGAGCGTGAGCGAAAGCAGCAGCTCAAGTGCTGAAGAAGATAATAGTCCAAGTGAAGAGGAAGAACTCCATGGCCAACCCCCTGAAATGAACGAAATTCCGGCCCCTCAGCCCGAGGTCGCCGAGGTACCATTGAGGCAGCCTAGAGAGAAGCCACCGGACGTGGAAAAAACTACGGGCCCTCAACCCGAGGTCGCCGTAGTAGTATTGAGGCAGCCTAAGGAGAAGCCACCTGAGGCCTCCGAGGAGTCCCCCAGGTCGCCAGAGAACTACCCGCAGGAGGCCTATACCAGGTCACCTGCAGAAGAGCCACCGGACGAAGATAGAGCCATGGAGGTTGAGGGATCGCCTCGTTCAAGAGAGAAGGAAAAGTCTTCCCACAAAAGGAAGCGGAAGAAATTTTAAATATGTTTATATGGACTTTGTTATTTTTTGTTGTTGTTGTTATTTTTTGTTGTTGTTGTTATAAATGCTGTCTGATCGTACTAGATGAGTACGGTCAAATAAACATACCGTAACAAATGCTCTTCAGAGGGGGGGGTGTTTTGGATCTCGACCTTGGAAAACGCCTATAAATAGCGTGATTTTCCAAGGGAGAGCCAGTCGGTGCAGAACCATAAATGGACGAAGGCCAATTGAAAAAGCGTTGAGCATTTGTCCCGGCTTTAAAATCTGCATAAGTCTTTTCTTTGGACGACCGTCACCAAGCGAATTGCCAGTCGATCTTGGAGATTCTGAGATCCTGGGTGTGCCAAGGCGGCATACGTGAACCTGAAGTAAAAAGCAAGGCGTGCTAAAGAAGCACCGGTGGAGGACGCCGTAGTCGAGCCCGATACTGTGGGAAACAGTGGTTCCTAGTCGATCCGAGGAGTTTGTACCTGGAATACGGGCAAATTCAAACGCACCTAGGCGGAAAGTGTCTGCTCACGGTATTCGGAGGAAGGCCAACCGTTCGAGAACCTTTGCCAGCCTAGAGACATAATTTTAAGAGGAAGTACGACGAGATCCAGTCACAGCCGAAGTTGCCGACCCTGGACTAACTGTGCCATAACTGCTGCAACGGACGCCATCGCCAGGAAGACGTGTACGAGTGTTTACCACCTGGGCATAACCTGCACCAGGTCGGCAAGAAGAGAAAACCAAGTGGCGACGTAATTTTAAGAGGAAGTACGACGAGATCCAGTCATAGCCGACGTTGCCGACATTGGACTAACTGTGCCACAACTGCTGCAACGGACGCCATCGCCAGGAAGACGTATACGAGAGTTTACCACCTGGGCATAACCTGCACCAGGTCGGCAGGAAGAGAAAACTAAGTGGCAACGTAATTTTAAGAGGAAGTACGACGAGATCCAGCCATAGCCGACGTTGCCGACATTGGACTAACTGTGCCACAACTGCTGCAGCGGACGCCATCGCCAGGAAGACGTGTACGAGTGTTTACCACCTGGGCATAACCTGCACCAGGTCGGCAAGAAGAGAAAACCGAGTGGCAAAGTAATTTTAAGGAAGAAAAAAGGCGAAATAGTGAAAAACCGGCGACGCCAAGAGCTGGACGTCGTGGCCAGACCTCCAGCCTCTAGTGCCGGTACCCAGAAGACGAATACTAGTCCCTACCACCTGGGCACAACCTGCCCCAGGTCGGCAAAGAAGACGCCGAGCGCGGCAAACGTGAAATGTCTGTAGATAAGGATTTACAGAGTGAGAATCCCCCAGCCCTGACGGCTGAGGGCGAAGAAAACCCGAACATGCTCTCAACTACCGAGGCCGACCCCAGGAAAGGGCTTGGGGCGGCTTCAAACTGCCCTACACAGCTCGCCGCCCCTGAGATGACGCCACTGAGCTGGCCGAGCAACTACCAGGGAATGCCCCTTGAAGGAGGAAGCAAAGGCGAACTGTGCCAGGACATGGCGCCCAACTCGATGACTTACTCAGGCGATAGGAGTAACAAAGAACCCTGTGACGACGTTAGGCCCTTTGGCCTAAGCTATCGCGGATCGTCGACGAACCTACCCATCGAATGCCCAGCTTTTAACACAAGAGCGAAGCGCCGAATATGGGAGGAAAAATATGGAATTGACGTGGAGTCAGAAGAAGCAATGATAGACGAGCAGAGATCCTGCAGACAAACCTAGAGGCCTGGCGCTGCCACCAATTAACCGGCAAATACCGCCAACTCAAAGAGAATTCCGGCAGAAACGGAGAAATAAAGGGAAAATCAAACAAGTATGGATGCCACCCTGGGAGGGGGGGTATCTTCGATATATACGTGACGGAAACCAACCCAAGCTACAGGCAAAACCTAAAGCAGGAGAATTTAACGAAGAGACAAGATGGAACTATAATAGGGACTATGTGAGAAGAGATATGAATGACACAGTGTTCAAAAAAAGGAGAACTAGAAGGAAAAATAAAAAATGGAATAGGAAGCAGGGAATAGCGAATACGCTATTGAATTTGAATTCCGCAACATTGCCTAGAATTGACATAATGATAGAAGGAACCCCGGTGAGAGCATTACTCGATACTGGGGCCAGCCGGAATATCATTAAAAGTACGCTGCTGCCCCTGACGATTAGAAATAGAACCCCGAGGGGCGAAATGAGACTAGCCTGCGGCGAAACCCATCATTCAACGAGAGGAGATGTACAACAACGAGTGAAGATCAAAAATATGACTATGCTGACCAAATTTACAATCATGGATGAGTTAAATGAAGATGTTATTTTGGGCATGCCATGGTTTAAGAATAATGAGGTAGTGATGGACGTAAACCGATGTTGTATATACCTAGGGAATACCGCCAGAGACATAGTATACTGGGGGAAGCGGGACGCAGACGAGGAAGACGAGGATAGTATTACTATCCCTTATGTACCAGAGACAGACAAGGAAGAATATACCCAAATTTTAGTAGATTTTGCAGAATTGTTTAAAGAGAGTATACGGCAAAGCACAACGAAGGCTACCCAACACCGAATCCGATTAACAAATACAAAACCGATCCGGGTGAGACCATACGCTTTATCAGAGATTAAAAGAGTAGCAGTTCAGGAGCAGGTAGCAGAGATGCTTCGGGCAGGAGTAATCTCGCCAAGCACCTCTGAATATTGTGCGCCGGTAGTGGCAGTGACAAAGAAGGATGGAACTATGAGATTCTGCTTAGACTATAGAAAACTGAATGAGGTAACCCAAGAAGAAGTGGCAGCACTCCCAGTGATTCCTAACACCTTAAAGGAAATTGGAGAAGGCCGAGTTTTCTCTACCCTGGACCTTAAAGCCGGTTATTGGCAAATACCGGTAGCTGAAGCGGACAGACATCTAACCGCATTCGGATTATTGGATGGAAGCACTTACGAATTCAATGTAATGCCTTTTGGCCTTAGGAATGCACCAGCCACATTTCAAAAATTGATGTCGGAGGTCCTGAGTGGAGAACTGCAGAAATTTACGAGAGTATACCTGGATGACGTGATCATTTTTTCGCCAGATCATAGAACACACCGACAGCACCTCCGGAAGGTGTTAGAAAGACTCTCAATATACCAGCTGAGATGCGGGGCGGAGAAATGTGTGATTGGAGTTAACGAATTAGAATACTTGGGATTTAAAGTCAAGGAGGACTATAATACCCCACAGCGAAAACATTTAAACGACGTGGAAAAATTCCCCCCACCAACAAGCAAGCGAGGGTTACAGTCATTTTTGGGTCTAGTAAACTGGCTAAGAGAATATATTCCCCAGGCAGCGGAGCGTTTGGAACCTCTGACGCTGTTGCTACAGAAAGAAAAGCCTTTCCGTTGGCAAGCCAAACAACAAGAAGCGTTTGATGATTTGAAGAAATTTATGGCACAGCCAATGCAGCTAGGTAGACCGCACCCAGGGAAACAATTCTACCTACAAACGGACGCCTCGAAAATAGGAATAGGCGCAGTACTCTACCAAATGAGCGACCAAGAGGAACGACGTATTATAGCATATGCGTCACATAAACTTAATAAGGCGGAACAAGCATACCACGCAAACGAACAAGAATGTATGGCCGTGGTCTGGGCGATTAAGCATTTCCGACAATATTTAGAAGATGCCCCATTTATTTTAAAGACCGACTCCCAAGCATTAACGTGGTTGCACCGTCTTAAGGACACTAAATCAAAGTTGACAAGATGGGCATTACTACTTCAAGAATATTCATTCCGGGTTATCCACTGTCCGGGAAAAGAAAATGCGCTTCCAGATTACCTGTCACGAAACCCAGAAGATACAGTAAGAGATCCTGAAACGTTTAACGAAGAAAGAATGGTCCCACCTACGAAGGAAGAGAAACCCAAGAATTTGATAGCTATGTTCCAGCCCCAGGAGATTCAGAGCCTGGAAGAACGGGTGAAAGAGGGACAAGATGAGGACGATGAAACAAGAGAAACTAAGAGACAGTGGCTACGAGAAGCCAAGAAACCTCCAGAGCAGCGGCCATCATGGTGGAACTACTATATCGTACAAGACGAATACCTATTTAGACTATACTTGAATAGATTGTGTTTAGTGGTGGGTAAATTTGACAAACAGGACGTGTTTGAGGCCTACCATTCATATAGTGAAGCCCTCCATCCAGGAGCGCAGGAAACTAGTAGAGCTATTCGCCGTTACTACCATTGGGGCAATTTAGAAAAAGAGGTCCGGAAATATACAAGAGAATGCGATATTTGTAAGCAGATCAAGGCAGGGCCACCTCAAGGGAAAGCTGCGCTGGGGAGTATTACAGCAGAAGCACCGTTCCAAGTAATAGCGTGTGATATAATGGGTCCATATGAGGAGACTAACAGGAAGAACCGATTTCTGATAGTAGCGATGGACGTATTTACTAAATGCACAGAAGCTATTCCGGTAGCTAAGGTAACCGCGTCTAAGGTTATCAAGTTTTTGAAGGACGAGGTATTTAGTAGATATGGATATCCAAAAGAAATAAGGTCAGACGATGGAGTTTAGAGGAGCAGTATTCGGACAGTTTTGCAGGTCGAATCATATTAAATGGACATCCTCCCCCATTTATCATCAGCAGGCGAATCCAACGGAACGAAGATGGCAGGAAATAAAAAAAGCCTTAAGCGCCGCCATCTTAGAACGACCTACGACAGCATGGGATACGCAAATTCCGCAGGTCCTCTATGCATTACGGACTCGGAAAAACGAAGCTACCCAGAGAACTCCAGGAGAACTACTACTAGGGTACGAGTTGAAGAGACCAGGGGAATGGGCTATTGCACGTGACGAAGTCGAAGCAGTACCACGCCCCGAAGAAATGATTCGGGTTAGACAAGAAGCGAATCAAAACCAGAAGGCCTATCAGCAAAAATACGCCCCCACCCCAAGAATACCAACTATTAGATTTAGGGTTGGAGAAAGAGTTTGGGTTAAAAATTTCGCCCCGAAAATCCCATTTGCGCCAAAATGGGTAGGACCATATGAAATTTTGGAAGTCCTGGGATCTTCAACCTACCAAGTCGATAAAGATGGAGCTTCATCGAAAATACACATTAATGATCTGAGACGCGCCACAGTCCTGAGCGTGAGCGAAAGCAGCAGCTCAAGTGCTGAAGAAGATAATAGTCCAAGTGAAGAGGAAGAACTCCATGGCCAACCCCCTGAAATGAACGAAATTCCGGCCCCTCAGCCCGAGGTCGCCGAGGTACCATTGAGGCAGCCTAGAGAGAAGCCACCGGACGTGGAACTCCGAGGAGTCCCCCAGGTCGCCAGAGAACTACCCGCAGGAGGCCTATACCAGGTCACCTGCAGAAGAGCCACCGGACGAAGATAGAGCCATGGAGGTTGAGGGATCGCCTCGTTCAAGAGAGAAGGAAAAGTCTTCCCACAAAAGGAAGCGGAAGAAATTTTAAATATGTTTATATGGACTTTGTTATTTTTTGTTGTTGTTGTTATTTTTTGTTGTTGTTGTTATAAATGCTGTCTGATCGTACTAGATGAGTACGGTCAAATAAACATACCGTAACAAATGCTCTTCAGAGGGGGGGTGTTTTGGATCTCGACCTTGGAAAACGCCTATAAATAGCGTGATTTTCCAAGGGAGAGCCAGTCGGTGCAGAACCATAAATGGACGAAGGCCAGTTGAAAAAGTGTTGAGCATTTGTCCCGGCTTTAAAATCTGCATAAGTCTTTTCTTTGGACGACCGTCACCAAGCGAATTGCCAGTCGATCTTGGAGATTCTGAGATCCTGGGTGTGCCAAGGCGGCATACGTGAACCTGAAGTAAAAAGCAAGGCGTGCTGAAGAAGTACCGGTGGAGGACGCCGTAGTCGAGCCCGATACTGTGGGAAACAGTGGTTCCTAGTCGATCCGAGGAGTTTGTACCTGGAATACGGGCAAATTTAAACGCACCTAGGCGGAAAGTGTCTGCTCACGGTATTCGGAGGAAGGCCAACCGTTCGAGAACCTTTGCCAGCCTAGAGACATAATTTTAAGAGGAAGTACGACGAGATCCAGTCATAGCCGAAGTTGCCGACCCTGGACTAACTGTGCCATAACTGCTGCAACGGACGCCATCGCCAGGAAGACGTGTACGAGTGTTTACCACCTGGGCATAACCTGCACCAGGTCGGCAAGAAGAGAAAACCAAGTGGCGACGTAATTTTAAGAGGAAGTACGACGAGATCCAGTCATAGCCGACGTTGCCGACATTGGACTAACTGTGCCACAACTGCTGCAACGGACGCCATCGCCAGGAAGACGTGTACGAGAGTTTACCACCTGGGCATAACCTGCACCAGGTCGGCAGGAAGAGAAAACTAAGTGGCAACGTAATTTTAAGAGGAAGTACGACGAGATCCAGCCATAGCCGACGTTGCCGACATTGGACTAACTGTGCCACAACTGCTGCAGCGGACGCCATCGCCAGGAAGACGTGTACGAGTGTTTACCACCTGGGCATAACCTGCACCAGGTCGGCAAGAAGAGAAAACCGAGTGGCAAAGTAATTTTAAGGAAGAAAAAAGGCGAAATAGTGAAAAACCGGCGACGCCAAGAGCTGGACGTCGTGGCCAGACCTCCAGCCTCTAGTGCCGGTACCCAGAAGACGAATACTAGTCCCTACCACCTGGGCACAACCTGCCCCAGGTCGGCAAAGAAGACGCCGAGCGCGGCAAACGTGAAATGTCTGTAGATAAGGATTTACAGAGTGAGAATCCCCCAGCCCTGACGGCTGAGGGCGAAGAAAACCCGAACATGCTCTCAACTACCGAGGCCGACCCCAGGAAAGGGCTTGGGGCGGCTTCAAACTGCCCTACACAGCTCGCCGCCCCTGAGATGACGCCACTGAGCTGGCCGAGCAACTACCAGGGAATGCCCCTTGAAGGAGGAAGCAAAGCCGAACTGTGCCAGGACAGGATTTTCAAGGGAGAGATCAGTCGGTGCAGAACCATAAATGAGCAAGTGTCAATTGAAAAAGTGTTGAGCATTTGTTCCGGCTTTAAAATCTGCATAAGTCTTTTCTTTGGACGACCGTCACCAAGCGAATTGCCAGTCGATCTTGGAGATTCTTGAGATCCTGGGTGTGCCAAGGCGGCATACGTGAACCTAAAGTTAAAGCAAGGCGTGCTGAAGAAGCACCGGTGGAGGACGCCGTAGTCGAGCCCGATACTGTGGGAAACAGTGGTTCCTAGTCGATCCGAGAAGTTTGTTCCTGGAATACGGGCAAATTTAAACGCACCTAGGCGGAAAGTGTCTGCTCGCGGTATTCGGAGGAAGGCCAACCGTTCGAGAACCTTTGCCAGCCTAGAGAAGTAGAAGCATAATTTTAAGGGGTGAAAGACGAGATCCAGACATAGCCGACGTTGCCGACATTGGACTAACTGTGCCACAACTGCTGCAACGAACGCCATCGCCAGGAAGACGTGTACGAGAGTTTACCACCTCGGCATAACCTGCACCAGGTCGGCAAAGAGAGAAAACAGCGCGGCAATATAATTTTAAGGGGAGAAAGACGAAATCCAGCCATAGCCGACGTTGCCGACATTGGACTAACTGTGCCACAACTGCTGCAACGAACGCCATCGCCACGAAGACGTGTACGAGAGTTTACCACCTGGGCATAACCTGCACCAGGTCGGCAAAGAGCGAAAACCGCGTGGCAACGTAGTTTTAAGGGGAAATAAGACGGAATCCAGCCATAGCCGAAGTTGCCGACACTGGACTAACTGTGCCATAACTGCTGCAACGGACGCCGTCGCCAGGAAGACGTGTACGAGTGTTTACCACCTGTGCATACCCTGCACCAGGTCGGCGAAGAATATTAGATACGTGGCAAAGTAATTTTGGGAAAGGAAAAGGCGAATCAGTGGAAAACCGGCGACGCCAAGAGCTGGACGTCGTTGCCAGACCTCCAGCATCTAGTGCCGGTACCTAGAAGACGAATACCAGTACCTACCACCGGGGCACAACCTGCCCCAGGTCGGCAAAGAAGAAGCCGAGCGCGGCAAACTTGAAATGTCTGTAAATAAGGAATTACAGAGTGAAAACCCCCCAGCCCTGACAGCTGAGGGCGAAGAAAACCCGAACATGCTCTTTACTACCGAGGCCGACCCCAAGAAGGGACTTGGAGCGGCTTCAAATTGCCCTACACAGCTCGCCGCCCCTGAGATGACGCCTCTGAGCTGGCCGTGCAACTACCAGGGAATGCCCCTTGAAGGAGGAAGCAAAGGCGAACTGTGCCAGGACAGACCACCCCGAGAGCAGAGCATAGTAGCCGACAAGCCAACGTTAAGAACACTTCGTCCACTACCACATCGGAAACTTTGAGAATGTCTATCGCAGATATAGACGAAACGTCAGTAAGAAATATGAACAGACCACGGCCATCAAGCCCGGAAACCAATACTGAATTAGACTCCGGCCGTGAAAGCCTACATAAACTTATTAAAATTGTTTTACTATTTTTTCATTATTAGTCATTGCCCAAGCAGCACAAAGACATCCTATAGATATCTTGGCGAGAAACTTTTAGGAGGATGTGACGCCTTTTGTAACTTATTAGGGAGTTCGCCAAGAGGTTCCTATTACCTCTAAATGTCCGCCTCAGGGATATCCTAATGCGAATTTCTATTTTTAATCACAAAGAAGAAGTACTAGGGAGGTACTTAGTAGGAAGTCTTTAAGAAGTTCTCAAAAACATCCTAGATTAGCTATTTCTGGGAGCTACTTTAAGAAGTCTTTCAGAGGTCGCCGAGAACTCCTAATGCGAATTTCTTATTTTCATCGCAACGAGGATATCTCTGGGACATAGTCATTGTGACATATTTAGGATATTCTTATAGACGTCCTAGAAAGTACATCTCTGGGACATCCTAAATTAAACCTTAATATACTTATTAAGATATCTATAAGAAGTGCTATAGATGTCGCAAAGAAATCCTTAGACTATCTCAGTGAGTTCCCATAGAGGTAACATGTACGATATATTTAGGAAGTTCTGGGGATATTGTCAAGAACTCCTGAATGGGTCATATCTGGAAATTCTATGAAATAGAATAAAACGCTATTTTTAATTATTGCCAAATTTTATTTAAATTTTCAACATTACACTTGCTCTCAATCATTTAAAATCTGTCTTACACTCACAGAACATGTTTTGTTTTCCAAGATATAGCCTCTTATGTATCTTTACAATACATACTAAATTTTTCAAAATATTAAATCTTACCTACCTATAATAGTGTCAAACACGTATCTAGCGCGTAGCTAGCCCTTTATTAAATCATTAATTAATTAAATATAAAAGTTAAATTACAAGTAGAATATTTATAAAAATAGGAATTTACACAATATTATTACTTTAAATATGTACAGGGTGAGTCAACCCTAGAGTAAAGTTCGTTATCTCGGGAATTACCAAATAATGCTAAATACAAAAGTTTTAGAAAATGTTAAGATGCACAGTTTACAATTATTTTTTTAATATACAGGATGATTCAAACAAGCGTGACAAATAAAAAAGAGGTTTTTTTAAATGGAACACCTACCCTATATTTTAATTTAGTTTTACATGAAATTCTATATTTATTTTGTTAATAATGTTATATACCTAAACCTTCTAGTTCTAATATTAAATTTTTTTTAACAAAGTATTAGTTTTTACTCTTATAAATAATTGACAGTTCCGCATTGTTTCTGAAGGTGGAATACTCATATTTGGAACAAACCTCTATTGGGATGACAAAAAGAAAACCCCACACCCTCTGGTAGATTTTACAAAACTCTTCAACTTTCATTAAGTATGTCACTTACCCATTTTTAATAGTTATAGCAATTTATTTTGATTTGACCCTTGTTTTCACTAACGGGTCTAAAGCTATAAAATAACTAATAATAATAATATTTCTACTAACTGAATTTGTAGTTACTATGGCGTAATAAGTACCTATATATGTTCAAAAATATACCCGTCTATACTTGGACATACATGTTTAGTTTTTTACTATATTTCCCTACACGTTCCTTTATAAGCATAAAGGGGATATTGTCCTACAGGTATCTCGTATCTTATTTTTCATATCTCCTGGTGTTGTGGGGGGATTCACATAAACACGATTTTTAATGCAGCCCATGATCGAAGAGGCCACCCAATGAATTCATCCCTGCCGATGAATTTTTGTGGGTAATGATTGTTGTTACGTCGCTCCGTAAATCCTTAGATAAAGCCAAAACACAGTTTTTTTTCCGCCTTGCCTAGTATGTAAATCATGTCAATTAATTCATTTTTAAGAAAATGCATAACTATTTTATTTTTATAGGTACCTAATGCCCGTTTGCGCCAACTATTCTTTAGGTAAAGAATATTTAGGGAATACCTAACTTTAGGGATGACTTAAAATATACATGCTTTGCACCACCTTACGTTCTGTAATACCTTACTAGGGTAGTATATATATCGGCAACATTGCAATTTTTTTCAGATCTGTGATCTTCTGTCATAAATGTGTGAAAAAGCTAACCTCAATTTTTAATTTCGGTTTGTTGTTTTCTTGAATCTTGAAAATGGTAGATGTCGAAATTGCAAACAAGTTAAAGCGAAAACGAGCACCAAACTATACAAGTAGCGAAAGGCAATTTATACTGAATTGTGTACTAGATTATAAAAACATAATAGAAAACAAAAAAACTGATGGGGTATCTGTTTTGGAAAAAAAAGCGGCTTGGGAGAAAGTTGCTGAAATGTTTAATGCTGCCTCACCCTATATGGTACATCGAGAGGCAGATTCTCTTAAAAAGTATTATGAACACATGAAAGAAGATATGAGGAAGAGAGTAGGCAATGCCAAAAAGGAAATGTATACAACGGGAGGAGGAACTGCAAAAGTAATATGCACAGAAAACACAGATGATTTATTGCTATCCATTGTAAATAGCAAAACAGTATTTGGAGTAGAAAATAAATTTGACTGCGACTCCATTATTAGCAGTGGTAACCAGGTTGGTCCATAGTTATTAATTTTGGTTATACTACAATAAAATTATTGTTTGTTTTAAAAATCGGCGTATCTCTTATACTTGGGAGCCAGAACATTACTTTTTATATACCAAGTAAGTGTTATTAGTTAACAAATGTTTTGGTTTTTACTCATAGGAAGCACTTCATAATGGATCTAAAACAAATCACTTTCCTGAAGATTGCATTGTATTAGAGTTTGAAGAAAATACGGACTTAGAAAGAGTAATTGATAATAATGGTGTGCAAGATGGTACCAGGGCAGCTCTTCAAAATCCATCAGAAAACTGGAAAAAGGCCAGCATAAAGGACTTAGAAACCCCAACAAACAAGGCTTTATTAGAAAACATACAAGAAGTAAGTATAATCTCTGCATGCAAGCTGTACTATTTTTTTACATACATTAACATAGTATATTTGTTTAAATAATTCAACTGAATCAATATAAATTTCTAGGTTTACTCTTCCTCGAAAACTCAAAAAAGAAAACGTGAGGTGTCTCGAAGAAGGCCCACTGTCATAAGGACCTTAACATCCTCAAGATTGGGTGAAAAGTATGAGCTTCTTATTGACAAGAAAATGGAGTTACTGGATTGCTATAAAACTGAACACCTGTTAAGAAAAGAATCATTACAGTTAGATATTGATTTAAAGAAAAAACAGTTAGCTGCAATAACCCATCAAGATTCGAATGTCTCAGTTTTACATTCAAATGTTTCAGTTTTAGACTCGGCTGTTTTCCTTTAAAGAAAAGAACATATTTATATTTTTTAATGATCTGGGATTCCCAGTCTCTTGTGAGTCAAAAAGGCCATAATCGACGCAATGATTTTATGGTAACCTACACTTATTTGTTTTCTTAGGAAAGAAAACTAGAATTTTTTTTATGGTAAAACAATGCCAGAGCACTCTTCTACAATTTACTTATATTGTTAATCCTTTAATCAATGTACTTAACTATTAACGGGTCACCTGGAAAACAACCAAAAAAGTACAATTTTGAGAAAAAAAAAACTTTTTTTACAGCCACTAATTACCATGATACTTACATAACTTTCGATGCCAATATTGTTAGCATAGATTTGCTAATATCGGCATCAAATATGTTTTGTTATAAAAGGCTGTAATAAACAAAAACAACTTGCATGTTTTTCCAGTATTGCATTTTTGTTGGAAAAGGTTTCCATGTGACCCATTCATTACTATATTCGAATATTCTTTACTACTACTTTGTTGTTAAAAGTTATAATATAAATAAAAGCAATAAAAATAATAGCAATAGCATTTTATTAATAACTACACTTTTTAACGTCTTGGTAGATTTGTAAAATAATTAATGATATTGTTTCTGCACATCTGGTGATTATTATTAAATTCGTCAGGGGCAATGTCTGGGACATCACCCATTTCTATTAAATAATTTAACTGATCTATATCTCCTTCAGCTGGAGGCTCCTCTTCATTCATAGCTCTCGCTATATTATGTAAAACAGCTGTTGCAACAATAACTGATAGAGATGTTTCTAATTTTAGTCGACTGCCATATGCCAAGACAGGAAATCGCCGCTTCTAAATTCCAAACACTCTCTCTATGGAATTTATTGTCCTGATGTGAGATTCATTATAACGCCGCATTCCTTTCTGTACAGGATTAGCCAAGGGTGTGAGCAGATAGTTTCTGAGTCCATATCCACTGTCACCTAAAAACAGCAGTTATTTGATATAACTAACCAAAATTATGAATTTTTGAAAATACTATTGTGTCTTAAGACATATACCTGTGTGTTCATATTTCAACACAAAAGTATCGTGACATACAAAAAATATTTACTTATGTACTTACCAAGCAAAACAGAGTTAGGAAATTCTTGATCTTCAAGCCTTGCTCTTATATTCTACTGTTCACAAAAATATTTTGGTCATGTGCTGAACCTGGCCAGCGTGCTACAATGTCTTGAATCTTTAAATCTGCATCGCTAACAACTTGCGTATTAATCGAAAAATAGCCTTTCCTGTTTCGGAATACCTCTGCATCAATACCACCTAAAAAGTTAATATTAAGATTAGGTTAAATTAATAAAATGAATGTTAGTATTAGTGTGAGTGCATAAAATATTTTACTTAATTATTTTTACCTGGGGACTGAATGCGAATGTGTGTACCATCAATACACCCCAGTACTCGAGGAAAAGAGTACATTTGGAAAAACTTATTTTGGATGGATACAGTATCACGTTCGCCATGTGGCATTCCTATATAGATTGGTCGTAAGTTTGCTAAGGCATCTGTCCCTCTTTTAATAATCCTTGACACAGTAGATGTGTCGACTCCCATAAAATCAGCAACACTACTAAGGTGGCCTCCTGTTGCATAAAATCGTAAACAAGTCAGCAATTGATTCATGGGACTGACACTCTGATTTCTAAAATAAGTACCTGATGGGTTAATAATTGTGAAACATCTTTTTTTAATATAGCTTACCGATCATCTGGAAATTCTAATAAATACTCAATCTCTTGCAGTATTGCTAATACTGTAGGTCTTGTCAGACGAAACCTCTTAAAAAATAAAAGGTTATCCATTTCGTCAAAGTGATTTTTCCTCTCGTTAACTCTTCTAGGGAAACCATTTTCCACGATTTCCAATATATCTAAGTCATCATCAAAGATTTCCATTATAATGACTAACCGAACAAGTGCCAAACTCAAAATAATTGTAGGTTATAATTTATTTTTTGAACAGCGCATGTCCATACTAACTTAGGGAGAAGCTAGGGACCCAAATTTCTACACATTAATTTAAGAAAACCTAAAGCAAGTTAGGAACCAAAAATCAGGTGGTGCAACCAAAATCGACACCTAGGGCTAATTTATTCCTTCCCTAGAGTTAGGTGTTTCCTAAAATAGTTGGTGCAAACGGGCATAAGTCACTTGCGACAATAAATTAAACCTCTTTTACTTGATTTATTGACATTTTAAAATTTAACAATGACAATGCCTAAAGTTTTGTTTGTCATAGCTAACTTATTTTATAGTGTTATAAAAACAAGGGTAAAAATGAAAAAAACAAAATAAATCGCAAACTATTAAAAATATACATGCTAATGACATACTTAATTAAAGTTAAAGAGTTTTGTGAAATCTTATCGCCTACTTTTCCAATGAAGAATATTTTTACTTTACCACTTGTATTATTAAAATCAAATTTTAAACAATATAAGCTCGTAAACGGTCACTTCAAAAGGAAATTTGAATTATTTATGTTGTATCTAGAATCTTAAGGTGTAAGTATGAAAATTTGTCAAAAAAATGTGGCATTTGCATTTAAGAAAATAATTTTTTTTTCAAATAGCGCCTAATCTGGCAACAGCTCATTTATTTTTTATACAGTGTGTCTACTTAAGTTGGAACTATATGGAAAACTTTTTTATTGTTGGTTTTATAAAAAAACTTATTGGCGATAAAAAGTTGTGCATGGTCAAAAACTTAAAATACAAGCATCAGATTTCAATTTTTTTAAGCCGTATACGAGGTGTGTCAAAAAATATCAATTTTACTCAAGAGTAAAGTACCTTTATTTTTTGCAATACAGAAGAATGTTATAAAGTAAAGTTATTTTGAATTATAAGCTATATGCCGATATGCAATTACAGCCATTTAGCATAAAATGTATAAATTGTATCAAGCCAGAATAATGAATACGGAATGATTAGTAAATAATCACAAAACCTTCATTTTTATGCTAGATGGCTATAATTGCATAATATCCGAATATAACTTATAATTCAAAATAACTTTACTTCATAACATTCTCCTGTACCTATTGTAAAAAATAGAGGTACTTTACTCTTAAGTAAAATTGATATTTTTTGACGAACCTCGTATACCTACGGCTTAAGAAAACTGATATCTAATGGTTGCATTTTAAGTTTTGGACCTTGGACCATGCACAACTTTTTATCAATCATAAATTTTTTCATAAAACCAACAATGAAAAAGTTTTCGATATGGTTCCAACTTAAGTGTAGACACACTGTATATAGTATTTTTCTTAGTTGGACTAATTCCTCAAACTTTGCTTAAGCAACTATAGGTCTATATCGTCAAATAAAAAAGTTAGCCTATGCCAAGTTTAAAGAAAAAAAACTGTAATATAGGCTGTAATTTGATTAAGGGATGACTTGGACTTTTCGTTTTTGCAAATCCTCCCTTTTTTTTCGTTGGGTTTAGTGTCTGAGCCAATCCTGGAAAAACACTTAGAACTCCTTTTCTGTCGTTTTCCAGACCTGTGACAATACACCTAGAAATTTTGATACTGAATTGATCTTAACTGAACCGTTCATCTTAAAGTCTAATCTTAGTATTTAGTAGGTACCTACCTATCTATTTACTTTCAGTAATTTATTTTATCTATTCATTAAAATTAATTTAAAAAATCATACATATCAATAAATTGAAGAATTAGGTAGCATGTTTTACTTACTCATGCATATTTTGATTACCAGTAAATTCTCAATTTTAATGTTCCCCCGCAGGCCTTTCCAGGAACACTTTAGCCCCAACCTATTGGTAAATATGGCCTTAAACATTCGTGTATGATGGTCTTTGGGCCCAGATCCCCCAATTCCCTTAAGATAGATTAGGTACCTAAAAATACATACAATTAAATATAAGCTAATATGCTAACACTTAACCCCAATATATACATTTTGCAAAATTTTATTGAAAATAATTATGAAATGCGTACCAATTCTTCTTGAATATTTGCCTCGCCGGTTTCAAATAATTCTATGCATTTTCGTAGGTCTTCTTCGTCCTTTAAGGGAAACATAGATTGCCACCGCCGCATTACCGTGGAAATTTTTTTCCCTACCACTTGCCGAGTCTGAAGAGCATCTTCAATATTATTTAAGCGAAGGAAAAGTGCTCCCATTCCCTCCGTAATGTCTTTTTTAATTGATGAAACGTCTTTTTTGAGTGATGTAATATCTGTAAAAGTACATAACAAAATGTTTATAATTCGGGATATTAAGTAGGTACCTACTTTTTTATAGTCGAGGATGAAAAAATAAAAATACTATACCTTCTGTTTAAAGCTGGGCACCTTACACAAATCACAAAATTAAAAAAGTTATAAAGCACTAAATTACAAAAATTCAAAAAAATAGTATGAAACACTTCGCACTACAACAAGTATAAGCTTGAAATAATTGTAAGTAGAAAGTCCTCCCCAACTTCATAATTGAGAGTTTTTTTTTTATGTTTATTAGTGCCGAAGATCTTTCCGATCGTAAATTATTATTAGGTAGGTACCTAAAAACCCCAAATAATACTCGACCAATCCATAGACGTGCAATCTCAACAATTAAATGTTTTAAATATTTCTTCCATATAGGTATACGTGCTCCCGCTTCACCTTACATTTTTTTACAAAAAAGGATTTTCATATACTTATACGTAACCAAAAAATGGAATCTTATATATGACCAATAATTCTGTAATAGCTATATATAAAATAAATAATGATAAAAGCAATATTGCTGAAAACAAAAAAATAATTAACGACATATTATCTAAAGATTTCAACAATATATATGTCGAAAGAGATAACTATTATTCTTCTCTAAATTCTTCTTTTCAGCTATCGCCAATAAACTGAAATTTTAAGCTTTGGGAAAGTGCGCCCTAGCGTCATACGTGAACATGCATACTAATATGGAATAAAAATAAATTCAGTAATAACGAAAACAAAACCTTGTCATCATTATAAGTGGGATACCCTGTATATACATGATGCGAGGTAAATAAAGCCAAAACATAAGACATTTTTAGAAAGAAAAATTTTGATCTAAATTTGTACTATACCTACACCCTGTTCAAAATGAAGTCGGCACTATTGCTAATTTTCCTATACGCCGGCGTCGATTAAATTGAAAAATATTTGTATTTTTATGTGCTGGTTATTACCGTTTTGCTAAAAAAATAATTAAACATCAGAATCACGATATATTAACAAAACTATTTATTTCCATTAGCAATGTTAAAGAATAAAAATAAGTAAAAAAATTGATGTAATTTTAAATAATTTAGATGGCCGCGATTTAAAAAATAATTCAACAAATTATGAACATCATGAATAGGACATGAAAAGACCTTGCCAGCAACTTATGAAGGAACTATTTAAAAAAACTAAAACAACAACAAGCAAATATGTTTTTCAGAATGATATCAGCAGACGCCTCAAACTATATACAATATACAGTATGACAAAATACCTAAAATTTTAACACACCCTAATATTGAATTATAGATCCGCCACTGTGTACCTATACGTTGTCCACACTGACTGTGTACTATTTCGAAAGAACATATGGTAAACAAATGTTTCAAAGACCCCTTATTTTTTTAAACTTCCAATAAAAAGCTGTCCACATCACAAATATTTTTAAATACAATTCATACCACAAAACTACACAAAAATTCAGGCTGTAAAATACGGCAATAAAATAACGTAGGTACCGTTAAAAAATCAATATAAGGCAATATACACCGGGAACCGCTTCGATCTATATACAGGGTGTAACATTTTTTGGGAATAAATTATACATAGATTATTATTATTATTATTATTATTCTCATTATTACCGGAATTTTATTAGTTATAATATAACAAAAATTATCATAGAGCAGAGCACGTTACCTATTAAGAACTAAGGTCCCAACAACGTCCTGCGTAGGTAATCCTAGAGAGGTCCTATTATTTCTATGAATAGGAAAGTAACAATAAGATATCGCAGAGAGCACTTTAGGATATACCATCATAAACAAAACTAAGATCCCAACAAAGTCCTGCGTAGGTAATCCCAGGGAGTTTCTATTATTTCTATGAATAGGAAAGTAACAGAAAGATATCGCAGAGAGCACTTTAGGAAATTCCATTGTGAGTAACATCGGTACTTCTTTTTAGGATATCTTTAAGATGTCCCAAAGAAATCTATGCAGGTATTGCCTTTTAGCATCCCGTAGTGGACGACTTTAAGATATCTTTCCAAGAGGTCCCCAAGAATTTCAGATAGTTAACTCCTAAAGATATCCCTGGGACAGCACATTGGGACTTCACATAAGGATCTAAATAGAACATCTCATAGATCGCTTAAAGAAGTCTGTGTTACTTGGGTGCATTTGTCCTTAGTAGTTAGTTTTAGCTATTATTTCCCACGTATATGCGTATAAGTTAAGAATCACCCTGTATAATGCCTAACAGGTATTAATAAATTTAATACCTAATGTCAATAAAGATATTTATTTTTTATTAAAAATATTTAATACAAGTGTTGATGCGTAGAAAAACACGCAAAATTTTACTTTGCTTTAAAAATTAACTTTATTGTTTTACAATAATTAGTAATAGATATTGGGTATTAAATACTTGTAATTGTACTCTGTACTCGAGTTCATTTTGAGCCAAGTACTTGTACCTGGTACCCGAGATGGGGTTGTAAAAACTGGGTATAAATCTGATATGACCGTTTTTACACTATATACAGGTTGAGTCGGGAGGAATTTATTTATTTATTTATTTTATTTATTTCCTTCCATCAAATAGACTACAAAGTATTCATATCGTCATGCAATAGCAGTAGTTTAAAACATACAAAAGTATTACAAGCAGATACAAAAAAAATAAAAAAATATACCTACATAATATGTAAAACTTACAAAGTACAAATTACATGCATAAAAATCAAGCACAACCTACGGAGAACAGAAAAAAAACAAAATTAACTAAAATATTCGTCTATAGAGTTAAAGCGGTTTTCAAAGAGATAGCACAGTAGAGATTTTTTGAACTTTTTAATTGAATCTATAGTCTTAATATTATCTGGGAGCTTGTTAGCAATATAACTACAAAAGCCTAACTCTAAGAGCGTAATCTATGCATCAAAATAACAAGAAAAAACTCAAATGTTGTTATCCAATATTCTTTTGTCTCCAAGGTGTAACGCAAAAAGAAAATATTGCTTTAATATAGCTTTCCTGTAATAAATGGTATTATTTTTCGCTTTTGAGTAATAATTGTTGTGCTGTCACTAACCTTTAGTGTCAGTATAAAATGTTACATTGATTCACCGTTAACTTTCGGATTTGTATCATTTAAATTTTATAAAATGCCACACATTTATTCACATCTCGAATACGCCAATATAGTTTTTATTTATGGTTTGTGTAATATACAGGGCATCACTACTTAAGTTTTTACAAAATTAGTGACAGCACAACAATTATTACTCAAAAGCGAAAAATAATACCATTTATTACAGGAAAGCTAAATTAAAGCAATATTTTGTTTTTGCGTTATAACTTGATAACAAATTAATATTGGATAACAACATTTAAGTTTTTTCTTATTATTTTGATGCATAGATTACACCCTTAGAGTTAGGCCCATTCCTCCCGACTCACCCTGTATATATTTATTATTAATAACTGCTTTTACACGTCAAAATGGTGAATACAAAACAAAGAAAAATATAAAAATATAAAATTCAATAAACAGTACACTACAATGAACTAAGTACATCAAAGACAATACTAAAAATTTAAAATAACATTTTTTTTTTAAATTTAAAAATAACATTTCACAAGTAACACATTAAAATATATTAGCAGTTCAAATACTCTGACAGCCCATATCACAAAGTCATATCACCAAAATTATTCTGCAAATATTCATTAGTTGAATAGAATGCTTTAGAAATTAAGTATTTTTTTATTATTACTTTAAAATTCTTTAACTTCAACTCCCTAATAGCAATAGGAAGCACATTAAAAAATGTAACACATAAGTACCCAGTACCGTCTCTGGCTTTCGAGAGTCTATGAAAAAGAGCAACAACATTTTTGTTATTCCGAGTGGAGTAATTATGGACACTCTCATGCGTTGTAAAGTTGTCCATGTTTTATCTGATGTAAACGAGGCACTATAGCCAATCCCCATCAGTACTCTTATAAATTGTTTTGTTGTAGTATGTATGCAGTAATTCAATTTACTCCCGAACAGGGTGGTGGCTTGGCTGTGGTAAACAAAGCATGGTTAACGCCAAGGAAAAAGGAAACATTTTGGCCTCCACTTAAGGATCAAAAACAGTACGAAAGAGCTTTAAGAGCATCAGATGAGGTTAATGTAGAAACTTGGAAGATATATGATGTTCAGCGGATATTTTATGAGACGGGTAAGGTATAAGTACCAGTAACTTAAATTTATTTTTCTAATTTCTTCAATCATCACAGATGAATACGAAAAAGCCAAAGAAAAACTCAAAATATCGGAAGATACATCAAACTTAGAAACCGAAACAGAAACGGAGGAAATAAGTTATGGTACGAGGAAAAAAAGGCGAGTAACCAAGCCATTACGATTTGAGTCTAGTGATAGTGAAGTAGAAGAAATACGCAACTTACCTCCTCCCCTCCCGAATCAGGACTCCTTCGAAGCTCAAAGGTAATATAATTCAAATTCAAATTCAAATTCAAATTCAAATTAATTTATTGGCGTAAGCATACAAAAAGTATTCACACAAGTCAGGTACATGGTTCAAGAATTAAAAATTAAAATTTAAAAATTAGTCCTACATAAATCTTTAAAAACAGAAAAGTATTGAACAAAAAGTACTTACACTACATATTAAAATTAATTTGATCATATTTAGTCGTTAAATACACTAATCTCTAAAAAGAAAGTATATAAAACACATACTTACAATACACAAGAAAATAAATTTAAAATACAATACACAAATACAACACCAGCAATATATTATATTATGACCCCAGTTGGACCCTACAAATGAAATGTGAAGTCTAAGAATTCATTAGTTGAATAAAATGCGTTCACAATTAAAATTTGTTTTATTTTATTTTTAAATAGTAAAATCGGCAATTTGGTATAGTTGGTAGGTAGCCTGTTATATAATTTAACAGCCAGAAACCCAGGACCACTCTGACATCTCGTCAAGCGCTGATATATTGGGACCAGTTTGTTCCTATTTCTAGTCACATATGTATGGACATCCCCATGCGCCATATATCGATCTTTGTTCTTGCACCCACAACAGATTTTCAAGAACAAACACTGATGGCAAGGTAAGTATACCCATATTTGTGAAAGCTCCTCTGCAATCATCCCTATAATTCAACCCACTCAACACTCTGACTGCTTTCCTCTGCAATGCAAACAGTCTTTTCATATGGGGGGCATGACCCCATGCCAATATAGCATACGTGGACACAGGATGAAAGAGGCCAAAGTATGCCGTCTTCAGGGTACTGCTCGAGGAACAACCAACAAGGCAACGAAGAGCATATATAGTACTCCTTAGTTTGCAGGCGACAACATCTATGTGTGAATGCCATTGAAGAGGAGGATCCAAATGAACCCCTAAAAATTTAACCGTTGCATCACTTGGTATATCCGTTTGTCTCAAGGTGAAGATTACTCTGTTCGTTTTGTCTGCATTAAGAAGCAATCTATTCCCATCAAACCACTCCTGAACTCCATTCTGCAAAACATTCATCCTCATCTCGGCGCTCTCAAGAGAATCAGCCGTACATGCAACTGTTGTGTCGTCAGCAAAAAGCGTGAATTTACCTGTTGGTTCTGTAAGTGGCAGATCGTTAATGTATATAAGGAACAATATAGGACCCAGAACTGAACCTTGGGGTACTCCTATAGTAATCCCACTCGGCGCCGACGACACTCCACCAACACGCACAGTCTGCTCTCTGTTATTCAGATAAGAACTCAGAAGCGTGATACTGTTAGGGCAGAACCCATATTTGCAGAGTTTGCGTAATAGAATATCATGGGGGACACAATCAAACGCCTTGCTTAGGTCGCAGAACAAGACGCTGCTAAACTCTAGGTTGTTAAAAGAGTCGAGGAGAAATGTGACCAGGTCCAAGATTGCCATTACCGTACTCCTATCCTTCCTAAATCCAAACTGGCAGGATGTAAAAAGATCATTCTCATCGAAAAATTGTATTATTCGAGTGGCTATACATTTTTCAAATATTTTTGATATTATAGGTAGTAAAGAGATAGGTCGATAATTTTCAGGTTTAGCAGGATCGCCCTTTTTAAAGATAGGTACTACTAGGGCTGACTTAAGTGCTTTCGGGAAAGTGTTATTTCTGAAACAACGATTAATTAGTTTAGTTAGGGGACTAACAATGATGTTTTTAACGGACTTAATTAGTTTGACATTTAGACCAAAAATATCACGGCTTGTTTTATTCTTTAAATTATCAATGGTATCCCTAATCTCTATAAATGAGACAGGAGAGAAGGAGAACAAGTTTTCTGTTAAATTTAAATCAGTCAAAGCTTGAACCGGATCTCTATGAGATGCAGGTATATTCTTAACAGTATCATGTGCAATACTCGAAAAAAATGTATTAAAGTTATCAGCTGTTATATTACAATAATTGTTATTATCTTTTTCTTTTGAGCGACCTACATTATTCTTTATGACTTGCCACATTGCCCCAGTTGTGTTTTGGGCTGAAGCAATGTAGTTATCGTTAGCTTTGATTTTTGCTTCCCGTATGGCAGACTTGTACCTTTTTTGAAAATCCTTAAATTCCTGTTTAAAGCCTGGATCAGTGTATTGACGAGACAATTCACTCAACAACTGCAGATGGTCCCGCATTGATCTTAGGTTATCATCAAACCAAACCACATTGCATCCTTGATCGGACCTTACTCTATATGTTTTTTCAGGAAATGACTGGTTAAATGCTGTTTCCAGACTCTCCAAAAAAATCTCAAAACACCGATCAACACTCGCACTCTCATCCGTCACCAAGCTCCAATCACACAAAGATACCTGGTTAAAAAAAGTCGACATACCCCTACGGGTCAACGGTCTGCATACCTTAGTGTTTATTGGTACTCTACCGATACTTCTATTTATCGGCAGTTGAATTTCTTGTCCAAAGTGATCCGAAATACTAACATCAACAATACTGGATGCAAAGGATTCGATACCAAAGTTAATGAATAATATATAATATAAGTAATATTAAAGTTAAGGGTTAATGTGAAATCTGTATAAATATTAATTTGTCTTTCTTTTTAAACTATTTACTTAGTTATTGCTCAAGTACATAATCCTCATACTGACGCAGTTTACTCGCAAGGTGTAGATTGTACAGCCAGAGCTTCATCCTATACTTCATTTGTACCCATTACTCCCGTTGATTCTCCAATAAGTTCGAGTTCATCTATTCAAATAGACACTCCAACTAGAGCTTCTCAAAAATTTTTAGGACCAGAAAAATCAGGTATATTTAATTATTCATTTTGAAAATTGCTTATTTTCAAGCCTGACAAATTTAGTATATTAGAATACACTGTTGAAGGATATGTGACTGTCTTATTTAAAAATACGATTTTTCTAAAATCATTTTGTTCTGTTTTTAGGATTTCAAGTTCTTCTTGAAAATTTACTAGAAGTTAAAAATCAAAATAAAACAATATTGGCCCACATTGCCAAACTAGCCGAAGAGAGGGAAGGCCCGATAAATTGCCCAGATTTGCCAGTACAGTTGCCAATAAAAACATTGAAGAATCTAGATGATATTTTATCGAAACATTTTTAGGGAATCCACGAAACTTTAACGCATTGGTAAGTCTTTGGAACTTGTTTAAAATGCAATTAAACAAGCTGTTGTTAATATTACTGACAAAATGTTAATACCGAGGTTAATAAAAAATTTGTTTGTGAACTTTGTTTCAGGTAGCTTATTATTCCAGTTTAGGAGGAAGTAATGTTCCCTCCAAAACCAACAAAATATTAAGGAGCAGCATACATGATACATTAAGTAGCAGATATAATTATTTTGGACGCAAGCAAAAGAGACCATTTAACAGTTTAAAGATTTGTGATTGTATAATAGGTAAGGAAGTATAAAAAGCTGGACCAACAAATTTATAAGAACTAGGTAGCACTAGTCGAAACGTATGGCATAAATATTGAGTTTTACTTTACTTATTAAGTTTATATTTTAATTTCTATTTCTCATATTAACAGTGTGTTATATTTTCCAGAGGCTGTAAAGCATGCATGTGGTTGCACTTCAATGGAGGTTGAATCTGCAATAAAAGTATGGCTAAAACATGCTCCCCAACGACTAAAAAAGGGCGATGAGTAAGAAAAACAATATTAGATACTAGATATTTATAACAAAATATATTAAAATGTCCACGCCCAATAAAATAAAATATTATAAGGAACTTGTTGGAAAGCGTCAAGTATACAGAAGAATTGCAAAAGTAGTAAATCTTGTACTAGATAACTGTGTAGTTCAAAATAATGATTTAGTAACTCCAACTGTAACAGTTGAGGAAGTTCAACTTGATAATTCTTTTACAGAGAATATTGTTGTACAAAAGCATGAAAATGTACTTCAGGCTTATAATTCATGTTATGAAATTTCTGAAAATTTTTCCCTACTTTCTGAACCTAGTGAAAATACAGATGAAGCATTGCTTAGTTCTGAGCAAATAACTGATCGAATTTCTTCCCAAAATAATTTAAGAGTTAGCTTAAGGCATTGGGCACTTCAAAATAGTAAAGTACCACACTCTGCAATAATTGCCCTCTTACATATTTTGTCTCCATTTCATCCAAATTTACCATTAGATGCCCGAACCTTATTAGGCACTCCTGTAAATTCCCTTGTATCCAATCCCTTTATTAAATTTGATACAGGAGAATATGTACACCTAGGAATTTCTCAAAATATAAGGAGGCTTATTTTAAGTGGCACTCTTCATGACGATGTAATATCCTTATCTTTTAATATTGACGGTCTTCCACTGTTTAATAATTCAACCATACAAGCATGGCCTATTCTAGTATTAATAAAATCTGTTGTAAAAATAAAGCCATTTGCTGCAGGGATTTTTTGTGGAAAATCTAAGCCTAAACCAATTGAACTTTATTTTGAGGCATTTATTAATGAACTCCTTGACCTGTTACATAATGGCTTGCTTGTGCGCGATAAATTGTATAATTTTGAAATACATAGTTTTGTTTGTGATGCGCCCGCAAAAGCGTTTATAAAATGTATTAAGTTAAATAGTGGAAAAACGCCCTTATTAAAATTAAATTTTGATTTAATTACATGCTTTCCGATCGATTACATGCACTGTATATTACTTGGTGTTGTAAAAAAACTGTTAAACAGTTGGATTACTGGAAATAATTACAACGTTCGTTTCAGTAGCCGACAGATTAACATTATTAGTTCTAAGATAGAGGCTCTAAGTCCATTTTTTACTGCTGAATTTAATAGAAAGCTTGTAACACTCTCAAATATTGCTTATTGGAAAGCTACACAGTTCAGAACTATCCTCCTGTATGTTGGTCCTTTTGTTTTACAAGATATTGATAAATCAGTCTATGAACATTTTTTATTATTACATTGCGGTATATCGATTTTATTAAGTAAAAGGCACATAAGGAATTTTGGTTGTGATTTAGCCAATGATCTATTAAAGAATTTTGTTTCTCATTGCAAGAAACTGTATGGTTTAGATTTTCTTGTATACAATATTCACAATGTTTTGCATATTGCCGATGACGCTAAAAAATATGGACCACTAGATAATATTTCAGCTTTCCCGTTTGAGAATTACCTAGGAGAAATTAAAAGTTTGGTCAGATCTTCAAAAGATCCACTAAAGCAGCTGTATAGACGTTTGACTGAACTAAATTTTTTGAGCACTACAAAACAAGATAAGATTAATGTTTCATTTTTTGTAGAACATACTGAAGGGCCTACATTATATAAAACCAATTGCAAACAATTCAAAAAGGTTTTTTGCAAAGATATGTATTTTTCAATAAAATCCTTTTCTATTTCAAATTGCTATATTCTCACATTTGAAAATAAAGTAATTCAAGTAGAGAATATTCTTCAAGGCAATGACAATTCTTTATATTTTGTTGGTAAGGAGTTTTTAAATTATGAACCTCTTTATTATTACCCATTTAAATCCAGTAATCTGGATATTTATATCATAAGTCAATTATCTGACTTTAAAGTATATAATGTGGATAGAATAGTTACCAAGTGTTTGGTACATCGACTTAACACAAAGTCGATGGTTTGGTATTTCCATATCAAAAGGAACCAAACAAATATGTCTCATTTCCTCTACTTCACGACCTTAGTGATCCTTTACCCACAAGTTATATCACGGTCCGACACTGAATAGTGCTGAGTGTGCATCTCAAGTAACATATAGAATACAACCCAGGAGAAGACAGGCAGTCAGTCAGAAGCCATAATTCCGAATACTTAATCTTTAATTACTGTACTTTATTTTCAATTGATGTATTTGTAACAAAAATAAATGTTTTTAAAAACAGACTCTCACGGTCGTAATAGTTAACTGGCGCAGTCGGTAGGATCTTTCGGGAAATCGATACGAATCGATCGTGTGGATATTTTTTCGTTTTAACGAATTAACCGAAAAAGAACCTAGTGTTGTGACGTTGGTGGAGGTGTTTAAAGCAGAGTGGATTTTTCTGAAAATCGAAAATTCCCAATCTATAGAAGATCTGTGGATTACCATCTACCAGCTAATCATCGGAGGATAGGACCAATATAGCTTATCTTCGCAAGGACCAAGATTTTGGGACGGACCACAATCGCCTAACCAGAGCTTGCCCTTATAGGAATGACCAGAGTAGACCTGTTTTTCTTTATGTAAGTGTAATTGGTAGAAGTTTATGTCGATCGATAACCTTATTAGTGATTTATGGAATTTAAATTTAGATACACCTTCGGCTGACTCTGTTTCTAGTAATCAATTAGAAGCATTAAATTCAAGAGAAACTCCTAATATAAGACAAAGTAATAGTAATATTCAATCTAGCAATAGTTCTTTAGAAATAAGTACAATGGCTCAATTTAAACCGGAATATTTAAATTGTGTACCGAATTTTGATGGAAGTCCAAATGACTTAAATCGTTATTTAGCGACTTGTCAATCACTTATTGACACTTTTTACGATGCAACTAGGCCTCAAGATTTTAAAAATATCTATTTATTAAATTCTCTTATTGGTAAATTATCTGGCCAAGCTAAACTTGTTATAAATATTCAAAATGTAGGTACATGGGATGAGTTAAAAAATACCCTTAGGCGTAATTTCGCCGACCAGAGGGATGAAGCTTGTTTAAATCGAGATTTGGTAATGATGAAACAATTACCTAATGAAAAGCCAAGTCAATTTTATGATAGGGTATTGTATATTTTAAATTTATTGTGTTCGTTTATTGATTCACACGAAAATAACGATGCAGCAAAAATTTTAAAAAGAAATCTATATAATGAGCTTTCTTTAAAAACGTTTCTATCTGGGTTAAAAGAACCCCTTGGGACTACAATAAGATGTATGCGTCCTACATGTTTAATGCAAGCACTACAATTTGTTACCCAAGAATATAATGTACATTATTTCCAAAACCAAACAAAGCCGAGTGCGGCGTTCCAAAAACCTAACAATAATTTTAGGCCAATTCAACAAAATGCACATTTTAACAATTCTTGGCAGCCAAATTTTATTGCAAGACCAAATAATCCATTTAATGCGCACACGCCTAATAATGCGTTTAGGCATAGTTTTCCATCACAGCCTGTAAATATTGGGCCTAAATTTAATAGGCCGCAGCAAAAATATTTTACAAACTCTCAAGTTTTTAATAAACCCGGTAACAGGACGAACGTTTTTAGACCAAACCAGCAAAAACAATTAACACAGCCTACAGCTATGTCCGGCGTAGAAACGTCAATGTTTAAACCGTTACAGAGTACGTCAAATTATAACCCACCAAAATTAGCTTTCGAAGAAATTTATAACGCCGAAACTGAAAATGTAAATCGATCGGAAATTTTTGCCACTGACGAAAATCAGTATAATTATTTTGATCAATACTCTTATCATGACCAACCGCAACAATACGCCAACAAAGTGTATTATGAAACAGACGTTCAACCCGATTTTCATACGTCATCATCTGACCATGACCTAGCTCAACAGAACCCTTATGAACACTCCGAAAATAACGGAAATTTTCACGAGGTTACACAAGACAACCAAATAACTTAGAACCACAGATAATTTCATTCAACATGTCCAATCATAGCGAGCTATCATACATTGTTTTTCCGGAAACTAATTTAAAATTTTTGATCGATTCAGGTTCTACTAGATCGTTTATCAACCCAAATATTGCAAAACGTTTATACCCAAATCAATTAATAAATGAACCTTTTATAGTTTCAACGGTATTTCAAAAATCAGCCCATCAACATAGTGCCTTAATACCGGCTTCAAAACTGTTTAAATTACCAAAAAATCAAAGCCTAAAATTCTATTTATTTAAATTTCACAATGTATTTGATGGACTTCTCGGACTTGATAATCTTAAAATTTTACAAGCGAATCTCGACTTTAATAAAGGATATCTAGTAACACCATATGCTCGTATTAAACTACAATTTCATAAAACGCAGAGTGAAATAAATTGTATACCTAACAATTGCACCGCGTGTAGAACAAGTTATTAAGATTAAAACTTCTATAAAAAATGGTGACATAATAATACCGCATCAAAAATTGCATAATTGTGAAATACCGGAATGCTTATCTGTCGCTAGAAATGGATACGCCTTGACAACAATCATAAACAACACGTGTGAGCCCGTAACGCTAGATTTTTCAGAACCCATTGACGTAGAAACATTCAGCACTGTAGAAATGCAAGAAATTAATTTAAATAATTTTGACGAATATTCAAAAGATTTAAAATTAGATTTTTCCAAATTCCGAACTGATCACCTTAATAATGAAGAAGAGGCAAAAATTTTAAATTTAATTAAAGAATATACCGATATTTTTTATAATGAAAATAAAACACTAACTTTTACTAGTAAAATAAAACATAGAATAAAGACCACAGATGAAATACCTGTTTATTCAAAATCATATCGTTATCCATTTGTTCATAAGCAGGAAGTGGAAAAACAAATTAAGAAAATGTTGGCCCAAAAAATCATACAGCCCAGTAGCTCACCCTGGAGTTCACCGATTTGGGTAGTTCCAAAGAAAGCCGATGCTTCGGGGGTGCAAAAATGGAGGGTAGTTTGTGATTTTAGGGGTTTGAACTCCAAAACCCTGGACGATAGGTATCCCCTTCCTAACATAACGGAATTATTAGACAAATTAGGAAAATGCCAATACTTTACCACATTGGATTTGGCTAGTGGGTTCCACCAAATTCAAATGCATGAAGAAGACATAGAGAAAACGGCATTTAACACCGAAAATGGTCACTATGAGTTCTTACGCATGCCCTTTGGACTGAAAAACGCGCCAGCGACGTTTCAGCGTGTAATGGACAACATTCTTCGAGGAATCCAGAACGAAAAATGTTTAGTCTATTTAGACGACATTATTGTGTATTCAACTTCACTACAAGAACACTTAGAAAGATTAAGAAGTGTATTTCAACGATTACGAGAATCCAATTTTAAGATCCAGCTAGATAAATCTGAATTCCTAAGAAAGGAAGTTGCATACTTAGGACATGTCGTAACGGCAGAGGGCGTAAAACCAAACCCGGATAAGATTAAAGCCATCAAAGATTTTCCCATCCCAAGAACAACGAAACAAATAAAAGGCTTCCTAGGGTTACTAGGTTATTATCGGCGATTTGTTAAGGATTTTGCAAAGCTGACAAAACCTATGACTAAATGTTTAAAAAAGGGTGCAACCATAGAACATAACCAAGAATTTCTTATGTGCTTTGAAACATGTAAAAATTTATTAATGAACGAACCGATACTCCAGTACCCGGATTTTTCCAAACCGTTTAACCTAACCACCGATGCAAGTATGGTTAGTTTAGGAGCAGTGCTTTCACAGGGACCTATAGGCCAAGATCTTCCGGTGGCGTACGCGTCCAGAACGTTAAACGATTCTGAGAGGAATTATTCAACCATAGAAAGAGAACTTTTGGCAATTGTGTGGGCCACCAAATACTTTCGCCCATATATTTTTGGAAGAAAAATAAATCTTATTACGGACCATAAACCACTGCAATGGTTGTTTTCGCTAAAAGACCCTAGCTCAAAATTGTTAAGATGGCGTATAAAACTTGACGAATTTGACTATGATATAATATATAAAAAAGGAAAGCTAAACACAAATGCAGATGCTTTATCACGTATCGAATTACATACGAAAGAGACAGAAGAAAATTTTACTCTTAAGGAATACATAGAAGATTTTAACAAAACACTACAAGGAGAGAATTCCACATACAACGATAATATAGACCAAATGTCAACAGTCGCGCAAGCAGGAGACAATGACCTTGCGCAGATCAACGATAAGGTAAGTGACGAATCAGCTGATCAAGAACCACCTGACGAGCACATGACCGTACATACAAACGAGAGCGAAGACCCTATAGTAGGAATTCCTATATGCGAGATACCTGTAAATTATGGATCAAATCAGATAATTATTTCACCAGTATTACACTCTCCGGCAAAACCAAAAATTACTATTTTATTTGAGAAAAAACGCCGTTTCAATGTTCAAATATCACAAAACAATTTCGATGAAGACATATTAAACTTTGTTAAAGAACTTATAATTCCTGATAAACAATACCACTTATATTTTGAAAAACCCGAAATGTATGAACCATTTTGTGAAGTGATCCGAAAAACGTTTAAATGGCCCTCTTTAAAATTAAAACGGTGCCTAAAGAAATTAATAGATGTAACTGATAAAAACGACATTCCGGAAGTAATACAAAAATATCATGAATCAAAAACCAATCACCGTGGTATTGACGAGACATTACAACAAATAAAAGAAAATTATTATTGGCCAAATCTTAAAAACTCCATTCAAACCTACATCAACAACTGTGAAATTTGCCAAAAAAGTAAGTATGAACGTCATCCTATAAAGATGGAAATGAATATAACGCCAACGGCATCTCAACCTTTTGAAATCCTGCACCTAGACACATATACACTTGAACAAACTAAGTTTTTAACAATAATAGACACTTTTTCTAAATATGCGCAGGCATACGCACTTCAATCGCTGGCAGCTACGGAAATTGCTGACAAACTATTATTATACTTCTCACACCACAGTATACCGAAACAAATTACAATCGATAATGGAACTGAATTTAAAAATACTGTAGTTACTGAACTTCTTAATTTACATAAAATTAAATTACATTTTTGTTCACCGGACCACCCCCAATCAAACGGAGTAATGGAACGTCTTCATTCTACCTTGGTTGAACACATACGTTTATTAAATAATCAAAATTTTGCCAAAACACCAATATCTAAAAAAATGATATATGCCATATTAGCATATAACCATACTATCCATTCGGCAACTAATTTAAGACCTATTGACGTAATTAACGGTCACATTTCTAATAGCGATCCTTTCGATATAAAATTAGAACAATTATTCTTAAACGATTATGTTAACGCCCATAGAGAAAAATCCAAATTAATGTATTCCAACATTAACCAAAAATTGGCCGAAAATAAACAAAAAATTATTTCTAAAGTTAACGAAAATCGTGATAAACCGGAATTATTTCAACCTAATCAACAAGTTTACATTAAAAAACATGTTAGACAAAAAGTATCCGATAAATTCGCAAAACCAACAAAAATTGAATCAGTGAACCAAAACCGTAAGACCTTAACAACACAATCCCGCGCTAAGGTCCATATGGACAATTTAAAACGCCCACTCAGACAAACATACAGCTTTGACTAAAATATTATATTTAATTTCAGGTTGTTTTCTACTGTTATCGGAGACAGAGATAAAATTACAATCAGATCTTTAAAGGGCAACCCAGGAATATTACCATTAAAGCTAGGACACGCAAAACTTACGGAATACACCCACACTTTGATTCATTACTACGACCTAAACCCAATTTTAATAGAAATTAACAAATTGCATTTTAAATCGGAAAATATTACTAATTCACTCATAAAGCATAAAGAATATTTCACCGAGTCATCTAACTATTTAAAATTATTAAACTTAACCAAAGATAGGGTAGAAAATAAAATAAAAGAAATCTTACCACATCCTCAGAGAACTAGACGAGGGTTAGTTAATATAGTAGGTTCAGTATTCAAAGCTGTGACAGGAAATCTAGATGCGTCGGATGGAGAACGTTATGAAAAAATTATCAAAATCTTAGAAGAAAATCAAAATAAATTGGCTGGTAATATACGAAATCAAAACTCCATTTCTACAAGCGTCATAAACAAATTTAACTCAACCATACAACAAATAGGTCAAAATGAAAAACTAATAGAAAAGAAAATAAATCAAATTAGTCTTATAGTACAAACTACAACCTATAAAGAAAATGCGCATTTTATTAAGGACCTACTTAATCAAATTATTAACCTATATGAAATAATTAATTCAATATTGCAAGATATTGAAAATTCTATTACTTTTGCTAGACTAAAAATTATGCATCCAAGTATAATAGCATTAAATGACCTTTTAAATGAACTTAAAAAACTTGAAAAATTAGTAGGATTTAATCAATTGCCTTTACTTATAAAATTAGAAAATATGTTTTCATTCGAAAAAATTATTGACATTGATTGTTTCATTTTAAACAACAAAATAACATATCTCTTAAGAGTACCAATCTGCAAGGCGAGCGATTTTGAATATTATCATTTATATTCTGTACCAACTATACATCAGAGTCTGTTTAAGGTGGTAATACCTCGCGATAAATATTTAATAAAAAATCAATTACACTATTCATATCGGGGAACCCCCTGCAAAGAAATGGTGCCCAATTTATTCATATGCGAAGAAGAAGAACTTCGAGAAATAGATATGAGAAGCCCATGCGAAATACAGCTACTTCAATCCACAGAAAGCACCTCCACATGTCAACAAATTGACGTCACAATAACCCAACCAGTCATGAACCAATTAGACAAATCAAACAGTTGGTTACTAATATTCCCTATTGACAAAATAGTAGAACTAAAATGTCCACTACAAGAAGAAAGGCGCAAATTATATGGTACTTTTCTGGTTACCATACCAATCGAATGCCGATTCAAATTTGATGGAAAATCGATTACCAATGATCAACAAATAATCGATTCTGGAAAGCAACCAATACTTTTTCCAGATCTCGAAGATGCGCTGCCGCAGCTTCCTTTACTTAATTTGAGCTTTTACCTACCGAAAATAAAGCTAGATGAACTACATGAACTTAGAAATAAAATCGAAGAGAACGAACCACATATTCTTGGCGAAGTTCCGACCGTACCCAGCGTATGGACTATTTTTGTATATGTCGCCCTAATTGCCATTGGTGTGTACCTGCTATGTACATATATGGTACGAAAAGGATGGTTACACAAGAATGCTACCCCAACTGATGTCAGCAGTCTACCCATTGAACTACCCCCTACTAGGTGTAGTTAAATCTGAGGAGGGAGGAGTTATATCACGGTCCGACACTGAATAGTGCTGAGTGTGCATCTCAAGTAACATATAGAATACAACCCAGGAGAAGACAGGCAGTCAGTCAGAAGCCATAATTCCGAATACTTAATCTTTAATTACTGTACTTTATTTTCAATTGATGTATTTGTAACAAAAATAAATGTTTTTAAAAACAGACTCTCACGGTCGTAATAGTTAACTCACATGAATAAAATAATTATATAAGGACCTGTTTTATATTATGTGTTGTGTAGTATTTTATTTTTAGCATAGTTTTGTCTCGTGAAAGAGATTTTTTTTTTATTTTTGGACACCGGAAACCGCCTCGATCTATATATGGAAAAGTATACATGAAAAGTTTTTGAAAATTTTACAGCTGCTGGGGGCAACCCGGCCAAAATATTTTCAATAGGGTGACACTTCCGGTTATACCGGAAGTAGGTGTCAACTTGCTTATTTTAAATGGAACACCCTGTATATTATTACATTTTTGAATTCTACGTAAAATTACAATAATTTTTTAATAGGTGCATTATAACTCTAAACTTAATAGTTTCCGAAATATCGACTTTTGAAAAGTGACATTTTCAACTTTGACAGCTTCTAGCTTCTTAACAGTACGTCTTAGAGCAAAACGGCTTAAATGTCCCTATCTTACTTTTTCATTATCTTTCCAAAAGTGTCAACTTCCGGTTAAGCTGGAAATACTATAGGTATTTTAGCTTTTGCGTTACATCCGGATTAACCGGAAGTTGACACTTTTGGAAATATAACAAAAAAGTAAGATAGGGACATGTAAGCCGTTTTGCTCTGAGACATACCGTTAGAAAGCTAGAAGCTGTCAAATTTCAAAAATGTCATTTTTCAAAAGTTGATAACTTGGAATATATTAAGTTTAGACTTATATTATACCTATTAAAAAATTGTTGTAATTTTATGTGGAATTGAAAAATGTAATAGTAATATTTCATTTAAAATCAGCAGGTTGACACCTACTTCCGGTATAACCGAAAGTGCCACCCTATTGGAAATATTTTAGCCGGGTTGCCCCCAGCAACATTAGCACACTGTCAAATTTTGAAAAACTTTCTATGTATAGTTTTCCATATATCGATCGAGGCGGTTTTCGGTGGGACACCCTGTATTAGTTCTAAGGAATTAATTTGCTTTTCCGTTTGAATAAGAATATTAGTTAATTGACAATAAATTTGTCTTGAAAGATTTTGCTTTAATTTTTCCTCTCTTCCCAACCTTTTTTTTAAATCGAAGTAATTTAAATGTCTACATGGACGTTATTTAAACGTCCTAACCCAGGCAGCAGAAAGACCTACGACGTCTTAGTAACGTCAGGACCAACCAACATGACGTCTATAATGACGTTGCATAACGTCCTACTGACGGGAGAAAGTCTCGTCGAGTGACGTTATTAATTACGTGTAATTACGTCATCATTGACAATATACTGGACCTAACATTGACGTCCTAATTGCGAATTATGAGGTAAATTGGACGTTGCAGGATCATACTTTAGGGAAGCTTCCATAATTTTGTGTTGTCGGCTTAACGGAACGTGTAATTTATTTAAATTGGCAGTTTAGAAAATCACAACGTTGCCCGACTTTGTTTTGAAATCGACGGTACACTACGTTGGATAACGTCAGTACCCATTCGTTACTTTAATCTCGTTATGTAACGTTATTTTACGTCATGGTTTGGTACATAGAATTTTTCAAACTTGATAGGTTGGAGATCGACGACACAGTACGTCAATTAACGCCCTTTTACGACGTCATTATTTATTACGTTATGCGACGTAACAAAATGACGTTATGATACGTTATATTTTAGCCCCTCGACGTAAATCACGTCAACATGACGTTATATTGACGTAATATGACATCAGTCTGCTGCCTGGGAATTGACGTAATTTAAACGTCCTTATTGACGTCATTTAAACGTCCTTATTGACGTCATTTAAACGTCCTAATTGACGTCATATTACCTGTGACATTGTCACGTTACTTAAACGTATATTATACGTCAAGACACTGGTCATTTTGACGAAAGCCATGCCCAAAAAATAACGTTGTTTTGACGTCAGCCTGCTACCTGGGATAGGAATGCCACATGGCGAACGTGATACTGTATCCATCCAACATAGGTTTTTCGAAATGAACTCTTTTCCTCGAGTACTGGGGTGTATTGATGGTACACACATTCGCATTCAGTTCCCAGGTAAAAATAATTAAGTAAAATATTTTATGCACTCACACTAATACTAACATTCATTTTATTAATTTAATTTAATCTTAATATTAACTTTTCAGGTGGTATTGATGCAGAGGTATTCCGAAACAGGAACGGCTATTTTTCGATTAATACGCAAGTTGTTAGCGATGCAGATTTAAAGATTCAAGACATTGTAGCACGGTGGCCAGGTTCAGCACATGACCAAAATATTTTTGTGAACAGTAGAATAAGAGCAAGGCTTGAAGATCAAGAATTTCCTAACTCTGTTTTGCTTGGTAAGTACATAAGTAAATATTTTTTGTATGTCACAATACTTTTGTGTTAAAATATGCACACACAGGTATGTCTTAAGACACAATAGTATTTTCAAAAATTCATAATTGGTTGGTTACTTATATCAAATAACTGCTGTTTTTAGGTGACAGTGGATATGGACTCAGAAACTATCTGCTCACACCCTTGGCTAATCCTGTACAGGAAGGAATGCGGCGTTATAATGAATCTCACATCAGGACAAGAAATTCCATAGAGAGAGTGTTTGGAAGCGGCGATTTCCTGTCTTGGCATATGGCGGTCGACTAAAATTAGAAACATCTCTATATGTTATTGTTGCAACAGCTGTTTTACATAATATAGCGAGAGCTATGAATGAAGAGGAGCCTCCAGCTGAAGGAGATATAGATCAGTTAAATTATTTAATAGAAATGGGTGATGTCCCGGACATTGCCCCTGACGAATTTAATAATAATCACCAGATGTGCAGAAACAATATCATTAATTATTTTACAAATCTACCAAGACATTAAAAGGTGTAGTTATTAATAAAATGCTATTGCTATTATTTTTATTGCTTTTATTTATATTACAACTTTTAACAACAAAGTAGTAGTAAAGAATATTCGAATATAGTAATGAATGGGTCACATGGAAACCTTTTTCAACAAAAATGCAATACTGGAAAAACATGCAAGTTGTTTTTGTTTATTACAGCCTTTTATAACAAAACATATTTGATGCCGATATTAGCAATTCTATGCTAACAATATTGGCATCGAAAGTTATGTAAGTATCATGGTAATTAGTGGCTGTAAAAAAAAAATGTTTTTTTTCCCAAAATTGTACTTTTTTGGTTGTTTTCCAGGTGACCCGTTAATAGTTAAGTTCATTGATTAAAGGATTAACAATATAAGCTTAAGTAAATTGTAGAAGAGTGCTTTGGCATTGTTTTACCATAACAAAATTCTAGTTTTCTTTCCTAAGAAAACAAATAAGTGTAGGTTACCATAAAATCATTGCGTCTACTCTCAACTCAACTCAACTCAAAATATGCTTTATTCTCGAAAAAATATACATTCTTATTGACAAAGCTTAATAAAAAGAACACTTACACTAAAATACAAAAAAAGTAACATTAAAAACAAAAAACAAGTCAATAAAAAATTACTAATGTCATACAAAGGTCTTTTTAACTCACAAGAGACTGGGAATCCCAGATATTTAAAAAATATAAATATGTTCTTTTCTTCAAAGGAAAACAGCCGAGTCTAAAACTGAAACATTCGAATCTTGATGGGTTATTGCAGCTAACTGTTTTTTCTTTAAATCAATATCTAACTGTAATGATTCTTTTCTTAACAGGTGTTCAGTTTTATAGCAATCCAGTAACTCCATTTTCTTGTCAATAAAAAGCTCATACTTTTCACCCAATCTTGAGAATGTTAAGGTCCTTATGACAGTGGGCCTTCTTCGAGACACCTCACATTTTCTTTTTTGAGTCTCCGAGGAAGAGTAAACCTAGAAATTTATATTGATTCAGCTGAATTATTTAAACAAATATACTATGTTAATCTATGTAAAAAAATAGTACAGCTTGCATGCAGAGATTATACTTACTTCTTGTATGTTTTCTAATAAAGCCTTGTTTGTTGGGGTT